>LPNX010069973.1:0-122034 GCA_001517045.1 Pseudotsuga menziesii
GAATTAATCCAATGAGCTATTTTCTCAATTAATATTTTTTACTTATTTCAAGTAAAACGTTAGTATTCAACCATTCAAAAGAAAATATTACATCTCAATTAGAACTAGATGGGTTAGTTCTAGAATTTAGAACTTCCACTAGATTGAGTTCTTTCAAAATGATGAAAGTCATAGCCTTTGAATCCTTACATAATTTCTATTAATATTATTTATAGTTTGTATTAAATGTTATTTTGATTAAATTATTTTATGGCATAATACCAACATTGTATTTGTTATTACAACAATTATAAACATTGTCATAGTAATTATTTTTGTCTTTGTTGAGTATGTTGTTTTATTTTTGGAAGTTAGCACCACTCATAATCAACACGAGAAAATATTTTATGACTTTAAAGTCTAAGTTTTACCCTTGTAATGATTAAAATAAATTATGAATTAAAATAGCAACATAATTTATTATTGTTGTTCTTGGTAGTGGTAGTGTATTAAAAACTAAGTTGATGAATGTTTACTTTATGAATAATAGATTAACGTGAGAAATTTCTTACCTATAAATTTATTTAATGATATTGATGTTAGTAAAGCCTCCCTTATTTATTAATATTAATTATTTTAACAATCAAAATCAATTATGAACTAGAATAGCATTAGTGCAGTACAATTTGTTTTTTTTCATATACAAGAGGAAAGGGGGAAACCAATTGAACTAATTATTGCAAGTGTTCATTATTTATTTATGAAATATTTGAACAATGTGTTTAATTGAAAAAAACATATTTATATTGAAAATATAGATATCTTACAATATTTATACTATCATTAATATTTTATATCATCTATTAATTTATGTTAGGGCACGGAGGAATCGAACCACCATCGTCCTGCTTGTAATGCAGGTGCTCTTCTATTGAGCTAGCACCCTTTACAACATGAGGGGAGAGGGACTATGTTAACACCTAGATTACACATTTATAATCCTCTGTGACAAATCAAAATGAAGAAAGTTTTAGACTTTGATTCTTTCAAAATGATGAAATTCTTAGACTTTAATTCCTTACATAATTTCTATTAATCTTATCTATAGTTTGAATTAAATGGTAAGTTGATTAAGTTTATGTAATGACATTAATATTATATATGTTATTATGATAAAGCAATTGAATTATAATTTGATATGGTAACTAGTACATTGTTGGTGTTGAGTTCCTATACTAGTAGAAGGTTGGCACAATTTTAGAATGACCCATTTAAAAACTATTTAATGACATAATACAAATGTGTTTGATACTATAGCAATTTTAATTCTCAACATAACAAGTAATATTGTATGTGTTGAGTACCATGTTGTAATATATTAGAAGGTTGACAACATTTTACAAGTGACAAGAAAAACTATTATATATTAAGTGTTACTATGCTAAGTTTATTATTTTAACGATCAAAATCAATTATACGTTAGAATAGAAATATAATTTATTTATATTACTATTATTTATATTTTCTAATATAAGTTAAGATCAATGATTATATCACGAAAAATAAATTGTAGAAGATTTTTTACATTTTATTATTAAAGTTATTTAATGACATTAATAATCCATGTGTGTTGCTATTATTATCTTGGAATTTCATTTAATTGAACTTATGTTAACTAATGTGTCTAGGTTGAGTTACCATACTAAGTCTATTTTTTTTTAGTAAGATGTTTTATTTTTGGAAGTTGGAAGCACTTGATAGTGGACAAGAGAAAATATTTTATGACTTAGAGTAAAATTGGTTTTATCTTAGTAATGACTAAAATAAATTATGAATTAGAGACATAATTTATTATTATTATTGTTGGTGGTGGTGGTGTATTAAAAACTAAGTTGATGAATGTTGATTTTAAGAATAGCATATTTATGTGAGAATTTTTACCTATAAATGTATTTAATGATATACTTTGATTATCATTAATATTTATATTTACGTATTAAAACAAAAGTCATCAATATTTGACTAATGAATTATTAATAATTTACGTAAGAAATTTCTCACATAATATAAATTTATTTAACAACATATTAATATTGTGTTGTGACTATTATTAACTTATGTAGTATTAACATTAAATGTTAATACTTGGATTTTGATTTTCGAGATTAATCTATGCGAAATATTTTCAAACCATAATGAATTTTACATTGTTCCCCCGATGATCATGCATGGAGTTTCCACTTGGAATGTTGGTTTGAAAAACCCATTAACAACTTAATCCAAAAAATCATTCACAATGATGACAAACTGTGAAAGCCTGCACTCTGAAAATGTTACTACTTTGTCTTTGTTGAGTATAAGATATTGCATTAGTACAAAGTTCGCACCACTTTAAACTCTACAGAAGAAAATATAATATTAATTCGAATGCAACAGAATAGAACAATTAAATTTATATCAATTACAATAACAAATAATAGGGAAAAGTCACTTCAAACCTTATTGCAAGTGCCTTACATTTATTCACAGAGGAAGTCTAGAAGATGTTTTAAGATTGATTATTGAGTTTGATTATGCACATTTGATATAGTGACATGTTGAGTTTTTGTAAAAAACAAATTGAAAAGTTAAAAATTGAATGGTGTTATCTAATTCACATAAAGTACCATCACATGAATTAACATAGAAGTTGAACCAAAATTTTCATATTAGTAAATAATATAAAATTCCTCAAAAAAAGGCTTGAAGAGAACATTTGATATACAACAAACACTGAAAAGTGTTTCTTCTAGTATATTAATAACTAATTCAAAGAGAAAATTACATTCATGAATCATCTCCACCTAATCTCCTTATATTCAGTCAAACAAATCAATTACAACTTGTACACCACATTTATTTATCGTAGTCTTCCTGGAATCTTATTTATTTTGCATCCATGCCAAACTATGGTATTAACTAGAATATATCCAAGTCATGTGTCATCAAGGTTTGGTACCCAATATTGTTCTAAAAGTTTCCCTTGTATTTCACTGAATTAGGCTTCCATCAATCAACATTTACATGAAGAGTCTCACTTTCATCATTCTGGAAGATATATGAGGTGGATTTTGCCATCCAAATCATCTCTCCTTCATCCTCAATTCATGATCTAACTAGCAACATCTTTCCTTTCTCAACTTCAATCATAGGATTGAATCTTGGCTTTAGCTTGTTGCACTTGGGTCCAACATATACTAGTTCATTCATCACATTATCAAAATATCCATCCATAATACTTATATTACATGCAGTGCATTACGATCCGCATTAAATCTCACATGGATTAAATTGTCTTTATGATGCAATGTATTTGACGATAATGTCTAACATGAATTAAAGCTAACATGATGTTACTACTTAATGATTGATTTTCTGGATTAAGCTATGTGAAATATTTTCAGTCCATAATGAGTTTTTCATGGTTCCCGTAACAAGCATTGGTGGAGTGTCCACTCAAAATGTTGGTCTGAAAAATGTTCACACAGTTTAATCCAGAAAATCAATCACAATGATGACAAACTGATAAAACCTGCATACTCAAAATGTTAGTACTGTATCTATTGAGTATAATTTAATATACTCGTACAAAGTTGGCACCAGTTTAAAGTCTACACAAGAAAATATAATTATGAATTTGAATTCAACATAGTAGTACAATTAAATTTATATCCACTATAACAACGAATAATAAGGAAAATTAACTTCAAACCTTATTGCAAGTGCCTTACATTTAGTCACAAAGCAAGCCTATAAGATGTTTTAACGTGCATTCACATAAAGTATCATCACATGAATTAACATTGAATTTGAACCAAAATTTTCATATATGTAGCAAATAATATAAAATTCCTCAAAAGGTAGCTTGAAGAGAATATTTGATATACTACAAACATCGACAACTTTTTCTTCATGTATATTAATTAGTCATTCAAAAAGCAAAATTACATTCATGAATCATCTCCACCTAATCTCTTTATATTTTCTCAAGCAGATCAAGTACAGCTTGAGGATGAAGATTTCCACAGTTAATCATAATGACAAAGAGAGTTTATCGAATTAAATTGTGTGTTGAAATGTCCCTACGTTTCGAGTGGACACTCCACCAATCATCAAGGGAACAAAATTAAAAGTTCAAAGTGGTATTGAAGAGAGTGAGCAAAAGATAATAATAAATAAGGTAAGGGTTTTGTACATGCATTAATAAATATAATTATGCACAATTGATATAGTGAGATGTTGTGTTGATCTAAAAGACAAATTGAAAAGTTAAAATTTGAATGGTGTTATCAAATTCGCATAAAGTATCATCACATGAATTAACAATGAACTTGAAGTGAAATTTTCACATATGTAGTAAATAATATAAAATTCCTCAAAAATTAGCTTGAAGAGTATTTATTATACTACAAACATTGAAAAAGTTTCTTCATGTATACTAAAATTCATTCAAAAATCAAAATTACATTCATGAATCATCTCCACCTAATCTCCTTATATCCGCTCAAGTAGATCAAGTACAGCTTGTACACCAAATTTATTTATCTTGGTCTTCCTGAAATCTTCTTTGTTTGGCATCCATGCCCAAACTATGGTATTAATTGGAATAGATCCAAGTTCCGTGTCATCATGATTTGGTACCCAATATTGTTCTAAAAAATTTCCCTTGTATTTCCCTGAGCTAGGTTGCCACCAATCAATGTTTACATGAAGGGTCTCATTGTCATCATCATGGAATATATCTAAGGTATCTTTTTCCATCCAAATCATCTCTCCTTCATCCTCATTTCCTGATCTAACAAGCAACATCTTTCATTTCTCAACATCAATTCTAGGATCGAATGTTGCCTTTGGCTTGTTGCACTTGGGTCCAACATATATCGGTTCATTTGTCACATTATCAAAATCCCCATCCATAATACTTGATATTGCATGGAATGCATTACCATCAACATTAACATTTTGCCTCGCCTTGGGCCAAAAATCATTAGAAGAAGGATCACTTTCATCCAAGGGTGTATGGTCATTATAGATTCCATCTAATGCATCAATAACACTTTTCCAATACTCTAGTTTTTTATTCCATTCCTTTATGACAATTGGTGAATTCTCATTGCCAATAGACTCTTTCCACATTTCTATGTATGATGTTAGCCATTCCTTTAGTTCTTTTAAATAAACACCATTGCCTTTGGGACGTAATAAAGATGGATTCCTTGTGGGAAATATAGGTCGACCTTCATCATCAATATTCCACAACTCAAATGGTTTTGACCACTCAATGTCTTTGATGGATTCTTTATACCTCATAACTGGAACATCATTGAGTACAAGAAATTGGAAGTATTGGACATTAAGATGTCCAACTAGTGCATTTTTCCCCTCCTTGATGTACCCATTAAGAAAATTTTTGAAGTCATACACTTTGTCAATAAGTTTAGGTGGAAACACCTTTTTTTCTTCTATCGTGCGATATGTATCCATCATCTCAGGTAAAGAATATATATCTTTACTTTTCAAGTTGGAAGACATTCTTCCGTAGGTTCCATCTATGTCTTCATGGGTGTGCCCCACAAGCAAGAACCCAACCTCAATAGTGATGAAGACACCAAGTGTAATTAATAGTGATAGAAACATGAAAACATAACGATTCTTATTATCACTAGTTGCATTGTCCAACTATAATAATAAATGTGGAGGAAGAGGTTTAAAATCAAGATTTTTATTTTTTGAGCTTCCATTTAAATATAGGAAAGCATCCTTGTACACTCTACATTTTGAGTAAATAGAGTTTTGAAATAATGCATTTGAAACTGTGTTTCTTGAACTTCCACTCTCATAAAGCAAATCACCATACATATCAAGGTGTGGGTCTTCAAGGTCCCTCAAGCACTTTGCAAGAGATGTAATGGTAAAATGTGATCCCATGTGTACAGATGGTAGGGAGAAATGACCAAAACCTCTTGTGCTATGCCCATGTGTTAGCATACCTGTCAACGACAAACCCAAGTTTGTTCCTACAACAGATTTTGATTTTACAAGTAATTCCTTTTCACCTAACATTTCACCCTCAACCATGTCATACTCACAAACATTAACTATGATCCCTTTGGCAATGCACATGCTTGTTCCCATGCATTCATGTGTAAGAGAAACCTTTTTACATGTGAATGTAAGCCTATCTTGGGGAGTATTTACTGGATGATCATGACGAGTTTCCAAATCTGATTCTAGCCAAATCTCATAAGATCCCAATGCACCCCCTAGTGTATTCTCAAATACTGTTGGATGTGGCAAGAGAGCATCATGTTTTAACACCTTCTCAATGTTAACCACTATGGATCATTTATTTACCATCCTTCCATGCACCTTATGACCAATCTTTGTATTGAATATGGAACTTTCACCCACCTTCACTCCACATTGCGAAAGATCTACCTTGTCTCCAATAGAAAATGCAGAAGAGGCATTTGCACTTATACAACAAATTAAACAAACTTAGTATTTGCTATAAAAAATAAAGCAATGTACTCTAAATAACACTTAACATGTGCTTCAAGATTTTGATTTACCTTTGTTATGCCTAAAATCTATGATCTTCCATGGATGTAAGTCCCCTTCATCAACATCTTCCATAATCAAATGTGGTTCAATGACATCAATTATCAAAACCATAATTGAATTACATTAAGCATTTCTCCACCATAATGAGTTGTAGTCTCTGTAGATTCAACCCTTCCTAGTCCAATAACTTGACCATTAATTAGGAGGTCAACATAGTCCCCTCTTGTCAAAATTATATTTTCCATTATAACTCCTCCCAATTTTTGTAACACATTTGAATTGTAGTTTTTCATTAAGGTTAAACCATATGAAGTGTATGCTCAAAAAAGTAACATAGTTGCAATAATTCAAATCTAGCTGAAGTTAGCTTTAGTCCTTAAATCATTGTACGATGAGTGAAATATAATGTGTTAGCTTTCATAATGTAGTTTCCATCTAACACAACCACGTTGTCATCAATCATAAGATAGTTTTCCATCTAACACAACCACATTGCCATCAAATATATTACACCATGATGGAAATCTAGTTGGAGTTAGCGTTCCTCCTAACAAAATGGCACGATGAGTGAAAGCTCATGTGTGTTAGGTCAATACACTATGATGAAAATCTAGCTGAAATTAGTTTTCTATCTAACACAACCACATTGTCACATTGCACCGTGATGGAAATCTAGTTGAAGTTAGCTTTCGACCTTAAATTGTTGCACGATGAGTGAAATCTAATGTGTGTTAGCTTTCATAATGTAGTTTTCCATTTAGCATAACGACATTGTCATCAATCAAAATGCACTATGTTGGAAATCTAGCTACAGTTAGCTTTCGTTCTTAAAACATTGCACAGTGAGTAATAGCTAATGTTTGTTAGCTTTCATAAGGTAGTTTTCCATCTAACACAGCCACATTATCATCAAATACAATACACCATGATGCAAATCTAGTTGGAGTTATCTTTTCTTCTAAAAACATGGCACGGTGAGTGAAAGCTAATGTGTGTTAGCTTTCATAAGGTAGTTTTCCATCTAACACAACCACATCATGATTGATCACATTATACCGTGATGAAAATCTAGCTGGAGTTAGCTTTCGTCCTTAAATCGTTGCATGGTGAGTGAAATCTAATATGTGCTAGCTTTCATAATGTAGTTTTCCATCTAGCACAACCACATTGTCCTCAATCACAATGCACCAAATGGAAATCTAGCTGGAGTTATCTTTCGTTCTTAAAACATTGCATGGTGATTAAAGCTAATGTATGTTAGCTTTCATAAAGTAGTTTTCCATCTAACACAGACACATTGTTATCAAATACATTACACCATGATATAAATCTAGCTGGAGTTAGTTTTCCTTCTAACAACATGGCACTATAAGGGAAAACTTATGTGTGTTACCTCATTACACCATGATAGAAATCTAGCTGGAGTTAGCTTTCATTTTAACAACATGACACGTTGAGTGAAAGCTAATGTGTGTTAGCTTTCATAAGGTAATTTTCCATGGAACACAACCATATTGTCATCAATCACATTGTACTGTGTTGGAAATCTAGCTGTAGTTAGCTTTCATCCTTAAATCGTTGCACGGTGAGTGAAATTTAATGTGTGTAAGCTTTCATAGTGTATTTTTCCATTTAGCACAACCACATTATCATCAATCACAATGCACCATGATGGAAATCTAGCTGGAATTAGATTTCGTTCTTAAAACATTGCACGGTGAGTAAAGCTAATGTTTGTTAACCTTCATAAGGTAGCTTTCCATCTAACAATGGCACAGTTTCATCAAATACATTACACCGTGATGGAATTATAGCTGGATTTAGTTTTCCTTCTAACAACATGGCACTATAAGGAAAAGCTTATGTGTGTTAGCTCAATACACCATGATGGAAATCTAACTAGAGTTAGCTTTCCTTTTAATAGCATGGCACAATGAGTGAAAGCTAACGTGTATTAACTTTCATAAGGTAGTTTTTCATGTAACACAACCACATTTTCATCAATCACATTGCGTTGTGTTGGAAATCTAGATGAAGTTATATTTTATCCTTAAATCGTTGCATGGTGAGTGAAACCTAATGTGTGTAAGCTTTCATAGTGTAGTTTCTCATCTAGCACAACTACATTGTCATCAATCACAATGCACCATGATGGAAATCTAGTTGGACTTAGTTTTCGTTCTTAAAACATTGCAGGGTGAGTAAAACTTAATGTTTGTTAGCTTTCATAAAGTAGTTATCTATCTAATACAACTACATTGTCATCAAATACATGACACCATGATGGAAATCTAGCTAAAGTTAGGTTTCCTTCTAACATGGCACTATGACTGAAAGCTTATGTGTGTTAGCTCATTACACCTTTATGAAAATCTAGCTGGAGTTAGCTTTCTTTTTAACAACATGGAAGGATGATTGAAAGCTAATGTGTGTTAGCTTTCATAAGGTAGCTTTCTATCTAACACAACCACATTATCGCATTGCACCATGATGGAAATATAGCTGGAGTCATCTTTCAATCTTAAATCATTGCACGGTGAGTGAAATATGATGTGTGTTAGCTTTCAGAATATAGTTTTTCATTTAGCACAACCACATTGTCATCAATCAAAATGCACCATGTTGGAAATCTAGATAGAGTTAGCTTTCATTCTTAAAATGTTGCACAATGAGTAATAGCTAATATGTGTTAGCTTTCGTAAGGTGGTTTTCCATCTAACACAGCCACATTGTCATCAAATACATTACACCAGGATGCAAATCTAGCTAGAGTTAGCTTTCCTTCTAACAACATGGCACGATGAGTGAAAGTTAATGTGCGTTAACTTTCACAGGGTAGTTTCCATCTAAGACAACCACATCGTCATCGATCACATTGCACCATGATGGAAATCTAGCTGGAGTTATCTTTCGTCCTTAAATCATTGCATGATGAGTGAAATCTAATGTGTGTTAGCTTTCATAATGTAGTTTTCCATCTAGCACAACCACATTGTCATCAATCACAATGCACCATGATGGAAATTTATCTAGAGTTAGCTTTCGTTCTGAAAACATTGCATGGTCAGTAAAGCTAATGTCTGTTAGCTTTAATAAGGTAGTTTTTAATCTAACACAGCCAAATTGTTATCAAATACATTACACCATGATGAAAATCTAGCTAGAGTTAGCTTTCCTTCTAACATCATGGCACTATAAGGGAAAGCTTATGTGTGTTAGCTTATTACACCATGATGAAAATCTAGCTGGAGTTAGCTTTTCTTTTAACAACATGGCACAATGAGTGAAATCTAATGTGTATTAGCTTTCATAAGGTAGGTTTTCATGTAACACAACCACATTGTCATCAAGCACATTGCACCATGTTGGAAATCTAGATGGACTTAGCTTTCATCCTTAAACCGTTGCATAATGAGTGCAATCTAATGTGTGTAAGCTTTCATAGTGTATTTTTCCATCTAGTACAACCACATTGTCAACAATAACAATGCACCATGATGGAAATCTAGCTGGAGTTAGCTTTCAATCTTAGAAATTTACAGGGTGAGTAAAGATATTGTATCTTAGCCTTCATAAGGTAGTTTTCCATCTAACATAGCCACATTGTCATCAAATACATTACACCATGATGGAAATCTAGCTGGAGTTAGCTTTCATTCTAACAACATGGCACTATAGGGGAAATATTATGTGTGTTAGCTCATTACACCATGATGAAAATCTAGCTGGAGTTAACTTTTCTTTTAACAACATGGCACGATGAGTGAAAGCTAATGTGTGTTAATTTTGATAAGGTATTTTTTCATGTAACAAAACCACATTGTCATCAATCACATTGCATTGTGTTGCAAATCTAGCTGAAGTTAGCTTTCATCCTTAAATCATTGCACTGTGAGTGAAATCTAATGTGTGTAAGCTTTCATAGTATAGTTTTTCATCTAGCACAACCACATTGTCATCAATCACAATGCACCATGATGGTACTCTAGCTGTCGTTAGCTTTCATTCTTAAAACCTTGCACAGTGAGTAAAAGCTAATGTGTGTTAGCTTTGATAAGGTAGATTTACATCTAACACTGCCACATTGTCATCAAATACATTACACCATGATGGAAATTTGACTGGAGTTAGCTTTCCTTCTAACATGGCACTATGAGTGAAAGCTTATGTGTGTTAGCTCATTACACCATTACGAAAATATATCTAGAGTTAGCTTTCTTTTTAACAACATGGAACAATGAGTGAAAGCTAATGTGTGTCAGCTTTCATAAGGTAGTTTTCCATCTAACACAACCACATTGTCAAATTGCACTGTGATGGAAATCTAGATGGAGTTGGATTTCAACCTTAAATCGTTGCACAGTGAGTGAAATCTAATATGTGTTAGCTTTCATAATGTAGTTTTCCATTTAGCACAACCACATTGTCATCAATAAAAATGCACCATGTTGGAAATCTATCTAGAGTTAGCTTTCATTCTTAAAACGTTGCATGGTGAGTAATAGCTAATGTGTGTTAGCTTTCGTAAGGTAGTTTTCCGTCTAACACAACTACATTGTCATCAAATACATTACACCATGATGGAAATCTAGTTGGAGTTAGCTTTCCTTTTAACAACATGGAACGATGAGTGAAAGCTAATGTGTGTTAGCTTTCATAAGGTAGTTTTCCATCTAACACAACCACATCGTCATCGATCGCATTGCACCGTTATGGAAATCTAACTGGAGTTAGCTTTCATCCTTAAATCATTGCACGGTGAGTGAAATCTAATGTGTGTTAGCATTCATAATTTAGTTTTCCATCTAGCACAACCACATTGTCATCAATCACAATGCACCATGATGGAGATCTAGCTAGAGTTATCTTTCTTTCTTAAGACATTACACGGTGAGTAAAGCTAATGTTTGTTAGCCTTCATAAGGTAGTTTTCCATCTAACACAGTCACATTTTCATCAAATACATTACAACATGATGGAAATATAGCTGGAGTTAGTTTTCCTTCTAACAACACAGCACTGTAAGGGAAATCTTATGTGTGTTAGCTCATTACACCATGATGGAAATCTAGCTGGAGTTAGCTTTCATTTTAACAACATGGCACGATGAGTAAAAGCTAATGTGTGTTAGTTTTCATAAGGTAGTTTTCTATGTAAACAACCACATTGTCATCAATCATATTGAGGCGTGTTGGAAATCTAGCTGAAGTTAGCTTTCATCCTTAAATCATTACACGGTGAATGAAATCTAATGTGTGTAAGTTTTCATAGTGTAGTTTTCCATCTAGCATGGCAACATTGTCATCAATCATAATGCACCATGATGAAAATCTAGTTGAAGTTAGCTTTCATTCTTAAAACATTGCACGATGAGTAAAAGCTAATGTGTGTTAGCTTTCATAAGGTAGCTTTCCATCTAACACTGCCACATTGTCATCAAATACATTAACCATGATGGAAATCTAGCTGGAGTTAGCTTTCCTTCTAACATGGCACTACAAGTGAAAACTTATGTGTGTTAGCTCGTTACACCATTATGAAAAGCTTATGTGTGTTAGCTCTTTGAAATAGGGTGCAAAAAAAATCTCATTGAACTCATGGTTTTGTTTTGGTCTCAATGAAATGGTATACAAGGTAAGAAACCTCAACATAATACTCTGTAAGTCCAACCTAAACTCCTACCACCAAAATGAATGACCAAAACCATCACATTAAACTTTGACATGTTGGCAATTATACCCTTCATAGTGGATGTGTGTGGATCCATCCGTATCTCACCAATATTCATCATTGTTAGTATCATTGTTTTGATGATGATTGTCATCGTCATCATCATGCCATCATCATCATCATCGTCATCCTTATCCTTTTCATTGTCATGGTAATGATAACGCTTGGAACTAAAACTAGTAGAATTAAGCAGGTTTGGAGTCTAGCCAATTCTCATTCTAAATGAAGATTGCAAGCCAAGATAGAGGAAAAAAATGTTATAGAAACTAGATTCACTTACACAATATTCTATACTCACTGGAGTTGTTTTAATATATAATTCTCCTCTTTTAAAAGAATCATTAAAACGTAGTCAAAGCCAATCCATCGTTATATTTTTGTTGAAGTAGATTTTCTAGGGTCAATATGTGTTAAAAATTGTTTGTCAATTAGTGAAGAATTTATAGAGTTTAAGAAAATATTGGATAAGATTTATGTTGATAAAGAGTAGTGATCCTTTCTCATAATAATGTACACTCTACAACCTACAACCTTACATATTATCTAGTTTCATATCATCTCCCACCACTATCCACTATGACTATAGGGGATGAATCCCCCAACTGCTCTGTATTTTAGTTTAAGATAAAGTTTTGTATCTTAGTTGTGAGGATCAATTCTCGGTGATTAAATAAATATTGGAGCTTAGAGCCCTGAATTCATGGTGAGGATGGTTGAATAATATGGTGGGAAATCTCTAAATGCTCAACACAAATCAAACTCACTCTACTAAGAAAATAACAATAATGGGTTAGAGATCCAATTAAAAAAAAATGTATTGTGGACAGGCTCTTGGACTTATATCATTCACATTCCCTTTAAGGTTACAATGCGAAAGGACACCTAATCAAGCTCCTAATACCACAATACCTCTAGATATGGGACTTTTCTATGGGGACTATACTATTCCACTCTAGTCCTTAGTGCCTCCAGTTGTTATATATATGGTTTCTTGTAAAAATAAATTGTAAAATATTAGGGCTTGGCCAAGCCCAATATTTACATTTATTGTCTTTGCATGTCCACCATATCCAACCACAACTCATAACCAAATCTAGTGTTGAAAGAGTTCATATCATGGCCACTATGGTATATAATGTGCACAATGTGTTGATATAATAAAGAACACACATGTATGTAAACAAAAGTTTAGACATTCCCACAATCAATGTGTGATAGAGATATAAAGGGAATCAAAGGAAATATGAAGCCTAAAGATTAATGTGCATCCAAAAGTAAAAAAATTGGGAGCTTGACGATAGGATCAACAACAATGTTTTATAGATGCATCGGGAGAGGCTTCAAGGGCTTATCCTCCAGGTGCTCTAATCGTTGATATTGTGATGGAGCATCATACATAGACGACCAAATCGATTCTATGAGGCCTATACACATCCGTTGGAAATTTCATAGCTCAATTATGTTGCTCAGTTTTAGATCTAGGTCTTGAGACCAATTCTCCACGTGTCCTTGAATGACTCTTTTATGCAAGTTAAATCTCACCATAAAATCCAATCCAAGGCTCAGATTTATCTTTATGTGAGTTTAATCTTACATTTAGTTTTAGTTTTTTGGTTATGAATGGCCATGCTTCCTTTCTGAGTGAATGAAGAGCTAGTTTGGTTCCGAGTGAGTGGTTCATTTGAAAGTTGGTTCCTTTGTATGGCCTTCCAATGGCTAGGGGACACCACTATAAATTAAAAAAACAAAGGAAAAATGTCCCAACTGCACTTTGGGTTACTTCATTAGGGTCCATGGGCTCAAACCTTCCATAACCATTCATGATTTCTATATAGGTGATCTCTTTATTAAACACTAGCCCCATGTTTCCTTTTATAGATTACTTATTTCAAAGAGAAAATTAAGCCATCACACTCAATTCCTTCTCCATGAGCTCACAACCTCAAAGTTGTAGCATGCAACATTGCAATGTGCATTGCCAAGTCAGATGGTCACAAACAGACTACCTTGCTTTCACATTTTTTGCAAAGCTAACTTTTGTCTCACATGGATATTGGAGTGAGGAGCATTCTATGTTGTGTGTCATATTCTACATTATTGTTGTATTATAAGAGGGTGTTCTATTTTATATTAGGAGGGCGAGCTGAAATTCATCAGTCTAACTGTTGTTCCAAAATAGCACAGAGGTATTTCCTTAGTTGTGCCTCCTTGCATGAATGATAGCTAAGCTAACAACCAAGTGATGCATGCATCCTTATCCTATGTGACTGTTGTTGCCCTCTTTCTTGCACGAGTCTAAAAATAACATTGAAGCCAACTTTTAGTTAACTATGTTTTGTTCTGGGTGTCACTTCTACTTTGTGCAATGAACTATAAGTGTCACCTAGCTACACCCTCAATTCATGTCTTTTAATCCTTTTTAAGGCGCCCTTTTCTACAAACTCACCATGATTGATATTTTCTTCATAATTATTTAATTCCTTTTCATCTTTGAGCTCTAACTGTGCATATATTTCACCAGGGCATGGTTTTGACATGTTTGTAAATTCCTCTCCTAACAGCCCTGAATTGTATCCCTGTATTTGTTGATTAGGATAATGAATAATTACTTGTATCTCTATTGTTTGTCCCTGGTAAAGTTGATAAAAATTTGCTCAAGGTAATGTGCTCCATCTCTAGTCCACTCACAAGATGAATCCTACCAGTTCCCTCAACAAAGATACCCTGTGGGTCAAGTTGTTTTATCCAAATTCAAAAGTGAGTTTATCATGGTGTTGGAGTATCAGTTTGAAAAGTGGGTTGTAGTTTATCTCATTGTTTACACAAAGAGAAATGTCATAATACATACAAGCCCAAACCAGCTTGGGACATGGAAACAAGTCTACTAAGTTACTAACATCTCGAAGGTGGCCGACAAATCTGGTTCAGACTAGAGAGAGTGATACATTAGTCATTTTGTTGACCTTGAAACATTTCAACAGTCATCACCTTGCTCAAAGATCTAATGAGAGGATTAGGCATGCCTTTGTTTGATCATATTGGGAATCAAGTGCCTTTGACCATTGTAATCAGTCAAGATTGATATTTTGCTAGCAGGGTAGCCTAGTAATCACATTTACATATAAACATTCACCACATATTCTGCTTCACCAAGTTTTTTATGCAAAACCTAGGGAAAATAGCATATTCATCCATACCATGGTGATCAAGGACATCTACAAGCTGATATCCTTAGCAAAAACCTGATTTGTAAGCTGAAACATCTGCTCTTTTTGCACATATGACAAATCACCTAATGCTTGTATCTCTAGTTATATAGTTTTATTAAACTGGGTTTTTCTCTACCTTGTGTATTGAGTTCTACATAGGGTATTGCTAAGCCAAAAAAACCTTGTGAACCAACTCAGGTTCATGTCGTTGTACTTCTAGAAATCCATGTTCTTAACTACTAGTTGTAACTGATGATTATCATCATTCAATATGCAATGTTTGAGCATTGCATGTCTGTCTTCTTGTCTTTGTAACAACATAGGTGTGAATGTTTCCTTAAATGATAGAACATGATAAACTGCCATTAATAATGGCCTTTGCAACTTAGAACTATGTCGAAAACTAACTTCATTTAAATTTGCGACAAAAAAGCCTAAAAACTTGTGATAATGGTGTAGCTTCAACCATTTATGTGGAGAAATTCTTACCATCATTCCACGATAGGCATGTATGAAAAGGATTTGAAACTGACACATATTTTGACATATAAATGAGGATGGGGAGAGGGATATGATTAGATATGTAAACTGACACATATTTAATTATTTGTTGCTCAGTTCCACTTGAAGAATTTGTTTGTGTCTAGGAATTTAGTTGTTTTAGATTTCTCCTGTGAAAATTGTACAATTACACAAAAGCAATCTTAAACCTATTGTGCTTATCCAAAGTTAATTGGACTTGTCTTCAACGAGATTCTTCACTAACATTGCATTGTTTCCTACTCCATTGCAATTAGGGAATATGCATAATCCTTATATGGAATCAAAAATTCAGAAGAGAGCATATTTAAAATAGGTTGTTGGCACAACACAGATCAGGGGGTTCATTGGATGACAACATGGCTCCCTCAATTGAAAATAAGAAACCTAAATACCATTCTATTGCAGATTCCTAAGAACAATAAAATAGGAGAGTATCGTAAAGACAGGTAATTTTGTTTCCCTTTTCAAAATTTCAGGGGTTCATGCAAATGAGGAAATGGACCTACACATCAATGGTCGATTACCATAGCAATCTGCTGACATAGTCTCTGGGGACGAACATACAATCAAAGCCATAAGAAAAAATCCCCACAATACTCAGTTGAGGTCTCCATAAAAAAATACTGCCATAAAGCAAACTCTGAATGGGCCTAACAAACCCTGAATAGTATAACCCTTGTAGCTAAACAATTCTATGTCCATATTTAGAACATCTAGGTGAAGCACCAGGACGAAAACCTACAAGGTTGTGAGTTCCATGCACTCCTACTTTGTTTATAAACTAATAGTGTTTGCACTAAATATGCTTGTTTTGTTGTGGGTACCCTAACCTAACTAAAGCCAAAAAAAAATTAAGCCACATCAACCATGGAGCCTTCGTAAACCACACATACCGTTGCATTACCTCATTCCTCATTCTACTTGTAGACAACTTGTAATCAAGCGAAACCCTGGCCATATATAATATGCAATACATGCGATAACACATAATGACAATGAACCTGCTTACAACATACTGTTGCATTACCTAATTCCTTATTCTGCCTTTAGACAACTTGTAATCAAGTGAAACCATGGCCATATATAATATGCATTACATGCGATAACACATAATGACAATGAACCTGCTTACAACATGTCATTATTTCCCATGATCCATAGCTACCAAAAACCAAATCACAAAAATAAAAAGCATGTGGTACTTCCATAATAAGGAAAAATACATCATAAACATCATAGAATAAACCATAGAGTGATCACATATCATCAGCATATCAAGCAGGAGTAATGGACTCTCAACCAGCAACCTTTTCCGGTACCTTGACCATAATGCACACTACAAGGACACCCTAAAACTGCCTATTATTCTATTTTTATGGAGGCAAAGCTTTTTAATTATTGGATTTTAAATAGGGGGATATGGTTCGTTGTGACACTTCGCGATTGATCTAATGTTTACAAGATTTTGTGTAAACATCTGGTGACTCCAAAGTTGAAGTTAACATCTAAAAATGGCAATGTTCTGGGAAAGAGATTCAATCAAGAAATTTCACAAAATTTTAGGATATATGCTAATATCAAGAACTGGAAAATAGTAAGCAAAGCTCACTTCCATCACAAAATGATCTGCAATTTCAAACTCTACAAAAGATTTTTACTTCAAAATAAAAAACATAATTCATGTTAATAATATGCAAGAACAGATTCTATGATTTCAGCTTTCTATTCTTTAAATGCAGATGCAATTCCAGAATCAAACACAGCTCTAATGTTTGAACAAACTGAAACATCCATGTTCCCAACTCTGTGTGTAATAAATTTGAATAAAGAAACAATCAAGCATTCAAATTCAGGCAAAGCCAAACACTACAGAGTACCAAATTTGAAATAACAAAGCTTGAAAACTAAAACCAGCCTAGCAATTGGAAGTCATTAGACATTAAATAGTGGATTAATACTGGAGCATTAATAAGCATTTCTAATGAAGACCATAGATGATAGTATACAAGCAAATCTATGCTAGCAACTTTCTAGACTCTAAATTAAATAAGATATATTAAATAATAAAATTAAATAAGATAAATTTATTCATATTTCTCAGCCTCACCTTTTTGTGCAACATAAGCCTTGATAGGAGGTGTGATGATTGAATTGAATTGCCTTGAAGCTAAATTTGAAACATCTTTCTTCTTTGGAGAAGGCAGCACTAGTGCAGTCACGCTCTATAGCTTTGGTTGTAGGATGGATGTCATGTAGCATATCGATAACATGGGCTCAAGGAAGACTAGGCCAAAGCTACCAGTACCATTTTAGTATGTGGGACTTGTATCTTTGATATTTCACCCTTGTCTTGGGTAATAATGAGATATTTTCATGTCTTGAAACTATAGCATTCGTTCTTGAGCATATGAATAACATTGGCTTGAGGAAGACTATGCCAGAGCTTCCAGTACAATTTCAGTATGTGGGACTTGTATCTTTGATATTTTACACTTGTCTTGGATGATAACGAGTTATTTCATATCTCAAAAAATTATAGCATTCGCTCTTGACCACCTATTCGTGGAAGTTGTTTATCAAATTGAAATATATTTCAAGCAATGCACATACTAGCCTTTGGAATCAAAATTAACTTGAGTCCGCAATATTAGATCATGATCCTATTGCATGTGGAGACTTGGGTATCGGAATCCACACTTATCGTGGTATGTTGTAACCCATTCTTATGGGGTCCTTAGTTTCCTTGGAAGTTTGGGTTTTGAACCCACACATATGGTGGTTTGATGGCCCTTGGATGCTATATGGTCATTGGCATGTTGTAGCCTTGTGATCATGCATATGAAGCCCATAAGATGTTTCAAAATAGTGGTGAGGTATTTGCACCCCTATTTTGGGGTGTTGGTACTCTTATTGTGATGAAGATATATATAGTGGAACCATTGGATATGTTTTTAATGATACAGAGACCTTGAATATGATGATCATATTCTTGAAAAAGTATGTGTTCCCACTTGATTGGTGGTGTTGGGGTCCTTGATATCCTTGATATGATGAGTACATGGTATATCCCTCCTCCTTGTTGATGTGAATTATGTGGATGTGAATACCATCGAATCTCTCATGTCTTTGATGATGTCCATTGAATCCTTTGACCTTGGAACTTATGCATAAGGTAACATGGTCTTTGGCACCTTTATGTGTGAAATATTTGATGTATATGTAACTTCGGAATGTATGCACTTGTATATTTCATGTATTGTACCTTGATTTTTATTCCAGGAAGTATCTGTAATGTAATTGATTCATTTCATGCCTCAATGTTCCTATCGAGATATTCTATAATGTAAACAAGTCATGTCAAGTCATTGTGGGTAACCCTCCTATTGATCAAGGGTTAAAGTCCCTGTAGTTCTGGGGCACTAGGGTTATTAGAATCTCCTAGAGAAGTCATACCTAGTAGGTTATTTTCAAGGTGGGAATTAGTATAAATAGAGAGTGAGTCTCTCTATTTATCACACACTCACTCACACTCAGTTGTAGTGCATAGCTGAGGAAGAAGAAGACATTGGGGCTAGGAAGAAAGAGGCTACTACTGTCGGGAGATCATCTTACTATTTTGGGGTTTTACATTTGGTGTTGATTCTATTTCTGAGGAAGTTACGGGGTTTTCTCCATTTATGGTTTCCCCAAGGAAAAAAATTGTGTTCATTGTCTCTTGTGTCTGATTTCTGTACTTGTTATTCTCTCAGTTAAAGATCCTAACATAATGCTAGCTTGAATGATAAAATTCTAACATGGTATCAGAGCTAACCTGAGAATAAGACACTATGCAGCTATGGGAATTAGGGATTCCTACTTTTTGTATCTCTCTCTATAGATTTTCAGCAAAAGAAGGTTGTATTAACTCTCCTCCCTAGGGTGCATCTTTCTGTCGAAGCATAATCCAATTCTGAGCTTTTTCAGTTTTATACCCAACACTGCTGCCGAAAATTAGGGATTTCCACAGAAGTGGAATTTTTCACTGAGCCCAGGCCTAGATTGATCTCCTCCTCAAAATTGAAGTTTAGACATCAAGATCAAAGAATTTGGTTGGACAGAACCCCGAAAAATCCAAACCCTAATATGCTCCTAAACCAGCACTACAGAATTTTAGCTCCAAATCCAAATCCGACATCTTGACCTGGTAAGATATAAATATTTTGTATTTCCATTTGAGGTTCTTAGTTAAGATGTCTCATCATACCAAGCTTCATGAAAAGCTCGAGGGATATGCCATAACTTCCGAACCTGGAAGTATAGGATCTCCCTAGTCCTGGAAGAAAATGAGTTGGACTCCTATATCAATAAGGAGGTTCCAATTACAGATGGATATGAGGCTAAGGCCTTACACAAGAAGAATTTGGTTATGGAAAAGAGGATTATTACTGATTCAATCAAGGATCACATCATACCATAGGTGTCCTCCCTAAAGATACTTAAATCTATGTTTGATGCCCTAACCAAATTGTTTGAAGGGAAGAACATAAACCGGAAGATGACTCTGAGAAACCAACTAAAGAATGTAAAGATCTAGAATGTAGAGACCATCCAGTCTTACTTTACAAGGGTCTCTCAGATCAAGGAACAATTGGAAGCAGTAGATGAATAAGTGGAAAATGCAGATATTGTGATGACCACCTTGAATGGTCTCCCTAGATCATGGGACTCCTTTGTTCAAGGGATCTGTGCCAAAGAGAAGTTAGTCAAATTCAGCAGACTATGGGAAGAATGCTCTCAAGAAGAAGCTCGGATAGTAGACTGAGAAGAAAAGATGGGAAGTGAAGATCAATCTCTCATAGTTCACTCCAAGAAAATCAAAAGAAGTTCTCATCACTCTAGAGGTAAGCACTTCCATAAGAATAACACTAGAAAATATTTGTCTAGAAGCAAATGTTATACATGTGATGAAGTAGGACACTTTGCAAAAGATTGTCCTAAAAGAAAAAATAAGAAAAAGGGAAACAAGAGAAGACACCATGATCATGCTGCATAGGATGATGAGCCTTCCAAGAAGAGAATCAGACAAGAAAGTGATGATTCTTCAAGTGATGAAGAATATGTCTTGATTTCTACTCTCATGGGAAACATCACACATGGAAGCAATGATTGGATTATAGACAGTGGGGATTCCAAACATATGACATGATTCAAAGAGTCCTTTGTAAAACTTTCAAAACATGAATCACCTCACAAGGTGAAACTTGGAGATGACTACCAGTATCCAATAAAAGGTAGTGGGGAATCCTCCTATAAGCTAGACTTTGGAAAGTCTATGAAGATGAAAGATGTAATGTTTGTACCAGGACTAAAGAATACCCTCCTCTCCATATCTGCATTAGATGAAAAAGGCATGAGGGTTGCATTTATATATGGCCAAGTTATCATGTGGACAAAGGGAAAGACTATTAATGATGCAGTAGTGATTGGGGAACAAGAGGGAGGTCTATACAAGTTGAAGGGCCATCCAGAACAAGCTTTGGTACATGACACAGTAGAGCCAAATGAAATTTGGAATAGAAGGCTTGCACATGTGCATTACATAGCACTACCATTTGCAAGCAAAGTTGTTGAAGGTCTTCCAGAAATTCAAGAAAGACATGATGGAGCCTGCAAAGGATGTGCGAAAAGAAAGAATACAAAGAAGACATTTCCAAGTAGTGAGAGAAAGGCAAAAGGAATCTTGGAAATCATTCACTCTGATGTATGCGGTCCGATGTCATCAATTTCATTAAGCAGGTATATATATTATGTTTCTTTCATTGATGACTTTTCTAGGAAGACATGTATTTACTTCATGAAGAACAAAGATGAAGTATTTAACAAGTTCAAGGAATTCAAATCCTTGATCGAGAACCACACTGAAAAGAAGATGAAGACCTTTCCACGGGGACTTCACTTAGCGAACATCTCACATAGCACGTGCGATCGTGGGATATTAAAGAATACCCTTAATTTCCAGAGATATTGACCCAAACTCTTTTTGTTGAAACCCCCTCCCAATACTTAAAACCTCCTCCCCACCCCTTTTTATACCTCAATCCTTATAAACCATTCTACCCACCCCCACCTTAAACCCCTCATCCCCCCCAATACCTGTAATATATTGGTTCAATTTTTAATAATTTTAAAACCCACAATATGAACTAACGTGATAGGATATTGGTCAACAAGTGAAGCCCCTGTGGACCTTTTGATCAAATAATGGCAGAGAATTCACATCAAATCAATTCAAAGAGTTATGCAAAGACTCAGGGATTAAGAGGGAGTTGTACACTCCATATAATCCACAAAAGAATGGGATTGTAGAAAGGAAGAATAGAACTATCATGGAAGCTGCAAGAGCAATGCTTCATGATCAAGATCTTCCTATGCATCTATGGGTAGAAGCTGCCAGAACAACGGTGTATGTACAAAACCGTACTCCACACAGAGTACTCAAGAACAAGACACCTGAAGAAGTCTTTTCCGGTAAGAAACCAGAAGTCAGCCATCTCAGAATATTTGGTTGTCTAGTGTACATACACATTCCAAAAGAGAAGAGGACAAAATTAGATCCTTCAGAAAAGAAGGGTATATTTGTGGGATACTCTAAAAGCTCAAAGGCTTACAGAATATACTTCCCAGGATTCAAGAGGATTGACATCAGTAGGGATGTAACATTTGACGAAGACACAGCTTACAAAAAATCCAAAAAGAGGCCTATTGAAGAACCTGAAGAAACAGAAGCACCCAGAATTCATGATACAACCATGAATGAAGAATATCAAGAAGAATATCGAGAATTTGAAGAACCTCAAGAACCTATAGATCCACCTCAGGAGAAGAATCCTCATAAGAGGAAACCTGCTTGGGTACAAGAAGCTCTCTAAGGTGAGGAAAGATATGGGGCTCCAGAAGAGAATCATAGAGAAAGAAAGAGAACCAGGTCCTGCTCTGGTTATGTATCCTTATTGTGTGATTTCATCGACAAAGAACCTTCCAATTATGAAGAAGCGATAGAATGGAAAGAATGGAAGGATGCTATGATCGAAGAGTATCAATCGATCATGAAGAATGATGTTTGGGATGTTGTCCCAAGACCAAAAAGGAAGTCTGTTGTAACTTCCAAATGGATCTACAAGATCAAGCATGTTGCAAACGGTAGCAAAGAAAAATATAAAGCAAGATTTGTTGCTCGCGGTTTCTCCCAGAAAGAAGGAATAGATTATGAAGAAAATTTTGCACCTGTAGCCAGATACACTTCCATCAGATCAGTACTTTCTATGGTTGTAGTGATGAAATGGAAGATACACCAGATGGATGTCAAGAATTCTTTCTTGAATGGTGTAGTGGAAGAGGAAGTGTATGTGGATCAGCCACTCGGTTTTGAGACACATGACAGGGAGTCTCATTTTTGTAGATTGAAGAAATCCCTGCATGGTTTGAAACAGGCACCCAGGACATGGTACGGTAGAATTGACATCTTTCTATCCAGTTTGGGCTTTACCAAGAGTAAAGCAGATTCCAACCTTTACTACAAGGTTGACGATGGAAACCTAGTGATGCTCCTATTGTATGTAGATGATTTGTTTGTGACAGGTATGGATGGGTTGATTGTTGATATGAAGAGGAAGCTTGCTGCCTATTTCAAAATGAAGGACTTGGGTATGATGCATTATTTTCTAGGCATGGAGGTGTGGTAGAATGAAAATGGAATTTCCCTAGGACAAGGGAAATATACGGTAGAGATCCTGAAGAGATTCGGGATGATGGACTACAAGGCCATGACCACACCTATGGCATCGAACCTGAAGTTATTGAGTGATGCTTCATCAGAAGCAATTGATTCCACGATGTATCGTCAAATGATTGGGTCCTTGATGTACCTGACAAACATGAGACCAGATATTTGCTTTGTTGTGAACACCTTGAGCCAGTTCTTGACAAATCCGAGACATGTTCACTTGATTTCTGCAAATCATATTCTGAGGTACCTAAGGGGTACAGTTGATTATGGGCTCAAGTATGATGCAAGTCAAAAGATTAACCTGGAGGGTTATGTTGATTCAAATTGGGTAGGCAGTGCCATCAATAAGAAGAGCACTTCAGGGTGTTGCTTTAGTATGGGATCAGTTGTGATCTCTTGGTTGAGTAGGAAGCAATCCTGTGTGGCACTGAGTATAGCTGAAGCAGAGTATCTTGCAGCTTGTTCAGCTAGTTGTGAGGTAGTATGGCTAAGGAAGCTACTGTCTGATTTATTTGATCTCCAGTTGGATGCTACTTGTATATATTGCAACAACCAGAGTTGTGTGAAGTTGTCGGAGAACCCGGTGTTCCATGACAAGTCGAAGCATACCGAGATCAAGTATCAATATATCAGGGATATGGTGCAGAGAGGAGCAGTGAATCTCTAGTATGTTGCGATGGACGAATTGATAGATGATGTGTTTATGAAGCCATTAGACAGAGTGAAGTTTGAGTACTTCGGGGAGAAGCTTGGTGTTATCCAAATCAAGATTTCCCACAAGGGGAAGTGATGAGTCCATGAGCCATTCTGACATGGTGAGAGGATTGGTTCCTTCCATGGTCAGATGTAAGGGCTGAGCCATTCTGTCATGGTGAGAGGATTGGTTCCTTCCATGGTCAGATGTAAGGGCTGAGCCATTCTGTCATGGTGAGAGGATTGGTTCCTTCCATGTCAGATATGAGTGCTGATCCATTCTTATGTGACTGTAGGATTGGTTCCTACATGATCAGATATAAGGGCTATTTCTATTCTTGGAATGGAGGTACCTGGTTAGTTTCCAAGAATACTTAGTCTAGGACTGAGGGCCATTCTGATATGACTATGGGATGTAGTCTCACATGATCAGATATAAGTGTAGGGCCATTCTGATGTGACTGAGGGATATGTTCCCACTTGATTAGATATAAGGGATGTTGCCATTCTTTCATGGTGAGAGGATTGGTTCCTTCCATGTTAGATGTGAGTGATGAGCCATTCTGATATGACTATAGGATTGGTTCCTACATGATCATATATAAGGGCTATTTCCATTCTCTGAATGGAGGCACCTGGTCAGTTACCAGGACCCCTTAGTCTAGGACTAAGTGTCTTTCTGATGAGTCAAGGTTAGATTTAAGTGTTGTTCCTTTCCACAGATGATAGTAGTTGTGTCCTATCATGCTGGTGGATGTGAGTGCTGTACCTTTTCATAGATGATAGTAGCAATGTACTATCATGCTGGTGGATGTGAGTGTTGTGCGTTTTCACAGATGATAGTAGTGGTGTACTATCATGCTGGTGAATGTGAGTGTTGTTCTTTTCTGACACGTCAAGGTCAGATGTGAGTGTTGTGCATTTCTTACGAGTCAAGGTCAGATGTGAGTGTTGCACCTTTCTGACGAGTCAAGGTCAGATGTGAGTGTTGTTCCTTTTCACATATGATAGTAGTTGAGTACTGTCATGCTGGTCAATGTAAGTGTTGTGCCTTTCTGACATGATATTGGATGTGTTCCTCTCATGGTCAGATGTGAGTGCTGGCCATTCTGACTTAGGGTCAGATATAAGGGCTGAAGAAGACCTACAAGGAGGCTAGGCCTACAACTAGCATGAAAAAGGGCTGTCTCTGTAGAACTTCCTATGATGAGAAGAATCATGAGATAGCACCTATGATGATGACCCAGTGATGATCCAGATCGAGTGATGATTCAAATCCAGTGATGATATCTTCGAGATGATCCAGATTGAGTGATGATCCAGATCCAGCAATGATGATCCAGATCCAGTGATGGTGTCCTCATGATGATCCAGATCCAATGATGATCCAGATCCAGTGATGATCTAGATCCAGTGATGATGATCCAGATCCAGTGACGATCCAGATCCAGTGATGATGATCTAGATCCAGTGATGATCCAGATCCAATGATGATGATCCAGATCCAGTGATGATCCAGATCCAAGATGAAGATGACTTGAACATGAATATGACTTGAAGATGTAGATGACGAGATGATCTAGAGAAGAAGACCAGTGCTGACAAATTGTGTTGAGAGAATACCTTCATAGTTAAGAGGGAGTGTTGATGTATATGTAACTTTGGAATGTATTCACTTGTATATTTCATGTATTGTACCCCAATGTTTATTCTGGGAAGTATCTGTAATGTAATTCAGTCATTTCATTCCCCGATGTTCCTATCGGGAGATTCTATAATGTAAACAAGTCATGTCAAGTCATTGTGGGTAACCCTCCTATTGATCAAGGGTTAAAGTCCCCACAGTTCCAGGGCACTAGGGTTATTAGACTCTCCTAGAGAAGTCGGCCCTAGTAAGTTATTGTCAAGTTAGGAATTAGTATAAATAGAGAGTGAGTCTCTCTATTTATCACACACTCACTCACACTCAGTTTTAGCGCATAGCTGAGGAATAAGAAGACACTGGGGCTAGGAAGAAAGAAGCTACTGCTGTCGGGAGATCATCTTACTATTTTCGGGTTTTACTTTTGGTGCTGATTCTATCTCCGAGGAAGTTGCGGGGTTTTCTCCATTTATGGTTTCCCCGAGGAAAAACATTGTGGTCATTGTCTCTTGTGTTTGATTGTTGTACTTGTTATTCTCTTAGTTAAATATCCTAACATAATGCTAGATTGAATGATAAAATTCTTACACTAACAAAATTGAAGAATTTAAGGGTATTAGGCCAAGAACTTTCAAATAAACCCATCATCGAGAGATATTCCTCTTCAAGCCATTTCCATTGATATGTGGAGCATCTTCTAAATCCTTACAGTTGAAGAGATATGAATTTTTGAAGTTAGTGTACCCCACCTTTTTGTGTTAGCCGACCAAACAAAAGAGAATTTGATTATTTATAATTTTGAATTGCATATCGACCCAGTTTGAGGTACTAACTTTACTCCATGAACTATATAAATAGAATATCAAACATTTAATTTGTTCATCAATCAATTCTCTCTTTGGTATTTTGCAACTCTTGGAGAAAAGTGTGAAACTTTGTGGAGGAGAAATTTTTGGGCATCTTTGAGGATTGAAGACATTCACTAAAATTGGCATAACTTTTTCATACTGATTCAAAATTACAAAATTCTTGGATTGTTGGAAAGCTTGTTGTGAGGGTTATGTGATGACATTATATAGAGTTTCTTTTGGTTTTTCTATTGTTTCTTCATCTTGTGATATTAAAAAAGGTATGGTTCAGGTTCTATATTTCTCTTGTGACGGCACATGTCTCTCATGGATAGAGTTCATCTTTGATCTTAGTATGTGAGCTTGTATATTGGTATTTATCTTTGAATTCATTGAATATGTTATGGAGGATATGGTGATGGTTATCTTGGAATATATCTTGATGTGATCTTGATATAGATCTTAATGATTATCTTGGATATTGTTGGCATATATTTTGGTGTTTATCTTGATTGTTGTATAGTGTAGTATTAATAAGAAGTTGACATGTTAGTAATAGATCTTGTGAGTGATTTATTTGATAAACATATGTGTTTTCTTTGAAAACTAGTTTGACAAGTGTTGATCATTCTGTCTTTGACCTAGTTGGAGTTGGATTGTTATTGACTGTTAATGACAACCTTTGACAATATTGTAAGTGACTATTTTCTTGATATTTGTTTGATTTGTTGACTTGATTTGAGTGGAGTGAAAAATATTTCTGTGTCTAAGATTTTATGAGATTAACTGAGTTTGGCATAGTTTGTTAAGTCTTTTATCTTCTTGGACGAGGTTAATTGCTTGAGGTATATTATGTTTAACTGTCAAGTATTCCTTGACTGTGATTGAGGATGGTTGTGGTGTCATTGAGTTGAGTGGGATTGGACAATGTTTGGTTGGTCATATGTGAAGTCTCTTGGTTGCTCAAATGTGTCTCTTACTTGATGAACTAGGCTAAGTAAGAAGGGTTGGTTGACTATGGTACACAAGTATATGATTGATTTGGCAGAGTTACACAAGAAACTTGGTACAAGTTGGTTCAATTGAGAAATATTGACACAAGTTATCTTATGTGCAATTGGTCTGACTCGGACTAGCTGAGTTGTATGAGCAGGTGGTTTGACTCGGGTGGTTTGAGTTTCGTGTGCAGTTGGTTAGACTCAGATTGACTCAGTCGGTTGATGTGAGCAACAGATTGATTGGTACAGCTTGATTGGACATGTTGATTGTATAGGTTGATGAGCAATGTGATACAGTGGACAATGATTAGTTGATGAGTAGTGACCAGATTCTGAGCAATGGATAGTCATGGAAATGGTTGTGCAGTTTGGTATAGATTGTGTAGTGTAGTACAAGTGTTGATTACTAGGTCTACAGGATCAATCTTGTTGCAAGGGATGTGTAATGACATGATATAGAGTTTCTTTCGGTTTGTCTATTGTTTCTTGATCTTGTGATCTTCAAAAAGGTATGGTTCATGCTTCTCGATTTCTCTTCTGTTGGCACATGTCTCGAATGGATAGAGTTCATCTTTGATCTTAGTATGTGAGCCTATATATTGGTATATATATTTGAATTCATTGAATATGTTATGGAGGATATGGTGATGGTTATCTTGGAATAGATCTTGATGTAATATTGATATAGATCTTGATGATTATCTTGGATATGGTTCGCATATATTTTGGTGTTTATCTTGACTGTTTCATAGGGTAGTATTGAATGAGGAGTTGACATGTAAGTAATAGATCTTGTGAGTGATTTATTTGATAAACCTATGTGTTTTATTTGGAAAATATTTTGACAAGTGTTAATCATTGTGTATTTGACCTAAGTGGAGCTAGACTGTTATTGATTGTTAATGACAACCTTTGATAGTATCGTAAGTGACTATTTGCTTGATATTTGTTTGATTTGTTGAATTTATTTGAGTGGAGTGAAAAAACATTTTTTGTATAAGATTTTATGAGATTGACTAAGTTTGACATAGTTGGTTAAGTCTTTTATCTTCTTGGTTGAGGTATATCATGTTTAACTGTCAAGTACTCCTTGACTATGATTGAGGTTGGTTATGGTGTCATTGTGTTGAGTTTGATTGGACAAGCAACTTGGTACATGTTGGTTCAATTGAGCAAGATTGGCACAAGTTGCCTTATGTGCATTTGGTCTGACTCAAACTAGTTGAATTGTATAAGCAGTTGGTTTGACTCACGTGGAATGATTTTGGTGTGCATTTGGTTAGACTCGAATTGAGTGAGTCAGTTGATGTGAGCGACAAATTGATTGGTACATATTGATTGGATAGATTGATTGTATAGGTTGATGAGCATTGTGATACAGTGGAAAATGATCAGTTGATGTGTAGTGATCAAATGATGAGCAATGGTTATTAGTGGTAGTGTTTGTGTAGTCTGGTATAGATTATGCATTGTAGTATAGGTGTTGATTAGTAGGTTCACAGGATCAATGTGGTTATGGTTCGATAGTGTCTATCTTCATATTACGGTGGCAGGACAGGGAAAGGAAAGGAGGATGTAGCCTCCTTCCGATTGTAGTTGGAGAACTAGGGAGTTGGAGCTTCCTTTAGGTTGTATCATGTAAATCAGGGGGTTGTATCCTCCTTCCAGTTGCAGCTGGATATTTGAATTCATTGTAATAAGGGGGTCATTTCCTCCTTCTAGTTGTTGCTGGAAAACTATTATTATAAGGCTTCTGTGGTTTTTCCCCGAGGACTTGGGTTTCCACGTAAAAATATTGTGTACTGTTTTTTGTTATTATTTTTATGTGATGATGAAATGTATAATTAAAATAACGTACTCAGCATAATATTGAATGAGATGTTGATGATTGTTAACGTTGAAAAATTAACAAAAGCTATACACATTATTCACCCCCCCTTTTAAGTGTGCTCAGTGTGTCCAACATCTACATCCGTTGAAGAAAGAAGTAGGTGGGCCATTTACCAGAATTGAAAATATAGAAGAAGTAATATTGGCCATTATCTATCCAGTTACCTGAGGAGAAAGACCAACCTAAATAAGAAAAAATCTCAAATATGTCAAATCTACTCTGCTATATGCCTTGATTAAGTCCATTTATAATAAAATAATTTTTTTTCTTTTTTTTAATAGAATGTAGACATTCATGTGCAATCCTGACAACAGTCAAAATTTGTCTCTTTAGCATAAATATAAATTGTTCCTCTGATATAAACCAACACTACAAAGGTTTAATACTATCATAAATGACCTTTGTAATAAATTTGTAAATGAGATTACAAAGAGAAATGGGTCTGTAATAATTAAAATTCCTTGACTTGTCTTGCTTCGAGATAAGAGTAATATAGGTAATATTCTTAAAACTCGGCACCTGCCCAATTCTTCTAGTCTCATCCATCAGCTCAGTAAGCTCCTTTCCCAACAAATCAAAGAAATGATAAAAGAATTCTATAGTCCACTAATTAGGGACCATACTTTTATCCTTATCAAATTTAGACAAAACCACGTTAACCTCATTTATAGTCACTGGCACACCCACAACTTGTCCTTCTTCTCCATTGAAAAAAATAGGGAAGTTCCCTATAAACCTAAGTTGATTTTCCAAATCGGAATGATTACTTTAGCTATAAATATACTTAAAATGACAGACAACAACACCTTTCAAAGAACTATTTTCGTTAACAGTATCATTTTCATTCTGTAGATCCCAAATGACATTAGCCAATCTTCTTTGGTTAGCATAACTATGACTTTTTTCCTATTATTATCACCCACTTGAATCCAAACTGCACAACTTTTTTGTCTCCATGTTTCCTCCACCTGCTTCAAAATCTTGACCTTTTGGGATTCCAACATAAATGGGCGCTCCTTCTACTTAGAAGAAAAGTAATCCTCTTCCACGAGACCAAACATATTCTTTATCTCCATTTCTATATGTTCCTGTTCTTTTTCATTTTTTGACTTCTTTTCTTTCCCCCAAAGATTCACATCTTCTTTTAATAAGGATTATCACCAAAACCATCCTCCATAATGACATTGTAAGATAATTTTGCATTTATATATCCAATCCTTTTATTTTTATTCCAAATAAATATGTCATCTTGGTTGGACAGAACAATACAACATGATGGAGAATGTTCACAAATCTACCACATACCAATAGAGCGTGATTGATAATTGTATTGTTATGATTTATAATCCTCCCTTGACCAAACTATCTATTAGATTATTTTATTCTAACTTAGGAGTTTTATTTAATTATTTGGGTCCACTAGCACCATTGGGTCCACTTGTCCTAATGGGGCCACATGTACCAGTTACTAGAGTTGGGTCCATTGACTACACTTGCATGCCTCATTTTAGGCGCCTCCTAGGCCATTCCCTACCTTTTAGGAGCCATTGGGAGTCCTGGCGCCAACCTCCTTCAATCAGTTGGAGTTGGAACTATTTAACCTTAGTTATTTTCCAGTTACTTTCAGTTAGATCACAATCATCTCAGTTAGTGCCAGTTAGAGATGATTGCATGTGCATAAGGTGCTTTTCCTCACCTACCACTTCATTTAGGCTGAGTTAACTAATTATTAATAATTGTGTTACTTGATTAGACATATTGAGTTAACCTCTTGGAATATATAGTGATTGAGACATCCTTAGTTAACTAGTCAGTCAGATACAGTCAAATCTAGTGGGAATATTTGATTTCATCCCTAATGATTCAAATTATTTTCCTATGTAACACTATTGTAACACTGGATTATGTAATGAACACGATATTGTAATTATCTTAGCTATACTCATCTATTTACTGGGTGGTTTGATTTGTTCAGTGTGTATCTTCATTCCTCTTTTACTGCATCAATAATATTTGGCTCATTGCTTGAAGATCTAAATGGAACATCAATTCTAACATGGTATTAGATCCATCTCAAGCAAGCTTCATGTCTGTCTACTCTCCATTGAACACCAGAAGTAGATGGGTTTCCACAGAAGTCCTCCAACAAGTGCCTTGCTTTCTCTGAATTTAATCAGAGTGGCGGTGCAAGCATGAAGAACCCTGAGAAAGTGTTCAGCTCGAGAGGGAAGGCATGATTCTAAAATAATTAGAATGGTTTAGTGTTTTGCAATGAAATTCTACAAGTGCTACGTAGCTTGTGTGAAGAAATTGTCTTTTCAGCTGGAGAATTATGGATTCTCAATCTCCTACACCTTGAATCCTAACACCCTTCAATTATATTTATTGGAGGATGGATATGCAATTGGCCTTGCACAAGCATGGATACCTCAAGATAATACATGGTATGGAGGCTAAGCCCCATCATCCAGTTGAAAGAAACAAGTTTATGAACTACTTAGATAAAGCTTTTAATTATCTATGTACTCACATATCCAAATATCTCCTCTTCCACCTTGAAGGCTTGAGGACTCCCAGAGGATCCTGGGAGAATCTTGAAAACTTGTTTGGAAAGCAATATGAGCTTTGGGGACACATTCTAGAGAACGAGTTGGTAGAATTACATCCCAACATTTTTGATACGGTACAACAATTCTTTACTAAATTCAACTTTCTTGCACTCTAATGCAGACAGTGCGGAATAGAAAGAAAGGATGAGCAACATGTGCTCTCCATACTTAGCAAACTAGGTCCCGAGTATTTTGTATTTTTCTCAATATTCCATTCTGGGAGAGCCTCCATTCCCAATTGGAGGATTCCCGCACTTGATTCCTTTATTGAGTCCTTGATACATGAGCAAGAGAGTTTGATACATATGGGAGTCATCAAGACATCCAAAGATCAAGCTCTCATAGTGACAGACTCTAACAAAGCACAAGCTAAAGGGAATTCTAAGGGGAAGGAGCATAAAACAACTGATTCAAAGCCTAAATAGAATGAGAAGACTTCTAAAGGATCCTCCGGAACTAAGAAAAAGAAGAAGTTTGAAAATAAGATGTGTCCCTATTGTATGAGGGGTTTTCATGTTGAAGACTCTTGTATGAAGAAGCAAGTAGATCAGTTGACTGCTCTCCTCAAACAGAATTACATTGCTCTCCCACAAAGAGAAAATAAGTTTAATGATGGACATGAAAGGTTCCATGTTTTGAATGTTGTCCTACCTCGTTCAACAACCTATTTGATTGATTCTGGAGCATCGAACCACATGGTTGCCTCCAAGGATGTGTTCTCCACTCTCAACATCAAAGAAGGGCGCACTATTCACATGGGAGATTATTCCCAAATTCCAGCAACAGGAAGAGGCACCATGAAAATCCAGCATGGTGATTTCATAGATGTCCTCTATGTGCCCTCCCTTGTAGTTAATTTGTTGTCTGTATATCATATGAATCACACTAGCTCACCAAAGCAAGTGTTGTTTGGACCTGAATCAGTAGAGATCACAAATATCTCAACTTGGGAGATTGTAGAGAAAGGAATTGTTGATCATGCCTCCATGGCATATATTTTCTCTCACTTCATGCCATACATATTTCCAACACAAACACAAATTCTATTCAAAGCAGATGAAGGTATAAACATTCTTTCACTTCCTATTGCAGATACAGTTTTATTGCCTGGCATTTCAAATTCAAATTCAGAATAGGAGGAACACCAGGATGATCCAGATATTGAGCTTACACCTCAAAGATATCTAGATCCAGATCCATCATATACCTCATTTCAGCAGCCTAAATGGGCTCAACAGCTCATATAAGCAGCTGGAAATGGTGTTGGGGATCCATATGACAAGAGAAGAACGAGGTCCCAGTATCAGAAGGATAATGTTGTATTGTCCCACACAGATCCACTTCTTCCTGAGAGGTGTTTTATGATGTTGGGTTTAGATCCTCAATCTTTCAAGGAAGCTTTCCATGACCCTAGATGGCAGGAAACCATGGATGAGGAGTTTGATTCACTACATGACAATAAAACCTAGGAACTTGTCTCCTTACCTCCAAGAAGGAAGCTTTTTCAATGCAAATGGATCTACAATACCAAGATAGCTTCAAATGGAACCACAACCAAGTACAAGGCTCGGTTGGTGGCCAAAGGATACTCTCAGGTTCAAGGTTTGGACTACAATGAGACATTCACTCCAGTATCTAGGATGGATTCCATTAGGCTTGTCTTAGTTGTTGCAGCTTCCAAAAGATGGGAGGTACATCACATGGATGTGAAAAGTGCCTTCCTCCATGGTGATTTGGAGGAAGAGATGTACATGAAACAATATGAGGGGTTTATAGATGATCCTTCCTTAGTTTGCAGACTAAGGAAATCATTGTATGGACTCAAACAAGCCCCAGGGGCATGGTACTCCAAGATGGATTCCTTCCTCCTATCTCAGAAATTTGAAAGGTGGATGACTTGATTGTATTATATGTGGATGACTTGATTGTATTATATGTGGATGACTTGATTTTATTATATATGCATGGTTCTTTCTTTTGATTGTATTATATGTGGATGACTTTCTCATTACTACCATCTCTGTTGTTGGATTGAAAAGCATAAAGTCTGATCTAAACAAAGCATTCGATGTGACTAACCTAGGGATGTTAAGACAGTTCATTCATCTCAAAGTAAGTCAAAATAATTCAGGAATCATGATATCATAGTCCAGGTATTCATCAGACATGCTTAAGAGATTCCACATGGAGGATTGCAAGGCAGCCCCTTGTCCCTTTCTATTTGGCATCAGGCTTGAAGAAGGTGGCTCCACACCTTTGGTAGATAACACTCTCTATAGATAGCTCACTGGTAGCCTTATGTATCTCACACATTCGAGACTAGACATATCCTATGTTGTGAGTGTTGCTACCAGGTACATGCAGGAGCCACATGAGCTACACTGGAAGGAAACAAAGAGGATATTGCACTATGTGTAGGGTAATATAGATTATGGGATCACTATGTAGCGGGATCAAAACTTAATCTCATAGTATTCATAGACTTATACTGGATAGGAGATGGAAATGATAGGAAATCCACCTCGGGTTTTGTATTCATGATTGGATCTGGGCCAATTTGTTGGTCCAATAAGAAGAAAGCAGCACTTGCACTCTCTTTAGCAGAAGCAGAGTATCCAGGAGCTGTGAATGCAGCTATTCAAATGGTTTGGCTACATGGCATCTTTACAAATTTTGAGATTCAGACTTCAATTACAGTGGACCTTTATTGTGACAACCAAGGTACAATCAAAATTTCCAGTGATCTGGTCCAGAAGCATAGGACAAAGCACATAGAGGTTCACATGCACTACATTCGGGAACTGGTGCATGATAGAACCATCACATTGCACTACTTTCCTATAGAGGATCAGATTGCAGATATTTGTTAGAATAATCAACCCATAGTTAGCTACCTTAGACATTAATTAATCCATTTTTGTCTTATTTTCCTAGTTTCCATGTTCCACCTTATGCAAGTTGTCATCTACACATCCATAGTGGTCAAAATTGCTAATTTTGACTCATGGAGCACTTGGGAAAGCTCATGGAATCAAATCTACTTTATTCCTGGCCTCCTAAGCACCCTTCTCCTTTTTCTGCTTTATTGCCTGCTTTTCAGTGCTTTAAGGCAATTGGGAAAGTTTGACTAGGTGAGGTTAACTAGTTTTTTGTCCTCCACATCCTCCACTCTTTTCTCCTATGAAAAGCATGTATGAGTTGTCATTCCATTAAATTTTAGCTTTCCTAATTGATTTTTCCAATTCCTGAGCTCCTTGACAGTTTTGGAAACTGCTTTATGCACCTATGGGGGATTTGCTTAGATTTAGTAAGCCTGCTTTTGACTAGATTCCAATTGCCTCCTCATGCATTCAAATAATTCATATAACTATTTATTGTGGCAGCCTATGAATTCACAGAGTTGGCTATTGTACACTTATTCAATACAGTTTAGTGTTCAGCTCCATATTCAGTCTATTTTGTGAGTGATTTTGCATGTACAATTGATAATTGTTGTGAGTGTAATTGTTCTATCACTGGGTTCAATTTCCACATGGTATCAAAGCCTTTTTAGATCTATTTATCTCCTTCCAATTTTTTTTGCAGGTTCGACATCATTGACTGGGAGCATTCTACAGACTGCCGGGACAATTTCTGAGCTATGGATCAATCTCAGAAGATCATCTTGACTCCATTTAAATTCTTTGAATGGAAAGCAGAGATGGAGATACTGTTGAGAGTGAAAGGCCTCTACAGAGTGACTATGGCAATAGAAGCAGAGCCCAATGCAGCTACAGAGAAGATAAAATGGCACAACAGGAGGGATGAGGCCTATGGTCTCCTGTGTCTGAGCATATCCAGAGACCTCCTTTTCCATCTTGATGGATTGACATCACCGAATGAAGTATGGGAGAATATTGTTGATATTTTTGGAAATACAGATGAGATGAGTGGACATCAAATCGAAAATGAACTGATCTCCCTGAGTCCAAATAGCTTTGAATCCCTGCAACTCTATTTCTCCAAGTTCAAAGCACTTGTTTTGTAGCTAAAACAATGTGGGATCGAAAAGAAGGATGATCAGCTGGTCTTGGCCATACTCTTGAAGCTTGGACCTGACTATTCAGTGTTTGTTTCGACCTTCTATGCCACAAAATTGACAGCTCGAACCTGGAAAATGCCTAGCCTTGCAGATTTCATGGAATCTCTCACATAAGAACAAGACAAACTGGTGATGATGGGCACCATCAAACCATCCAAAGACCAAGATCTGGTTGTTGGAGATTCAAGGGTGGATTCAAAAAGAAAAAAGAAAGCTAGAAAGCCACATAAGCAAAAGAGAGACAAGAACAAGTCTCCGGAGGAGCCTCAAGGTTCCAAGAAGAACTACCAGAAGAAGAAAAACAAAGGAGAAATGAGCAAGTGCGCATACTGCAGTAAGGGAAATCATACTGAGAGCTCCTACATGAAGAATCAAATAGACATGTTGACCCAACTCCTGGAGAAGAATGGCATCTCCCTTCTAGACAGCTCAAAGAAGAGGGAAGGAGGATCAAGTTCAGAAGACAGAGAGAGAGTTCATGCATTGGTTGCTGGCACATCAAGCTCACCTAGTTTCATCATTGATTCTGGAGCTTCAAGACATATGGTTTCGACCAAGGAGGCATTCACCTCACTTGACACGTCGAAAGGTCCACCAATAGTACTGGGAGATGACTCTCTCACTGAAATTTTGGGCAAAGGGAGGATTGATATTGACCATGGTAAGTTCAGCAATGTGTTGTATGTTCGAGGTCTTTCCTCTAACCTCTCATCAGTGTATCAGATGACCCACACAGGGTCTCCAAATAAGTTCATATTCTCCCCTGATGAAGTTGATATCATAGAGATCTCAATTGGTAAAGTCATTGCAAAAGGAGTTTCAAATCATACTTCGAAGGTATACATGTTCTCACACTTCTTACCCTACTCAAACCCCTCTACTCTTCTGATTCATGCTAATGAGGCAAGCAAGATTTGGCATGAAATATTTGGCCACCTAAATTACAAGTATCTTTCTGATCTTAGTGAAAAAGAGATGGTCATAGGGTTACCAAAAATAAAATTTTCCAAAGGAGTCTGTCAAGTTTGCATCCTAGGAAAACACCTAGAGCATAAATTTGAGAGAGCTAGTCATGAGAGAACCTCTGCACCCCTCGAGTTGATCCACAGTGATGTTGCTAGCCCATTCCCTCATATGTCCATGATTCAGGACAAATATGCATTGAATTTCATAGATGACTTTTCCAGGTATTGCTGGGTTTACTTCCTGAAACACAAGTCTGAAGTTTTTGGCCTCTTCAAAGTCTTTAAGGCTTTGGTTGAAAACCAGTCTGGGAGGAAACTCAAGGTCCTCAGATCTGAAAATGGTGGTGAGTATGTCAATTCTGAGTTTATTCAATATTTTTCAGATGCATCATTCTATCCCTTACACACCACAGCAGAATGGTGTTGCTGAGAGGAAGAACATATCACTGAAGGAGATGGCAACATGCATGATGGAGGCCAAGACTTTGCCACCAAAGTACTGGGCTGAAGCTATAAAATTTGCAGCCTGTATCCAGAATAGGATGCCTCATAAATAGCTTGATGGTATGACTCCTTTCAAAGCATGGAGTGGGCACAAGCCAGATGTGACCCATTTCAGGATTTTTGGCTCAAGGGCTTGGGCTAGAATTCCAACAGAAAAGAGAAAGGCTTTGCAGCCCCAAAGCCAAGAGTGTCTATTTGTTGGGTACTCTGAAGATTCAAAAGGGTGAAAGCTGATAAATTTGAGCACAAACAAAGCCTTCATCGAAAGGTGTGTTCAGTTTCAAGAAGAACCCCTAGCAGCAGTGGAAGTTGGAGAAGCCTCTTCACCACCAGAACCTCTGAATGTAAGTGAAGAGATAGTTGAACATGCTGATTCTGATATGTCTGATAGTGATGAATTTATTGCAGATCCTAACATCCCTACAAGGCCAAAATGGGCATCCAATACCATTCATGCAGTAGGAGAGCTAGCTGGAAATCCTAATGACCCTAAAAGGACTAGATCTCAACTTGAGAGTGCTCTGTGCATGAAGGATCCTATGTTTGCTAAAAAATGATATCTGATGGTGGAATCAGATCCTCAGACATATGAATATGCAGTAGGAGATCCAATATGGCAAGCATCCATGAAGGAAGAGTTCAGCTCACTCCAGAAGAGCAACACTTGGGAGCTGGTTGATCTTCCCCCAGGGAGGAAGCTAGTTCAGTGTAAGTGGGTGTAGAAGATCAAATTTGCTGCTTATGGTTCACCTCTGAAGTACAAGGATAGATTGGTATCCAAGGGCTACTCATAGGTTCATGGCATAGTTTACAATGAGACCTTTGCACCAGTGGCAAAGATGGAATCCATCAAGCTAGCCTTAGCCATTGCAACTTCAAAGCAATGGGAGGTACATCACATGGATGTAAAGTGTGCCTTCCTGAATGGAGATCTCACTGAAGAGATATACATGCATCAGCCTCAAGTATTTTCTACTAACCCATCTCTTGTGTGCAGGCTAAGGAAGTCATTGTATGGGCTAAAGCAAGCCCCCAGGGCTTGGTATGCCAAGATTGATAGCTTTCTGCTATCACTGAATTTTGTTCGATGCAAATCAGATCTAAATGTATATTTGAAGTTTATTAATGGTTCATTAATGATCATTGTATTATATTTTTATGACCTCCTCATTACAGGAAGCTCAAAGGATGAGATTGCTTCCTTGAAGGGTGCAATGAACCAAGCCTTCTCCATGACAGATTTGGGGCTCTTAAGCCAATTCTTGGGGCTTGAGATTGCTCAAACCAAAGCTGGAATCAAGGTGCACCAGTCCAATTATTCCTTGGATTTGCTGAACAAATTCAGAATGAAGGATTGCAAGCCAAGCAAGATTCCTTTCCTTTCAGGAGTGAAGCTTGAAGAAGTTGATTCTTCACCTATGGTAAACAATACACTGTATAGGCAATTGATTGGATGTTTGTTGTATCTTACACATAATAGACCTGATATTTCTTATGCAGTAAGTGTGGCTTCTAGATACATGTATCAGCCTCATGATATCCATTGGAAAGCATCCAAAAGGATCCTTAACTTTGTTCAGGGAACAAGGACACATGGGATCTTCTATAGAGCAAAATCTGATCTTGATTTGATTGGATTTACTGACAGTGATTGGGAAGGTGATAGCACAGATAGAAATTCCACATCAGGATATGTGTTCATGCTGTAGAAGGGCCAATCATATAGTCAAGCAAGAAATAGAGTGCCATTGCACTCTCATCTACAGAAGCAGAGTACATAGGAGTTGTAAATGCAGCAACTCAATGTTTATGGTTGCAGGGGTTACTTGGAGAGTGTGGCTTCGAATCAGAATAATCAACTACTATCTACTGTGATAATCAGAGTACCATTCGAATCTGCAATGATCCAGTTCAGAAGCAGAGAACCAAACACATTGAGATCCATATGCACTACATCAGAGAGCTTGTGCATGATGGCACCATTCACCTACTCTTATGTTCATCTTCAAAACAAGTAGCTGATATCTTCACCAAATAATTTTGTGAGAAGACCTTCAGAAATCTAAAATCACTGCTGGGGATTGTTGATCATGTTGTGAAGCATGAGTGATGACAATATTTCCAAATTTTGTTTTACAGTCCATGTTTAAGGGAGGATTTTCCCACTGGGTTTTTGCCTCTTTCCTTGGTTAAATGGACATGCAGTATGTAAAGGGTGACTAAGCCTTGTTGCTAGGCCCTATAATTTTCTGATATATTACTCATAAGTTAGGATTAAGGGGGGTTGTTAGAATAATCAACCCATAGTTAGCTACCTTAGACATTAATTAATCCATTTTTGTCTTATTTGCCTAGTTTCCATGTCCACCTTATGCAATTTTTCATCTACACATCCATAGTGGTCAAACTTGCTAATTTTGACTCATGGAGCACTTGGTAAATCTCATGGAATCAAATCTGCTTTATTCCTGGCCTCCTAAGTGCCCTTCTGCTTTTTCTGCTTTATTGCCCGCTTTTTCAGTGCTTTAAGGAAATTGGGAAAGTTTGACTAGGTGAGGTTAACTAGTTTTTTGTCCTCCACATCCTCCACTCTTTTCTCCTATGAAAAGCATGTATGAGTTTTCATTCCATTAACTTTTATCTTTCCTAATTGATTTTTCCAATTCGTGAGCTCCTTAACAGTTTTTGAAACTACTTTATGCACCTATGGGGGATTTGCTTAGATTTAGTAAACCTGCTTTTGACTAGATTCGAATTGCCTCCTCATGCATTCGAATCCTTAATGTAACTATTTATTGTGGTAGCCTATGACTTCATAGGGTTGGCTATTGTACACTTATTCAATACAGTTTAGTGTTTAGCTCCATATTCAGTCTCTTTTGTGAGTGATTTTGCATGTACAATTGATAATTGTTGTGAGTGTAATTGTTCTATCACTGGGTTCAATTTCCACAATATTTTCAGCAAGTATTTCACATAAAATATATTTTCTTTTCTCAGGTCTCTTTTAGGTGTTAAGGCTCAACTCTCAATTCCTATTTCTACTTATTTTGAGGGGGGGTTTCCCATAAGGTTTTCCCCTATTACCTCGGTTTATTACAAAGAATTTTTATCTTTTATATTGTACATGGGTGAATTTTTTCCTTGTTTCCAAGGCCCATAGTTGTCCAGGTTAGGATTCAGGGGGGGCGTTAGGATTTATAATCCTCCCTTGACCAAACTGTCTTTTAGATTATTTTGCCTAACTTAGGAGTTTTATTTAATTATTTGGGTCCACTTAGCCTAATGGGGCCACATGTACCAGTTACTAGAGTATGGGGAACACTCATAAAGGACAATTGCAACTAACTTCACTTGCATGCATCAGTTTAGGCAGCTCCTAGGCCATTCCCTACATTTTAGGAGCCACTGGGAGTTCCGACACGAACCTCCTTCAGTCAGTTGGGGTTGGAACTAGTTAATCTTATTTAATTTCAACTAGCACTAGTTAGACATGACTGCATGTGGATAAGGTGCTTTTCCTCACTTACCACTTCAATTAGGCTAAGTTAACTGATTATTACTGGTTGTGTGACTTGATTAGACATCTGGACTTAACCACTTGGACTCTGATAGTGATTGAGACATCCTTAGTTAACTAGTCAGTCAGATACAGTCACATCTAGTGGGGATATTTGAATTCATCCCTAATGATTCGAATTATTTTCCTATATATATGTAACACTGGATTATGTAATGAACACGACACTATAATTATCTAAGCTATACTCATCTATTTTCTGTGTGGTTTGATTTGTTCAGTGTGTATATTCATTCCTCTTTTACTGCATCAATAATATTGACTCATTGCTTGAAGATATAAATGGAAAAATTATTCTAACATGGATAAGACCTCAAAAAAATCCTCCAAATAACTAAGGCATTGTAACACAACTTCACATAATTTTGAATCCATTATACCAATGAATAAGGCTTCAAATATTTGACCTTGGAAATCTAACCTCATAACCCTTTATCATAAAAACATAGACACATACTCTTAGCAAAAAGTGCTCTATTGAACCAACCCAAATTTCTTATACCCCATCCACCCAAATATTTGGGCCTAGCAATGCTTTCCCATGAAGTAAGGTGATACTTTGTAATATCTAGTTTACCGACCAAGATGAAGTAAACATGTTTTCTTCTAATAGTAAAAACAACTGCATATAGGATGATAGTGAGAGAGAACCAATAAATATGAATACTCTAAAGAACCGCACGAGTTAGAATCATCCTACCACCTGCAAACATCCATCTAAATAACCAAGAACTTATTCTTCTCTTAAATTATTTAATCAACCATCCCCAGTCTTCTTTCATATAGGAATTTGGCTTCAGTAAATATCTAAGATATTGTATTATCCTTGATTATGTTGTGTTCTCTAGAACAAAAAGTGGAGGTGTCTTGGACTGTTCCTTCTACATCAGAGGGTTTAAATTAATTAATCAATTTCAGTGGGTGAATCACAACACCATAAAGGACATTGAGTAAATAATTTGCAAAGAAAATGGGGTTATGAAGTGACTTAAGAAAAATTGTATGACTACGTAAAATTCACTTTATAATTATTTAATGAGTTTTTAGAAGTGACTTAAACTTTATAAAATCACATAAATTAAATTTGAGCAAGAAAATCCTATAAAGTGACATTTAATAATGAAAACAAGCAAAAAATATATCCAAAGTTACTTTAGTATCATTTAGTGAAAAGAATGGGCGAAGCAAGTTGAAGAGTCACAAAAGTGGCTTGACAAATTATAAAAAGGGGCATGAGACCCCATTCTCTAAATCATTTTATTCTCATTTAAAAAATAAATTTTGGATAAATATTGGAGCTTGAGTCTCTTGGGAGGAAAACCCTAGGAGAAGGAGAATAGTTTCAGTAGTGAGACAAATCAACCCTAGCTATTGGAAGGAGAAATACATCATATTTCTCATGTGTGATTCAATGTTGTAATACAAAATCATTTCTTCACCAACAAATATGAGTATTGAGTGAATTTTGCAAGATTTATTAGTTGTATCTATTGTGGATATTGGGATACCCAAATAGGAGTATGCAGCACTTTATCTACTAGTATTAGAGAGAGGCACACATGTTTAAAAACTAAGCATTGATGTGGAGAGGTACACCACTTAAAGAAAGAATTAATCCTCATATTTTAACCATTCAAAGGTACCAGGAGGGTGCAATAAATTTTCCAATATACTCTTGGGAGTAGGATACAGTAGCTACAAAATTTGTGGGAAAATGTGAACTATAGGAAAGGGATAATGGCTTCATCTCTGTTAGTTGGTTGATAAAAATAATTTCTCTACATTTTTGGGTGTAAGATAGTAGTAGGATAATTCATCTATTGTGGGAAGGGCGCATCAAACGATTGGAGATGGAACATATTCTTCATATGTGAAAATATACCTACTTACAATCAATTCATGGGAGTAAATAGGTATGTACAGTGCAAGGGAGAACTACTAGTGGTTAAAATCATTCATAGTCAGTAGACATATCAAGTATGCTACAGGAAGATCATAGAAGCAAGGTATAGACAATACAAGCTGTCATCAATATACTTTTACCCTAGTCATGAGCTTCAACTGTAGAACTTGGACCTATATTTCATTTTAAATATGATACAAATTGTCATTTCCATATCATTTTATGTAATTATAACCATTAATTAGTGAACTCTAAGACTATTCTAGCAGTGGATTAATTCCATAGGTGTTTGCAATCTATGTCAAAACAATTTGGTGTATAAATGCATTAATGAGACATGCTTGAAATGGATCCTCTGTATCGAGGGTTGTTGGGAATCAAATTTTTAATAATCAATGCAAGCTTCCAAGTAAACATATCATTAACATTTAGATTTAAGGAAAGAATGAAACAACAACAATTATTTACTAAGTGTTTGACTAAAGTTACCACTCAGAAAGAAGTTAGAAACCCTGGGATTTGGTGGAATTACTCTTCACAGGGATTATTCCTTTCATCACTACCACATTATCCAAGCAAAACCATGGCATCTAGGAGGTCCTTACATTGCAAGTAGGAGAAAAACATTGTGCACTATTTGACAAGTCTAAATAGTAAGTTAAATATGAGTTAATGGATTCTTGTAAGGATGCTATAGTGAATGTAAATTAAATCCTATGTGTCTGATATATATTGATGATTACAATAGCTAAGACTTTTAGTCACCTACAACAAACATTTTTCCCTGTACTTTGACAAGTGATGATTGTTGCTTAGTGACATTTGTGGGTTTCTTGTGGACTGTTAAATGTAAGTATTCTTAGTCATGTAGTGCATCATCTTTGGTACATGTTTATCATGGTAAGATCTGAATCATAAACATGAAGTCAATACACCAAAAAAAGAATCAAATTTCCTTGAGAGTGTCTTATAGTGATCCTACAGTAGTGGTATGCCAAGTATTTAACGCAAGTCTTGAACTAAGATACCCAGGAGTTAACGAAAAATTTAAGCAAGTATTTCCAAGGGACATTGTAGTGGTATCAGAGAATACAAGGGGGACATGGGGATTACGTGCCTTTATTTGACTGATTTTTGGGTTGTAAGTATAGTTTCATAGTCCAAGGTTGACTGGAATCATATTGTGAACATATACAATCTTCTACAAGAAGTTTGGGTGCACAAAACCAAGGTATCAACTCCAAAAAATACTATATATCAGTCCTAGATCTCCTATAAGTACGCTATATATATTCATCGAAATAAAGGATGTAAGTTACAGATATATCCTATAGGATACCCAGGATATATCTAGCATTGTTATTTACTTGTATTTGGGAGAAGGTTAGCTTCTTATACATCTAATTCCATGTATTTATGTGCGCAAGGGGGAGCCACTATAGTACCTCAATGAGTTTGGCATATTTGTAAACACTCTTGAGTCTGTGATTTCATACCAAATAATATTTCTATTAGTTATTTCATTGCTATTAATAAAAATCAGTATGTTGTTACTACCTTTGCTTCCATTTGTTGGTTGCTGATTGGTATTTATGCACTAGCCCTTATATTATGAGAAACTATGGTTTTGGCACAATGATCCTAAAAAAAATATGATAGATAAATCCCAAATCCAAGGACCTTTTAGTTACAATATCTTTGAATTCAGTGTTTACATATATGTTTACAAAGTGATTCACAAAACATTTCACCCAAGTTTATCACACGGAACATTCCATGTCAGATGTTCTTGCACAGTAAGTTAAATCTAACACCCTGGTTTTGACCTCGTTTGCATTAAATGTATATGATGTATATATTGTAATTAATCGTGGTGTGGAGCTAAAGGCAAAAGCCCCATCGATTTAACGTTTTATGTTCCGGTGATTAAAATCATTTCTGGTGGTATAATCATGCTAGCCGACACATTATAATTTTGGCATCATGTAAATATGCAATTTAATAAAAAAACCCAACCAGCTATGTCAATGCAACAAATAATGAGATGGGGGCATGATTTCCTAAAGATAAAGGGGGGGGGTATATTTAACCTTTGGGGCCAATGGGGAAAAGCCAAATGTCAAAGGGAGAACCAATGAAACAGTCAACTACCTTTCTTGTCTCATTCACCCAATCATTTAATACTGCCAGAAATTGGTTGAAGTAGTTATTGCATGGGGATGGGGATAGTATGGGCAGGATATTCAAATTTGGGGAAAACTCATTTTTGGGGAAAATTGTTTTTTACTTTTGGGGCAAGAAAACACCCAAAATGCATGCCCATTTGGCCATACTTGGACATTCTCCATTTTTCCTCATGCAGGGAAGCTTGGGAGTTATTTTTACCTTCACGATTTTTCCTGCTGTGATTCTCATTCACAATTTTGGATCTCCTAGGCATTTTTCTCATTATCAGTCATCCACGTTGGGCTCCCTCTCTCAAATGGTTGGAAGTTTTCTATGTGTGAATTTTGTTTTTGGGTTGTTGTGTGTGTTTTACCTCACGTGGATAGTTGTTTCTTCCTTTTCCTCAGGCTGAGAATTTCGTTTTTGTAATGGTATATAGTTGGGTTTCCTTACCCATGATTCTTGTTGCATTTCTCCACTGTTTTCCAACCTGAAAATCGATTTTGGCTCCCAAGATTGTTTTACCTACTTACCATTTCTGATTTTAGCTTCTAGGATGTTTTTGTCCATGCCCTGTACTATAATTATTGTGTATTGTATTCATTTTTTGCCATGTTAGGGCCAAAACGTCCCTGGGATGCGATTTGCTACTAGTGGGGTGTTTTCAACCACCTTAGCAATTAATTTTGTTGCCAAATTGTTTTCCTCAACCCAGAAACTGTGTATATTGATTTGTATGCATTTGTCTTGTCATCTGTGTTGAATTGGGAGTGGAAATGGGGCTTGACCAGCTTGATAAACCTAGTGTGTGAATGAACCTCACTGAGAGATCTTGAGGGCTGAATTATTCCTTACTGCACATCCTGAATGGCACCCAAAAGGGAATGCATAGCCTGAAGGACTGTATAGCACAGAAGGGGATGATTCCTTGTGTTGGGTGTGTATGTGTTGGGAAATCCAAGTCAGATCTTTTGCAAGTGTCCATAGCTCTATGGTTGAGCTCACTAGCTTAGCAAACAAGCCTTTCCATCCCCTTGGAAGTCTGATAAAACCAAACATAGTTGTGGCTTGACTGAGTTTTGACATATCTTTGGCTATCTGTGAGCCTGCTTAGTTTCCTTATCCTTGGGGAATCATGACCAGCTAGGGGGTGGCAGTGATGCTGAGAGATCGATGAGCACGTTAGCCTATGGTTGGGTGGAATGTTGCAGTGGCATAGCTGGTTGCAGGAAGCTTCATTCGAAGATAAGTATTCTCATGTAATTACCCATGCAACTATATTGTTTATGTGAATTATGATGAACATGCTCCTTATGTTGAATGTATGATTTATTTCACTATAATGTTGATTAATGATGTTAGACAATGCATAATTGCATCTTTTACTTCAACGTAATTTTATGTTTATATTTATGGGGCTAGTTTCTCGGGTTAGATATAAGTAATAGTCATGTCCTCTCTCTCGGGTAGAGGGGCAAGGACATGAAATTACATCAGTTTGGAAAAAAAGTGTTTGATGAAATTACTTAACCACTCCAGGTAGTTTGGGAAAACTTTTGGATAGGGACATTACAGTGGTATTAGAGTTGGTTTTCTTGCCAACCTAACGGGAAATTCAGTGGAAGCATGGAGTCAATTAGAGATATGTTTGATGAAAATTTAAAGAGGATAGAATCACTTAAGTACATGCTCCAATATCAAGAATATTTGGCATTGGGTGATGAAGTATGTGCAGCATTGGCCTTTCAATACTATTACACCATCAAGTATGGAATCTGGCCCAAGGAAAGGGATGCATATTCTTTAAAATGCATAGGTAAAAATGTGAAGGTGTTAAAGGAAGAAAACAAAGACACAAAAGTAAGGGTTGAAAAATGAAAACATTTTCCAAATACATTTCCATGCATTATAGTGGAAGAGAATGCTAATGTTGATCCCACTGAAAATTCCATTATTCTCGTGCCTTTAGTTTGGGAAGTTTAGGAAGAACAAAATGACAATGTGATTTGTAATGAAAAATAACCAATTGTTGTTAAAGGTGAAAGCAAATTAGAAAATTTGTATGAATATGGTTGTTCCCATGAGCCACATCCTTTGACAAGAAAGTTAAAGGAAAACGAGGAAAATATTATGACAACTATGAGACATTTTGATGATATGCATGCATCAATGACAAACTATTGTTTGAGAGTTCCAAAGACATGATAGTTTGGGAGGAGAACCTTCCCTTTTAGATCTTCAGGAACTTAAAGAAATAGTGGTAGTAATGAAAGATAACTATATACACTTGTTTTTCGATAAATATCATCTTTTCATTCTTGATGATATGTACCACGATGCACTACAAGGTAAAGAAGAGGAAGTTGACAGACTTACTCATGAGTTAGATATTACCCAAGATTCTTTGAATACCATGCAAAAGGCCATTCATGAGTCGGAGGTGTAGGTTGAGAAAATTTGTGTGGAGTTGAGTTTGTTACATCCTTCATCCTACACAACATATAGTTAGTTCTATAGGGAAACCTTGATGCAGGAGAAGGTTGGTGTCAGTAATGATTTGATGGAGGAACCTCATGTAAAGGTTGTGAATGAGGAGCATTCGTATTTGTAGGAATTTACAGAAAGATATGACTTCGAGGTTTTTTATATTGCACATATTTTTCATTATAGGGGTCATGGGCCACCTATTTTTGAGATCCCATTGAAGGCTCAAGGAAAAGCCATAGGTGACATAGTTGAATACAATCTATGTGGACCATCCAACATGGGATTATATGCATCAAAGGATTGGGTGGATAAGTATATGACGACTACAAGTTCATCTTATATCAGTAGATTATTGGATGTAGTAGCACATATAGGATGTTGGTTGGCACATGATGTTATGGTTGTATACAACATGATAGGAGAGGACCATTGGAGTTAGTTAAGATGAGACAAGGGAAACTATGGCCATGGAAAAGGCCTTTCATTTTGACTAGGTTATTAGTACGTAGATTTCCCAAGAGGAGTTCCACACTCTATTCGATCGATTTACAAATACTTTTACAGGCATTAGGAGTGGTGGACTTTTAATTTGGTGGTGGGATCCTGGCATACGTCATAGTGATAGATTTATTCAGATGATGAGTATGGTTAGAGGTGTGCAGTGTCAATAATGGGACCTTGGGATTACAGTGATGGATGTATCAACAACTGATACAGATGAGATAGCCATGGTTGGTTTCTTGGAGGGTCAATATTCTAAAAAGTTACCCAATTTTTTGCAGTTTATGATCACTTGGCGGATCAAAGACATTCAAGAAGATTCCTGGGTTAGAACCTTGCAGATCAGCACTAGGAGTCATGACTATTTCACAACTGACAGGATAGTGTGGGTCCTTGGTGATCTATGCACCTACAGGAAGGTCTGCGAGAGGTTCACTTGGAGGGACTTTGCAAAAATTGCATTGGCACATATGGGGAGCATACTATTTGTCAGTAGGGAAGGTTAGGAAACACTCCTCCAGCAAGGTTGATGCAACCTTTACACATTTTAGGGCCAAGGAGGGAGAGTGTGTTGTTAGATTGCATCACAGGTTTACCCAGAGTGAAAATCATAGGTTGTAGGTATGTAGTGATTGACCAATTCACACACCTCCTATTGATTTTTTGGGAGTTTGGAGCAACATAGGGAATATATCTAGCTAGTGGAGAGATGTTTAGTGTCCTTGAGAAGCTCACAGTCATTTCCAGTGATAGGGACAAACTTTCTTTCTTGATATCCAAGGTCGAGTATGGAAGTGGATTTATAGGACGTCACTTAACTCAGATTCCTATGCAAACCAATATCCATGGTGGTGAGTTCAGTCCTTATAGTATTTCAGTTTGGATTTCGAGGATAGGAGGAGAAAGATGGGGCATGAAAATCGAATGGTTATGATCAGTGTCTCAGCATCGGCATGGTGGTCCCTTATTGATATTAGCTGGAGACCTTGACATTCTAGTATTAGACATTTCAGCCACTAACATGGAGGCAAGAGCCCTTTTTTCCTTCCATGAGATCAGTTTCCTAGTAGAGCGGTTCTTTGAGGGGTTGATAGAGTTGTTGTGGTGCCAAGTTGCTTTACTCAGCGACAATTTTTAGGATGAATCTTGTGTTTTTACCTCGTCGTATTTCACATTGAGCGGATGATGCTTTACATATTCAAGGGTTGTTTAGGACCCTAGGATCAATTTCAGTTTCACCTTGGCTTAGATTATGACAACATTTCTTGAGAACAAGCAATTTTTGGGAAGGGAGGACTATAATGTCCCCGATTCTATTGTTTTCTCTAGCGTGGAAAATGTAACACCCCGATTTTGACCCCATGGTATTGAAATTGTACATGATGTATATATTGTATCTAATCATGGCAAGGAGCTCAAGGCCAAGGACCTTCCATTGATTTAGTGTTTTGTCTATAGATGATCAAGGTTGATACCTATGGTTATGGTGTTGTTCAAGCATAGTACATTCGGATGTTACCATGTAAATATACAATTTAATAAAAATACCACAACTAGCTATGCACTGCAACGTGAAAGAGATGGGGGCATGATTTCACAAGGAATAGGTAGGGGAGTTAGTCAAACTCCTGAGCCAATAGGGTGAGACCAGATGTCAATGGGGGAACCCATAAATCCTCAGCTACATGTTTTCCTCTACACTCAATCATTTATTTCTTCCAAAAGTTGGTTGAGGCAGTTAATCCTTAGGCAGAGCAGGGCATGGTAGTCTGATTTTCATGACTGAGTAGGACTGCAGTCTGCAGAACCTATATTCTTGCTTATGGGGAAAGTAAACCTAGAAAACGCATGCCCAGTATGTCATCTTGGCCTTCACCTAAACAGTGTGGTCATTCCAATCATGCACGTTCCCTCATTCATGCATTGTTCACTCCCAATCCCGTAGTAGCGATTGTTCATGGTGTTGCAACGTGATTAACTGAGCAGAAGATTTGTTCTGCAATGTTTCTTATGTGTGCTATTGAAACCATGTTTATCTGTGTTATAGAGTGAAATAAAAAACTGGTCATCTATGTTACAATGTGGTGCCCTGTGTTGTTGAGTTACCTTGTGGTTTGTTGTTATGAGAACCTTGGTTTGGGTCTGAACTATCAGCAATACTTAGGAGTGGAAGAGATGAGGAATGGGATTGATAAAACTAATGCAGAGAGGAACCTTGTGAAAAGATAAGAGTGGTTGGTGAATCTTCACTATACACCCTTAAGAGCACTGGAAGGGAAGGCATATCCTGAGGGACTATGGAGCGGAGAAGGGGATGCTTCCTTGTGTTGGGGTGCAGGTAATGTGGATTCTGATCCAGATAGAGATTGTGGAGGTGTCCCTAGCTCTTTAATGAGCTACTAGATTAGTCATTCTACCTTTCCACTACCTTAGCATCCTGTGAAACCCAATTGGATATTGGCTTGGCTGAGCAGTATGATAAACCCAACGGTGTGTTGGCTTGGCTGAGTAGTCTAATAAACCCAATGGTGTGTTGGATTTATTGTGTCTTGTTGTGAATTTTGGCCATGTGTGACCCTTGGCTAGACATCCTATTAAACCTAACTGTGAATGTTTCCTTGGATGAAAATTCTGGGAAACCCAACAGTGAGATGGCTTGGCTAAGTTCCTGATAAACCCATATGTTGGCTTGGTTGGTCCTTGATGTAAATGTTGGCCTGAATGTGTATAGTCTGATAAACCCAACTATAGCTTGACTTGAATGTGTTTGATGTGATCTGGTTATGTGTGAGTCTATTTTTCCCTAGTTCCTTGTGGAAGTGATGCCTGGCTCGAGGGTGGGAGTTGTGTTGAGAGATTAATGAACACAACTGGCCTATGGTTGGGTGGAATGTTGCAGTGACATAGCTAGTTGTAGGGAAGCTTCATCTTCAAGATAAGTATTATCTATTATGTCATTTATGCAATGTATTTGCTTATGAACATGTTGATTATGATGAATGCTTGTTAATGTTTTCAGTAAAGTTTATTGTTGTTAAATGATCCTGCATTTGCATCTGTATATGCCTTGTATGTTTTATTCTTCCTGATTATGATCTTGGAGGCTAGAAGTCTGGTTACAGATTCAATATGCACCTGACTTAAGTGTTTCCACGCCCTGGGATCCGCCTACGAAAGATGGAAGGCAAGAGGCAGGAGAGAAAGGTTGAAACAAAGCAAAGTGTGGGTTTTCTGCATTCCGAGATTGTTGAATTATTGTAACTTAGAAGAATATTCTATATGTATTTTTAGTGGTCCCCGATGTTCCTACCGGGAGAATCGCTTGTACTTATTTATAACTTTATGTTTCTAATCTAGAGAACTAATAAGAGTCATGAGGAAGTCTCCTCCATTGTAAGTTGGGTCATTAGTACCCCAATTGTGGTTATTCGAGCCTACAAGATTAAAATAGGATTACTCAAGCCTACATAACTAAATTAATTATTAAGTGAATGAAAGAATATAAATAGAGGTGAGGTGCTTCTCATTTGAATACACTCACACTCACTTGTGTAGCGCATGAGAGAGAGAGAGAGAGAGAGAGAGAGAGAGAGAGAGAAAGAGTTGTAGCAGGAGAAGGAGGAGGATCAGTATTTTGAGCTTTACCTTTTATCTTTTGGGGTATCTATACTGAGGAATCTTTTGTTGGGTTTTTCCCATTAGGGATTTCCTGAGATAAATATTTGAGTTATTTTTGTGTGGTTTTTCTTGTCTATCTTTCAGTGATCTTTTGGCTTATGGTTATGCTGTTATGATGCTAAATATTTTAAGATCTGATATAACCATTAAAATTCAACATGGTATCAGAGCCACCCTGAAAGAAGACATTGTGCAGTTGCAGAAGCTATGGATTATTAATTTTTTGGTATCTCTCCACAATCCATCAGCAAAAGAAGGCTAGGATGACTCTCCATTGAAGGGCACATCTTTCTATCGAAGCAGAATTTGATTCTGGGAACTTTCAGTTTTTGCTACAGGAAATTAGAGCTTTTTACATAAGAGTAATTTTTGAGTGATCCCGGCATAGGATTAATCTCCTCATCAAAATCAAAGTTTAGAGACCTGGGTCAATATTTTTGGTTGGGTGAAACTCTGGGTAAGACAAACCCTAGTTTGACCCTGGGCCTGAAAAACCCTAAAATACTGAAACTGATATTTTTGGTATATTCGCTATATCTCAATATTGGAGAAGGTTCAGGTGCCAAAACTATCACATGTCAAAGATAAAATATTTATGTACACTGTGTCTAAGTTTCAGACTCAGATTCTTTATATTCTAGGAGATATGATTCCTCCAAGTAGGGTTCCATCCTCTCCCAGGATTCATCCCTAAACATGACACCTGGGGAGAATTGTTATATCTCGGGCTACAAAGGTCCAAATGAAATTTCACAAGATGTTCCAGAAAGGGAATGGACTTTAATTTCTATGGTAATAATTTCAAACCATGAAGGTGAAATAGTGACACGTGGTAGTCTATACAGTTTTTCTCTTCTGAATAGTCCTGAAATGAGCTACCTTGGGAAAACGCGCATAAGTTCCAATTGGTAAAACCAATTCTGCTCTAACCTGTGGTATTGGAAAGAGGAGATGTGATTCTACCTCAATACGAAATTCCCAACACATAGGAGTAGTAATTTCAGAGATACCACAGAAACAATATCAGGAATTCTGTAGAAGAAACTAAAGAAAACTAGGGCATCAGATATTTTGCAATTCTGATCACAATTTTGGGGAAATGAATATGCTGCTCAGCTCGCCTTTGGGAGGAACATATTTCTATCCCATAAGATCTAAAAGATCCCAAGTTTTTAAAATTATGGTTTCTCTTACAAACCCTAGATCATCCAGATCTGGAACCAAGACAAACATCTCAAACTGGAAAGGTCTTGTACAACCGACTACAAGAAAAGAAGGATGAGACTTGTTCCGAAGAACAAGTGATGACAATTCAAGATTCACTCCAATAAACATGAATCTGAAGCTCCCAGGGTTAGAGACACTGTGACGAAAGAAATAGCTTCAGAGAGCTATAGATCCACCTTGAAGGATGAAGACCACAATGGGTACAAGAGATAACTCAAGATGAAGAAAAGAATGGTGAGACTTCCAAACAAAAGTAAGAGGCCTCGGACACACTTTAGTTGTGTAACACAGTTGGGTGACATCATTGATGCTAACCTTTCCAGCTATGAAAGAAGTTATGATCAAAGAGTAACAGTCGATCATGGGTAATGATGTCTATGATATGGTTTCGAGACCTAAACGGAAGTCCATAGTATCTTCCATATGGATCTACAAGAACAAGTGTACAAATCAAGGTTCGTGGTTTGCCTCAGAAAGAATAGACTAAGACATGACATACTTTATTGACCAGACCCACTAGAAGTATATATCAAGTAGAGAACCACCTATATAGAATGAAGAGGGAAGATGATACTTCTCTTCAAGGGGAGTGGCTACAGAAGACCTCTGAGTTCGACAGGGTATGACATGATGGACAGCTTCCTGATGGATCTAGACTTTACCAAGAGTAAAGTGGGTTCCAACCTTCAAGGTTGAATCCAGAAGACTAGGATATGTTGATGACCTAACAGTATGATGAAAGAATACTAGAATGATGTTTGGGATATAGTACTCAAACCAGAAATCAAGAATGTGGTATCTGAAAAATGGATTTGCAAGATAAAATATGTTGCTGATAGAAGTAAGGAAAGACATGTGGCTAGAGGTTTCTCTTAGAAAGAGGGAATTAGTTCTGAAGAGACACTTGCTCCAGGAAGCAAGTTACACTTCCTTCAGAACTATCATGGTACTTACTTCCATGATGAAGTGGAACTTACACCAGATGGATGTAAATACGACCTTCCTGAATGGCGTGATTGAAGAAGAAGTATACATAGAACAACCACATGGATTTGAAGTTGAAGATATATGAACTCATGTATGCAAGTTGAAGAAGGCCCCATATGGCCTGAAGCAAGCTCCAGAAACTTGGTATGGAAGGATAGATAGTTTCCTGACGAAAGCCGATCCTAACCTTTACTTCAAGGTTATAGAAGATGAACCTGTCATACTATTACTGTATGTGGATAATCTATTTTTGACAAGGAATGAGAAACAGATTGTAGAATGCAAGAAGAAGCTCGCTAAATAATTTGAGATGAAAGACCTCGGTCTAATGCATTATTTCCTAGGCCTAGAAGTATGGCAGAACTTAGAAGGAATCTTTCTCAATCAGGGAAAGTATGTAGTGGAATTTTTTGAAAATATTTGATATGTTGGAATGAAAATCCATGGCCACACTCATGGATTCCAACCAGAATTTGTTAGCGATGATTCATAAGAGTTAGTGGATGTCAGTCAATACAGTCAGATTATTGGGTCGTTGATGTATCTAACAAATACCAGACCAGACATTTGTTTTGCTATGAACACCTTGAGTAAATATCTAGTTCAACCTTGACAGGTTCACCTGATAGCTGCAAAGCATGTGATGAGATATCTGAAAGGGACTATAGACTTTGATCTATACTATGATGGAAACCATGATTGCAGATTTTATTGCTAACAGATGCATATTGGGTTGGAAGTGTCTCAGACAGAAGAAGTGCATCAAGTGGATGTTATTGTCTGGGCTCTGCAATGAGTTCATGGTTTAGCAGGAAAAAGTCCAGTGTTTCTCTTAGCATGGCTAAAGTAGATTACATAGCAGCTTGCTCTACTAGTTGTGAAGCCATATGGCTTCGGAAGCTGATGTCAGGTCTCTTTGACCTAGATATGGATACTACAGTGATTCTATGTGATAACCAGATTTGTATAAAGATGACAGAGAACCTTGTGTTCCATCAAAGCACATAGAAATCTGGTATTTACATACTATAGATGCAGATAATGGTGATTCAGTATTTCTATATTGAAAATAGAGATGATGATGCTTTCAGTATTCACATACTGGAGATACAGATGATGATAGTTAAGTATTGACATACTAAAGATGTAGATGATGATGGTTCAAATGATGATGTTACAAGATGATGATTCAACACTGATGTGCTGACAAAGCCTCTGTCTTGGGTAAATTTCAAACACTTTCGAGACAAGCTTGTTGTTGTTCAGAAAGACATTTCTCGAAAGGGGGAGAAGTGATGTTGCAGTGGGACTGTATCATCCATGAACACTTGTCCTAAAGTGATCCGGTGACTTTAGTCCTCGAGAATGAAGAGGGATTGTATCATTCTGGGACATTTGTCCAAAACGGATCTGGTGAATTCGGTCCTCGAGAATGTAGTGAGATTGTATCATCCCTGGACACTTGTACTAAAGTGATCTGGTGAATTTGGTCCTCGAGAATGAAGAGGGATTGTATCATCCCAGGACATTTGTCCAGAATGGATCCGGTGACTTTGGTCCTCGAGAATGTGGTGGGATTGTATCATCCTTGAACCTTGGTTCAGAATGGATCCGATGACTTTGGTCCTCGAGAATTTGGTAGGATTGCATCATCCTTGAACTTTGGTTCAGAAAGGTATCCAGAGGCTTCATTCCCCGAGAATGTGGTAGTATTGCATCATCCTTGAACTTTGGTTCAGACATGGGGGTTTCACTTGTTGACCAATATCCTATCATGTTAGTTCATATTGTGGGTTTTAAAATTATAAAAAATTGAACCAATATATTGCAGGTATTGGGGGGATGAGGGGTTTAAGGTGGGGGTGGGTAGGGTGGTTTATAAGGATTGAGGTATAAAAATGGGTGGGGAGGAGGTTTTAAGTACTGGGAGGGGGTTTCAACAAAAATATTTTGGGTCAATATCTCTCGAAATTAAGGGTATTCTTTAATATCCCACGATCGCACGTGCTATGTAAGAGGTTCACTAAGTGAAGTCCCCGTGGGTTCAGAAAGGTATCTGAAGGCTTCCATCTCTGAGAATGTGGTAGGATTGCATCATCCTTGAACTTTAGTTCAGAAAGGTATCTGCAGGCTTCAGTCCCCGAGAATGTGGTAGGATTGCATCATCCTTGAACTTCGGTTCAGAAAGGTATCCAGAGGCTTCAGTCCCTGAGAATCATTGGTAGGATTGCATCATCCTTGACCTCAGTTCAGAAAGGTATCCGGAGGCTTCGGTCCCCAAGAATGTGGCAGGATTGTATCATCCTTGAACTTACGTTCAAAAAGGTATCTGGAGGTTTCAGTCCCGGAGAATGTTGTAGGATTGTATCATCCCTGGACTTAGGTCCAAAAGTGATTCAAATACTTTCGTCTTCGTGTTCTGGATTGCAGGTTGTTTTTGATGATGATGTTACTGATCGAAATATCAAAGTGTGATGATGATGACGTACTAATCGAAATATCAGAGTGTGATGATGATGATGCACTGATCAAAAGATCAGAGTATGATGATTATGATGATGTACTAATCAAAAGATCAGAGTATGATGACGATGATGATGCTGATCGAAATATCAGATATGATGATGATGATGATGATGCTGATCAAAAGTTCAAAGTATGATGATGATGTTACTGATTGAAAGTTTGAAGTATGATGATGATGTTGTTGATCGAAAGATTAGAGTATGATGATGATGATGTTGCTAATCGAAAATTCAAAGTGTTGATGATGATGATGTTGTTGATAAAAAATTCAAAGTGTTGAAGATGTTGTTTCTGATCAAAAGGTCAAAATGCTGATGATGATGTTGTCGATCGAGCAGTCAAAGTGTTGTTGCTGCTGAAATTGAAGATGAAGACTATATGATGTTGAAAAGCTTCCAATGATTTATAGATGTATCACCCTGATGATGTTGTTGATGCCTTATCTCTCTCCTACTGTTGTTGTTGTTGTTGATACTATTGTAGAATACCCTTCTCGTTAAGTGGGAGTGTTGAATTATTGTAACTTCAAAGAATATTCTATATGTATTTTTAGTGGTCTCTAATGTTCCTATCGGAAGAATCACTTGTATTTCTTTATACCTTGATGTTTCTAATTGAGAGAATTAATAAGAGTCATGAGGAAGTCTCCTCCATTGTAATTTGGGTCATTAGTACCCCAGTTGTGGTTACTCGAGCCTACAATATTAAATTAGGATTACTCGATCCTACATAACTGAATAAATTATTAAGTGAATGAAAGAATATAAATAGAGTTGAGGTGCTTCTCATTTCAACACACTCACATTCACTTGTGTAGCACATGAGAGAGAGAGACAAAGAGTTGTAGCAGGGGAAGGAGGAGGATCAGTCTTTTGAGCTTTACCTTTTATCTTTTGGGGCATCTATATTGAGGAAGATTTTGTTGGGTTTTTCCCATTAGGGTTTTCCCAAGATAAATCTTTGTGTTATTTTTGTGTGGTTGTGCTTGTCTATCTTTCAATGATATTTTGGCTTATGGTTATGCTGTTCTGATGCTAAATTTTTTAAGATCTGATATAACCATTAAAATTCAACAGAGATATGCCTGTGGAAGGAAGAAGGTGGAATGTGGAAAATAGGTAAAAGGACAAGGAAAAATGTTGTTTTCTGCATTCCGGGATTCGCCTATGGAAGGTGGAAGTCAGAAGCAAAAAAGAGCCAAAAATTTCTAAGGTAAAGTGTGTTTTCCACACCCCGAAATCCTCCTGTGGAAGGAGGAAAGTGGGAGGCTAAAAATGGGAAAAATGTTAAGGTCGAAAGTTGGTTTTCCAAATTCCAAGGTCCACAGCAAAAAGTGGAAAGGTGAAAGTCGAAAGGTGGAAAAGTCAAAGGAAAATTGATAGTTCTGCGGCTTTTCTGATTCCCGAGTTCCACAGCAGAAGGCGGAAGTGGGGAGGGTGGAAGGAAAAAAGAGGTGCGAAGGACTTCGTCACACATGGTGTTTCTAGTTCCTGGATTCCACAGTGAAAGGATAAAGTTCCGAAGGTGGAGTGCGGAAAGGATAGGTTCAGTGAAGAATTGGAATTCTGGTCACAAAAGGAATCTGTCAAGGGCGGAACGACTGTTACGATGGTTCTTAATACTGAGAATGAATGTTGAAGAGTGTCTTCATGGCCCTCACCCTGTATTTCAAAAGATGAACAAGGGTTCTTAAGGAAAATTTTGATTATGCATGGTAGTTGGGGTATGGGTACGTGACATTGTGGTATCAGAGCTAATGGTTACAGCATTGGGCCTAAATGGGAAAATTTAAATATCTTGCAAAGAGAAAACTGCATAAAGGAAGAAGGCTATTCTAGCAGAACTACTAAACCTAGCTTACCCGTTAAAATGTCCCAGGCAGTGCTATATAAAGAAGCAGACTTCAAATTGACGGTGAACTCAATTGTATAAATATTTGTGCTGAGCAACTACTATTAACGCACTTTCTAGTTCATTAGCGAAATGAATTATCGACCATTGGATCTGGATCAACGGTGGACCTCAAATAATTAAAGTGGATTTCATGAAAAATTCGTGCACGGCAAAACTTTTTTTTTTTGCACTAGTTCACCCAGGGAAATCATTGTCAACCATTGATCTGCTTGAGGATCAACCTCTTCCATTGATCTTAAATATCCTTCATGGCGATTAGTTTTGATTTCGCAACTCATGCCCTGTTATCCTCCTCGTTCTTTTATTTGCAAAATGAGCCTTGACTGTAGATCTGGTTCTACATGATCTCAATTGTTCACACTTGCAGTGAACAGTTGGAAAATGATTTTCGAATTATGAGATTGTCTAACAATGGTGTATGTTAACACATTTTGTAGAGTCATAGTGTAGTTTGGAAAGTTGTTTTTGGCATGGCCATGAGAACCTACGACATGAATGATGCACAGAGTCCCTATTAGCATGAGGAATATGCTATGGGGGGAAACGTCTGAGTTGGAAATGCCAAGATAGAGGCTAATGGAAGAAGATATCAAGATACTTCCCCAGATTATGCAGCCACCATGAGAAGCTTAAGGGTGGAGATGAAAAGTTACAGAGAAGACAATGAAAGAATGATTAAAGCTCAGGAAGAGCAGAATCAGCTGAATGCAACCATGTTGTAGAGTTTGACAGACATCCAAAGGCATATGAACTCTAGGCATAAGGCAATGAATCCATAAGGAAGTAAGAGCAGTGCCAGAAGAATACAAATATCTTCTAGTGGATCATCTGACTCTTAAGGATGACAAGATAAAACAATTCCATGAGCTGAGATTGGGACAACTGACCATGGAAGAGTATGCAAATAGATTCTTGGAACTATTGAGGTATGTCAAATATATCAAGGATGATAAAGTAAAAATCTAGCGTTTTCTGAGTGGGATACCACAGTCTTACAAATACATAATTGAATTTGATGAACTTAGAACTCTAGAAGAGGCTATCAAGAAGGCTAAGTATTGCTATGATCAGAATAAAGGAAAACCGAGTATCCATAAGTCATGGAAGGACAAGAGGAATGATAATTCTAACCAAAGAAAGAAAGGTTTCAAACCTTCCTGCTTCCAAAATAAAAAAGGAAGCCATCACTAGATGTGACTAAGCCAACCAGAGTGATGGAAGATAAGCCAAGAAATCCACAATAGAACAGAGAACCACTCCAATGCTAGAGATGTGGATAAAACCATATGCACACGAACTGTCCACTGGAGAATGGGTATGTAAGACACGCTCAGAACATCCAAGATGAAAAAATTGTGGGTCAAGTAGCAAGGATTGTCCCTAGAATTTATGCAACGCTAGAGGACCTCCAAGAAGATCATTGGTCAACTGTGGTTGATGTTAGCTGGAATATTTCACCTCCTACGGATGGTAAGGTGTTCCACTGGTCTGAATGGTTCAAATCCAGAACAAATAGAAGACAGAGGTTGAAGACTCTCCCTGGACGTCGTAGATACCTGCAATGTGATGCTTCGATTGTTACCCTGTGTACCTGCAATAAGCTTCAACATGCAAACATATCGAAACCACCAGAATATAATCTATTGATCCTTGTTAGTGACTAAGGAATCTAACAACATACATGTGAAATCGAACAACAACAATATATGTGGGATAGAAATCGACTTGCATTAATATAGAAATATGAAGAAGTTTACAACCAAGCCTTAGTGTTGACATGCATCTCCATGAAACCAAACATTATCATCCCCATAAGCTCCAACTCTATCTCTCTATGCTCTCCAATGTCTTGGGCCAAGTAATCAATCCAACAACATAACAATACCTTAAGAGTTCCCTCCTCAACCATGGCTATGAGCTCATATTTATAAGGCCTAATGGATAGGGATGGTTGAGATATTAGTGGGTGAGGTGTCCTCTAAGATCCTAGGATGAGGGATCTCAAGCTCAACTGACCCACAATAATAGGGATAAGGGAGGACATGAGGCTTATCATCTAGAAGCCTTGAGAAACTTATCTTTTTCCCCTTTTACCCAGGGTACCGTGCTTCTCCTTCAATGACAGAGCGGTTCTGGTAAGAAATGCTTATGGGCTAAGTGCCATAAGCAGTGGCACCGCTTGTGGACAACAAGGGATAGGCAGTGCGAACAAGGGTACCGCTCCTGGATAAAGGGGAAAGCGCGGTGCTGAGCATTTTTTGTGAAAGATTGACAAATGCAGGGGTTTCCACTCCAAGATCTTGGATTCATGGCAAGTAGGTATGTTAAAGGTCTTATCACGTGATGGTGATAGGATTTTGGTATAACAGGATGCCCCCCAAATCATGAGTCTTAGAGGGATAGATAAATGAGAGCTTTGAGAGAACAAGTAGTCGCCATGAGATGAAAATGTCGGCTCAATCGGAGCATGTTGTCAAGTAGGCATCTATAGTACATCAGTATGTTGACTCATAGACACAAGTAACCAAACTCATGGCTGCAGACCAATACAAGGAAGATCCATGAGAGGAATAAACAAGCATGGCTACTAGAATATAGCATAGATCCATGTGATAGAGGACTCAAACTTGGACATAGCTACTAGACATACAATGTATATCTATGTCATACAGACGCAAATTTGAGCATAGCCACGACCATACAAATGTGGATCCATGCTAGATATACAAAACTCCATCGCAACCTGGGGAAAAGCAATAAGTGCTTTTAAACAAATTCCCAGGGTCTTCATCTCATATTCCACAAAGTACGATTCTATCCATGTGATTACAATGATCTGAAGTCGAACATGGTAGAAACCACTTGATTACCAGCCAATGATGTGAACCATTAACAAGTGTGAGGTAGATCACCATTAATGTCAATGATTCCCAAGGTACCCTGGTACAATCTACTGAGTGTGAACAGATGTCCTGATGTCGAAAACCCAGTCGATTCTATCGATCAAAGGTCAATGATGTGAACCTATGTCAAGAGCGAGAGAATCTGTCATTAAGGCATACAGATCTCAAGGTACTAAATATTGTTTCTAAGACTATTTCTCGGATGATGAGTTGATGTCGATGGGAAAAGTCTCGTCGAAGGAGGGCCATGATGAGTCCCACATCAACCACATGAAACTCGGAACATAGTTTTGGAATGATGTGAATGTAGTAACCATATGACTGACTCAAAGATACTGACACAAAGACTGTGTAGACTGCAGAGGTAAAAATACTTCAAATCCCTATTGAACATCAGGTAGCACGACAAAAATACTTGGAAGCATGACTAAACGGGACAAACACACAATGCAACAGTGGACAATGCATTCTTTTGAAATACTCAAAGGAGTAACATGACTCATGAAAGTGGATCATCATGGAGATCAGCTGAATACCCAATTGACTGACATGATGTGCAGACAAGTTCCATGTTCAAAGGTAATGGCAAACAACTACCATTATTTGCAAAATGATTCCCTTCCCATTTCCCCCGTCATGATTGATGAGTGCCTCTTTTTCAGTTTTATGAGTTCAAAGAGGGTAACAAACACTCGATATAGCTTGTCAGAAGACAAGTCCAGACTCATTTTTTTACAAACCTGAGAGAGGAGGGGTTTGTTCCCAAAACGGGTCTCTCAATGTTTAATTTAAAAAGTCCACTAAAATAAAACTCGGTATCATTCATGTTTAGAGAGTCTGAATGAATACAAAAGAAGACTCCAAGTGGGTCCTTTTTCGTATGATTTAGTCTCTAAGGCCCGAAAAAGTGTAAAACCATACCTTAGAGAACTCTTCCAGTCATGATTGGCTAGAGTGTTCTTTTTTTGTAAATAGTCCTATCTGAATCGAAAAAGAGATAACCTATCGTCGAAAGGATGACTCTTCAAATACTTTTACGAGCATGAAGAAGACAAGTACTCGACAATATTTTCATATTTAGGGAGCCTAAAAAGAGTTTAAAGAGGACTCCATGAGGTTTATTTACACAATGTCACTTTTTACTAGCCTGGAAAGAATCGAAAATGGACTCGATGGTCTTTTCATGTTTAAGGAGTCTGAAAAAGATGTGAAAACAAGACTCCATGAAGTTTCTTTACACAATGCTGATTTTTACGAGCCTAGAAAGAAACTTCAAATGGACTCGGACCTTTGATACTAGATTTTAACGAGCATGACAAAGTGTCGTAATAAACGCTCATCAACCTTCTCCATTTTATGAAAGTGCGAAAAAGCCATAAACAAACTTCCAAAGCTTCTTACTATAGTTATATTATCCTACAAACGACTCAGAAACAAGTGTTAAATGCATTCATAACTAGAATTAAGGGATTACGACAGATAAAATTTGACTAAAATATGATTTTATATCAAAACTATAGTATGTCAGACCCAAAAATGCCTATATAAGTCATGTAAATAGTAAAATTCAAATCATTTCACTATTTACCTATAGCAGAGAGCACTTGGAGCATTTTCTTAGCCAGATCTTCTGTAGCTGATATCGAGAGTTTCCACCATCCATTTTCAGCATCGTCAGTTGTAGGTAACAGCTAAGACCCTTCTCTTTCATTTAATAGCATTTATTTTGAGATTTGGTGGGGTTTTGGGCTCATATGGAAAGCCATAAAACCTTAAAAGTGGGCACCGCAGCTACCCCTTGCGGGATACACGGTACCACCTGAGAACCGCGCCAATAACACAGTGGACAGGCGGTGCCACCGCTTGTCTCCAATGGTGCACAGGCAGTGTTGGATGTGGAGATTGTAAACTAATAGCATGGGCAATGACTCTAATGCATGCCATAATTGTTTTTGGCAGGTCTAGGTTGCTCAAAACATGGTGATATGAAAAGAAAGAACGCATGAAAATGAGGATGCTTCTGCTAAGAGAAATGCGGGTTCTGTTGCTGCATTATGGGACTGTGGGCTCCTGAAGTTCTTCCAAACCCAAAGCATGGTGTCACATGAGCGGTTACTGGAACATATACTGCAGATGTGGAATCCAGAGCAACAGTATTTCGAAGTGGGGGCCCATATACTTACAGTGGAGGTAGAGGATATTTACTTCCTGACTGGTCTCTCGAGATGGGGTGCCCCCATCTCACTGACAGGTTCCCGTGGAGGGGATATCACCACTTGAGAGCTTATAGATTGTCACTGTGCACCAGGGATGAGTACATCGGGGAAGAATATCCCCATCAAAGCAGTGACGGATAGGTCCCTACGGATCGTCCTATTTACCATGCAGAGGGTGGCCGAGAGTTAGGGTTGTTGATGTAATTGTAAATTTGGAATGTATTCACTTGTATTTCTTATCTATTGTAACCCGATGTTCATTCCGGGATGTATTGTAATGCACTTTATTCATGTCATACCCCGACGTTTATTCCAGGAAGTTTCTATAATGAGAAATTAATGTCAATTCATTGTGGGTAACCCTCCTATTGGTCAAGGGTTAAAGTCCCCACAGTTGTGGGTCCCTTGGGTTATTAGAATATCCTCGTGAAGTTGACCCTAGGTGAGTCATTGTAAGTTGGGGCAATAGTCCCCACAATTGTGTTAAGGATAAACCTCCTTGTTGGTCAGAGGAGGAAAAGTCCCCACAAGTTGTGGGGCACTAGGGTTATTAGACACTCCTAGAGATGTCGGCTCTAGTAAGTAATTGTTAAGTGAGGCCGACATGATGGAGTCAGTTCCAAGTGAACAGAAGAATATAAATAGATACTGAGTCTCTCTATTTAGGACACACACACTCACTCATTGGGGCACATGAGTGAGAGAAGAGAAGCTCTCTTAGTGTGAGAGAGAGAGACTGTTGTTGTCAAGAGATCATCTTACTCTTTTGGGGTTTTACCTTTTGTGCTGATTCTATCTCTGAGGAAGTTGTAGGGTTTTCTCCTTTATGGTTTCCCTGAGGAAAATTCTTTGTATCTTTTATCTCTTGTGTCATGCTTGTGTTTTATTGTTGTGCATGTTATTCTCTCAGTTAAAGATCCTAAGATCATAATGGTAGCTTGAATGATAAAAATCTAAGATGGTATCAGAGATAACCTGAGAAGAAGAAATTGTGCAGCTATAGAAGCTAGGTATTATTAATTTTTTGGTCTCTCTCCACAATCCATCAGCAAAAGTATGCTAGGCTGACTCTCCATTGAAGGGCGCATCTTTCTGTCGAAGCGGAATTCGATTCTGAGCATTTTCAATTTTCGGTACGGAAATTAGGGATTTCTACAGAAGAGGAATTTTTGAGTGAGCCTAGAATAGGATTGATATACTCATAAAAATTGAAGTTTAGAGACTTGGATCAAGTTTTTTGGTTGGGTGAAACTCCAGGAAAGTCAAACTCTAGTTTGACCCCGAGCTAGAAAAACCTTAAATACTAAAAACTGCTACGTTTTGGTACATTCGCTATATCATGAGATTAGAGAAGGTTCAAGAAATTAAAATTGTAGAGGCCGAAGCTAAAAGCATTATTTACACTATGTCTAAAATTCAGCCTCAGATTCGCTATATTCTGGGAGATATAGTCCCTCCACTTTAGGGTTCCATCCTCTTCCAAAATTGATCCCTAAATAGGACACCTGGGGAGAATTGCTATATCTTGGGCTAAACAGGTCCAAATGAGATTTCTGAAGCTGTGCCCGAAAGGGTATGAAATTTAATTTCTATGGTCCAAGATTCAAACTCAGAAGATGAACCAGTGACACATGGAAGTCCGTACAACTTCACTATTCTGAACAGTCCTGTAATAGGTCACCTTGGGAAAATGATCATAAGTCCAAATTGGTGAAACAAATTCTGATGAAACCTATGGTTTTGGAATAGGGACATGCGAGGATACCTCAGTGTGAAGTTTCAAACACATAGGAGCAATAATTTCAGAGATACTGCAGAAACAGTGACAGGTATTCCTGTTCCGGAAGCTTCCCTCCACTGTTTTCAGAAAAGGAGTACTTTGGATAGCTCCATTTGAAAAAATATATATTTCTATCCAATCAGATAAATATTCCAAGTTTTGAAAATTAGGGTTTCTCTGACAAACCCTAGAACATCCAGCTCCGGAACCAGGAAGAACACCTCAAATCAGTAAGATCTAATCTATTGCTATTTTCATTTGAGGTTCTCATTTCAAAGTGGTCTATCACATCAGCTTGATGATAAGCTTGGTGAAGTTGAAAAATTCCAAGCATGGAAGCATATGATCTCTCTAAAGAAAATGAATGGGACACCTACATGAGTAGAGAGGTTCTAGTTCCAGAGGGAGATGAGGCTAGAAGCCTTACACAAGAAGAAATTGGTCAAGGCCAAGAAGATCATTGCTGATTCAGTCACAAATCAACTTGTACTACAAGTGTCTTCCTTGAAGACACCAAAGATATTTGATTCCTTTACCAAGCTATTTGAAGGGAAGAACATACATCAGAATATGAACTTAAGAAACCAGTTGAAGAATGTGAAGGTTCAGAATGAAGAGACCATGTAGTCATACTTTACAAGGGTCTCTCAAATCAAAGAACAACTTGAAGTGGTAAAAGAAGAAGTGGAGAATGCAGAAGTGGTGATAGCCACCTTGAATGGCCTCTTAGGATCATGGGATTCATTCATTCGAGGAATGTGTGCCAGAAGGAAGTGATTACTTTAAGCAGACTCTGGGAAGAAGCTCGACTCATAAGAAAAGAAGAGAAGATGGGAGATCAAGATCTCACCATCCAAAGAAGATCCCTCAAGCAATGAGGAATATGAAGAACTCAACTCTTGAAGTACTTATTATTCATCTTATCATTTGGATAAGAAAAGATGCTATTATGAATGAAGAAGACGATGAAGCTGAATATTCAAGAAGGATTCTACCCACGAAACAAATAAAGATAAGTATTCAATTGTCATTTCATGATATTGTTTTTTTATATTCAATTGATGTATTATGCATGATAGGATGTTTGCATTAACGACAGTATACTACTAATATGCATGTGATGGGTAAGTAGCTCATGGTGCTATACAAACTTTCCATTGCTACTTATCTAGAATGAAACCTCTTTGCTGACATATTGGATTAGTGCACAATCTCAATGTTGTCCTGGTAGAGATGGAAGGCATCTAGAAAAGTTTCGTGAGATATGGATGAATGTTGTATTGGATAAAGTAGTTGCATGATCACATATTTATGCATAAGAATTTGCCAGTATGAATATTCCTTATGAAATGTTTCTAACCATACAAATGCATTTGACTTGTAGGAAAGATCACATACATAATTTCCTACAAGCAAAGAAGGATGAGACTTGTTCCGAAGAACAAGTGACGACAGTTCAAGATGAATATGACCAATACAATGACATCATTGATGCAGAACCTTCAAGCTATGAAGAATTACAGTTCAAGAAGAATGATGTCTAGGATGTAGTATCGATACATGAAGGGAAGTTCGTAGTTCCATCATGCAGTAGATGGAAACATCGTGGAATACAAGTAAGATTCGTAGCACAAGGCTTCTCACGAAAAGAAGGCCTAGGCTATGAAGAGACATTTGCAGCGACTAAGAGTTTAAACACATATATGATGAGCTTGATGAATATATTAACCTTTGCTACAAGGTTGAAGATGCAAGTCTATACACTAGATGGTCACATAGAATATTAGTAGCATAGGAAGCTACTTGTCACTCTGGTACATAATGGTTCAGTGCATAGAGTACGGAAGATAGAGGGAGTATGATGCTCCACTTTAGAGGGAGTGACTGCCAAAGATATAAGGTTCGACATGGTATGACAAGATGGATAGATTACTAATGACTCTAGGATTTACTGAGAGTAAAGCATATTCCAACCTTTGCTTCAAGGTTGAAGGTAGAAGACCAGTGATGCTCCTATTATGTGTCGATGCACTATTTTTCTAGGCATGGAGGTGTGAAAGAATGCAAATGGAATCTTCCTTGGACAAAGGAAGTATGCAGTAGAGATCCTGTAGAGGTTTGGGATGATTGACTGCAAGGCCATGACCACACCTATGGCATCGAACATGAAGCTATTGAGTGATGCTTCATCAGAGATAGTTAATGCTACGATGTATCGTCATATGATTGGGTCCTTGATATAACTAACGAACACAAGACCAGATATTTGCTTTGCTGTGAACACCTTGAGCCAGTTCCTGACAGATCCGAGACATGTTCACTTGATTGCTGCAAAGAATATTCTGAGGTACCTGAGGGGTACAATTGATTATGGGCTCAAGTACGATGTGAATCAGAAGATTAACCTGGAGGGTTATGTTGATTCAAATTCAGCAGGCAGTGCCATCGATAGGAAGAACACTTTAGGGTGTTGCTTCAATATGGGATCAGGCGTGATCTCTTGGTTTAGAAGGAATCAATCCTGTGTGGAACTGAGTACAGCTGAAGCAGAGTATGTCACAGCTTGTTCAACTAGTTGTGAGGCAGTATGGCTACGAAAGCTACTGTCGGATTTATTTGATCTCTAGATGGATGCTACTTGTATACATTGTGACAACCATAGTTGCGTAAAGTTGTCAGAGAATCCAGTGTTCCATGACAAGTCGAAGCATATCGAGATCAAGTATCACTATATCAGGGATATGGCGTAGAGGGGAGTAGTAAAGGTTCAGTATGTTGCAATGGAGGAACAAATAGCTAATGTATTGACAAAGCCATTGGCTGGGGTGAAGTTTGAGTACTTTAGGGAGAAGCTTGGTGTTCTTCAGATAGAGGTTTCCTCCAAAGGAAAGTGATGAGTCCCATAGCCATTTTGACATGGTGAGAGGATTGGTTCCTTCCATGGTCAGATGTAAGGGCTGAGCCATTCTGTCATGGTGAGAGGATTGGTTCCTTCCATGTTAGATATGAGTGCTGAGATCCATAGCCATTCTGACGAGTAGGTCAGATATAAGGGCTGATCCATTCTGTCATGGTGAGAGGATTGGTTCCTTCCATGTTAGATATGAGTGCTAAGCCATTCTGATATGACTGTAGGATTTGTTCCTACATGATCAGATATAAGGGCTATTTCCATTCTTGTAATGGAGTTTCCTGGTCAGTTACCGGGAAAACTTAGTCTAAGGCTGAGGGTCATTCTGATATGACTGTGAGATGTGTTCTCATATGATCAGATATGAGTGCATGGCCATTCTAATGTGATCAAGGGATGTGTTCCCACTTGATCAGATGTAAGGGCTAAGCCATTTTTTCATGGCTAAAGGATTAAGTTTCTTCCATGTCAGATGTGGGTGATGGCCATTCCGATGAGCAAGTCAGATGTAAGGGCAGCTGCCATTCTCTAGGAGAATGGAGGAACCTGGTCAGTTACCAGGTAGCTTAGTCTAGGACTGGGGGCCATTCTGATGTGACTGTAGGATTGGTTCCTACAAGATCAGATATGAGTACAAGCCCTTCCATCATGGTTGTAGGATGTGTTCCCACATAGGTGGATGTAAGTGTAGAGCCCTTCCATCATGGTTGTAGGATGTGTTCTCGCATGGGTCGATGTAAGTGCAGAGCCCTTCCATCATGGTTGTAGGATGTGCTCCCACATGGGTGGATGTAAGTGCAGAGCCCTTCCATCATGGTTGTAGGATGTGTTCCAGAATGGGTGGATGTAAGTGCAGATCCCTTTCATCATGGTTGTAGGATGTGTTCTTGCATGGGTAAAAGAGTAGAGCCTTTTTAGCATGGTTGTAGGATGTGTTCCTGCATGGCTAGTATAAGTGCTGAGCCTTTCCGATAGGGTTGTGGGATGTGTTCCCTCATGATCGGATGTGAGTGTTGGGCCTTTCTGATATGATTATAGCATTGGTTCCTACATGATCAGATGTGAGTGTTGGGCGTGCCTTTCTGACAAGTAGGTCAGATGTAAGTTCTGGGTGGGCCATTTTCACTTGGTGTCAGATATAAGCGTTGAAGAAGACCTACATGGAGGCTAGGCCTACAACCAGCATGAAAAAGGGCTGGCACTATAGAACTTCCTATGATGAGAATAATCATGAGATAGCACCCATGGTACTGATCCAGATTGAGTGAGGATATAGATCCAGTAATGATGATCCAGATCCAATGATGATGATCCAGATCCAGTGATGATGCAAATCGAGTGATGATCCAAATCCAGTGATGATGTCCAGTGATGATCCAGATCGAGTGATGATCCAGATCCATTGACGATGTCCAGTGATGATCCAGATCCAGTGATGATGATCCAGATCCAGTGATGATCTATATCCAGTGATGATGATCCAAATCAAGTGATGATCCAAATCCAGATGAAGATGACTTGAAGATGATGAGGACTTGACGATGACCTAGATGATACAGAGAAGAAGACTTTTGATGATAAATTGTGTCAAGAGAATACCTTCCTAGTTAAGAGGGAGTGTTGATGTAATTGTAACTTCGGAATGTATTCACTTGTATTTATTATCTATTGTAACCCAATGTTCATTCCGGGATGTATTGTAATGTACTTGAGTCATGTCATACCCTAATGTTTATTTTGGGAAGTTTCTATAATGAGAAGGTCATGTCAAGTCATTGTGGGTAACCCTCCTATTGGTCAAGGGTTAAAGTCCCCACAGTTGTGGGGCCCTTGCGTTATTAGACTATCCTAGTGAAGTCGACCCTAGGTGAGTCATTGTAAGTCGGGGAAATAGTCCCCACCATTGTGTTAAGGATAAACCTCCTTGTTGGTCGAAGGAGGTAAAGTCCCCACAAGTCATGGGGCACTAGGGTTATTAGACACTCCTAGATATGTCGGCTCTAGTAAGTAATTGTTAAGTAAGGTCGACATGATGGAGTGGGTTCCAAGTGAACGGAAGAATAAAAATAGAGAGTGAGTCTCTCTATTTAGGACACATACACTCACTCATTGGGGCACATGGGTGAGAGAGGAGAAGCTCTCTCAGTGTGAGATAGAGAGACTGCTGCTGTCGGGAGATCATCTTACTATTTTGGGGTTTTACCTTTTATGTTGATTCTATCTCTAAGGAAGTTGAGAGGTTTTCTCCTTTATGGTTTCCTCGAGGAAAATTATTTGTGTCTCTTGTCTCTTGTGTTGTTATTGTGTTTTATTGTTGTGCATGTTATTCTCTCAGTTAAAGATCCTAAGATCATAATGGTAGCTTGATTGATAAAAATATAACAAGGTTGTACACCAGGCTTCTAGGGCACACATGTTGTATGCCATAGAGGCCATTGAACCCACGGTGTTCAACTGGGCGGAAGCAATGCTTCCAATCTTCAAAGATCAGCTGACTAAGTGTCGGTAGGGAGAGATAAAGTAGTTTGGATTTGGTTCCATTTTAGCTTGCTTATTCTTCGAGCAGGTTCCATAGATGAGACCTTAGGTGGTCTTCCGGAGTCTAAGAGAACGGGACCCCCGTATGCTGAGGTGGGTCCATATCATGGCTTGTACAAGAGCAGGTAGGGGAAGGGTGAATTCCGGTGACCCATTCTTCATATGGTTCCAAGATTAGATCCTCATGGTTGAGGATTATGCTTATGCAGGCACAGACTTCACCAGAGATCCTGACCTACCACTCCCACCTAGGGGCCAGTGGGGCAATATCGGTAAGAAGCAAGAAACCCTAAAATGGATGAAATGTTTTTATGTTTTATATGTTTTATATTTTTTATGTTAAGTGATGAAACCTGTATATTCTCATGCAGATGTTGGAGCAGCGCGACCTAGAGGAGCTTCTCCGTTGGATACGTGAGCTAGAGCCCGCTTTGTACCACAGGGTGATGATATCACCAAAGAGCTGGAGGAGAACCTGGAGAGGTTGACCTTGGATATCCCAGACGCTGACACTGATGACCTCCTGATGAGATATCAAAGATCCACAACGGGAGTACCAGGTCGATTCAGTAGGTTTCTACGTAGGGTAGCTCGAGCAATGATGTGCTATCACGAGCACCACTAGTGTATGAGATATGTACTGAAAGATGATAGCTTCGGAATGTTGTATGATGATTTTTCCTGAAAGCCTACGTGCTTCAGATGAGGTCTCGGGACCTATTTTTGTAAACGTTTTCGTATATATATATATATATATACAGACTTTTACACGGTATTTATATGTTTCAAATGGAAAATGCATTTTCTATGAGTTTTATGTGTCTTTGAATGTTTATTTACAATGCACCATGTTTGATTTAACGTCATGAATGGGCAATATACCAACCTAGGATATAATTATCCAATGAGTCAGCAACTACATTATGTTCCCTAGGGATATGCCTATAAGTAATGGTTTCAAATGATCTTTCTAGAAAACGTACTCTCTGGAAGAGGCAAAGGAGCACCGAGTTTCTAATGGTGTAAACATGGTTTAAATGACAAACCACGAGTTGTGAGTCCATCAAGACTACTAGACCACGAACATCTTGGGAGGCAGCTTCAATCATAAGACCGATGACTGCTTCATATGTGGCGATGTTATTAGTAGTGGGACCTATGCAAACTGCTCCTGAACTAACCAAATCTTCAGCTTGGGAATAGAGGACCCAAGTAGCCGAGGAGAGATTCAAGGTGTGGTGGAAAGCACCATCAGAGAAGCCGTAGAAAGCCATCTGCATGACCAAAACATGGTATAAACAGATGTGGACACTAAAATCAAAACCATCTTGAAAATACTAAAAGCACACTGAAAGTCAATCAATATACATATATACAAGATACTATCCAAGAAAGGCCTAGGCATAGTACCTTTTCACATACAACCCATTGCGAGGTTGCCCCAAAGGGATTCCATCATAATCAACGAGCTTGTAAGCTCCTTTCTCTAACACCTTGGAAATAACGAAAGGTCCGTACCACATGGACTCGAACTTACCCTTCCCTAGTTTGTCATATCTCTTGTCATAAGTCAAGACTAGGTCACCCTCGTTAAAGACACGAGGTTGGACAGATTTATCATATTGCGCCTTGACGCATTTCTTATGTGCCTCATTAGCCAAGGAAGAATCTCTCTGAGTCTCGTCAAGGTTACTCAAGTACAAAAATATTTCTTCCTCTGTAGAAGTGTCTGGGAGAAGTTCGACGGCAAGTTGTAAAGATGGAATATGACATTGGATCGACAAGACAACTTCGAGTCCATAGACAAGCTGGAATGGTGTGAAACCAGTAGTTGTTTTCACAGAAATTTGATAAGCCCAAAGAGAAAAGAAAAGAACGTGGTGCCAGTTGGATTTATGATCTCCAACCATCCAACGAAGCATAGTTTTCAAAACTTTGTTAATGGCCTCTACCTGACCATTAGCTTGCCGATAATACGGCATAGAGTTTTCATGGTGAAAACCTAGCTTGGCACTCAGTTCCTCCATCATTTGATTATGGAAATGAGATCCATGATCAGTAACGATGGACTGCGGAAATCCAAATCTAGCTATGATATGATTGAACAAGAAGAGAGCGGTAGTCTTACCGTCTTCTGCATATGTAGGCATGGCCTCAACCCATTTTGTGAAATGATCAACAGCTACGATGATGTAACTATGCCCCCCAACTGAGGTAGGCTTACAATGCATGAATTCAATCCCCCATTTGGCGAATGGGCCAACGACAATGACGGGGTGTAGCGGAGCAGGATGGGTGCGCTTTTTAGGATAAAAGTGTTGACAAGGTGGGCATTTCTTAACAGCCTCATGATAGTCTTTGAAGACAGAAGCCCAGAAATAGCCAGCGCGAAGGATTTTCTAGGCTGTAGCCATCCTAGATAAATGACCACCACATGCTCCATAGTGGCAATCATTCAACACATGTTCAGCCTCCTCATGGGTGAGGCATCGCCGAAGAATAGATTCAATCCCACGTCTATACAAGGTATCATTCAAGATGAGGTAGTATTTCACGTGGTGATGGATACGGTGACAATCATCACGGGATAAATGCGGCTAAAAACATTGTGTCTGGAGATAAATAAGCAAATCTCCATACCAAGGATTAGTAGTGCTAATCAGGAACAGGAATTCATCCGGAAATGAATCACTGGGCTCAGATTCCATCGAAGCACAAGGAAGATCACACATAAGCTCGGTAAAGACTAAGGATTTCTTTGATGTGGCCTTGGAAAACTCCAGATCGAACTCCTAAAGGATAACAATCCAACAGGAGTACTTGCCCCTGATTACTTGACGAGTCAAGATGTAGTACATCGAGTTTTGGTCTGCCAATACGGTGGTAGTGTGGAGAAGAATGTAGTGATGAAATTTTTGTACAGCAATGACCGTGGCCAATGCTAACTTTTCCACATGTGAATAACGAGTTTCAGAATCCATAAGATTCTTATTGGTGTAATAAATCACGTGCTCCTGACCGTGAAGATTGTCCTACACTAAAACCATTGCAATGGTAGTAGCGAAGGTAGCAATATACAAGAGAAAGTCCTTTGAATAATCAGGGGGGTGTATCACAGGTGAATGAGTCAGAGCATGCTTGAGATTATCAAAGGCGTGTTGGGCGTGGTCATCCCAGAAGAATGGAGTGTTCTTCTTGAGGAGACGCATATAGCCGTGCATTTTCTCTGGGAAATTGCACACGAAACAGCGAAGAAATTTTGCCTTCCCTTGCAAACTTTGGAGTTCAAGGAGGTTAGTTGGGGCTGGTAGATGAAGAATGGTGGAATTTTTCAAAGGATCGATTCGGATGCCATCTTTGGATACCACAAAACCTAGCAGACATCCCATCTCAATGCAAAAAACACATTTATGTGGATTGAGCCGTATATTATAATGACGACATCTCAGGAATATCTCTCTAAGATGACCAAGGTGGTCCTCCCGTCACTATGAATGAGCAGGGAGGTCATCAAGGTACAGTTCAACAATATGTTTAATATCGTGAAACGCATAGGACATCGCACGCTGGAACGTGGCTCCAGCATTTTTCAAGCCAAAAGATAACTTCTTGTATGCAAAGGTTCCCCAGGGGAAAATGAATGTCGTCTTATGCTGATTTTAGCTAGAGAAGCCATCCATGAATGAAAATATGACATGTCCAGCATAGTTTCCGATAATCTGATCGATATGGGGGTAGGAAAGTTGTCCTTGGGACAAGATTTATTTAAATCCCTAAAGTCGATACAGACTCTAATGGTTCCCTGCTTTTTATTGACAGGGACAACATTCGATACCCATTCCATCAAGGGTACAGGATAAATAAAACCAGCTTTGAGAAGTTTCTCAATTTCAGCTTTAATAGTTGCGACCTTCCGAGGATGGACTTGCCTTACTTTTTTCCTGACAGGTTTGGCCATGGGATAGGTTTTAATCTCATGGACCACAATGGATGGGTCAATCCCCGGCATTTCTTCATAGGACCAGGCAAAAATATCATGAAATTCTTTAAAAAGTGCCTTATAGGCTTCAGATTCATCTACGGAGCAGTTCTTCCCAACATGAACATGCTCTATGGTATGAGGCTTGGCTATGTCAATCGGGTTCATCTGGGTAATGTTGCAAAGGTTTCCTTGAGAATCTATATCTTGTAACAATATAGGACTTTGGGGTACGTTGACAATATCAGTAGGAAACAAGGATGCAAACCATGGCTAACCAAACTGGTGTTGGGGAGGAACATAGATCTATGATGGTGATCCTCCCAAATGGGATCATCAGTATTCATGATATCCATAATGGACTTGGGATAGCCAAGATATTTCCAACAAGTCAGAGACAAGACCGAAGTGGAAGCTCCTTCATCTAGTATTGTTCGAAAAACTTTATTTCCAACTACTTTCGTAATGACTTGAAAATCAAGTTTATGCGGTAACCTAGACTTATAGTTCTCAACATTGAAATGGATCAAGTTAGTGTTATCTGGGTCTAAAGCTCCTAACCCTCTCAACAAGTTTTTGCGCTATGTAGGGAAACTTTGGAGCACTTCAAGGGTAGACATTGCACAAGGTTCCTGAGCGATATCTTCAACCACATTATAAAATTGAGCAGCTCAAGCATTGGATTAAATACTGCCTTCTGAATAGTACTCTTGGGTGGATGCAAAATCATGTCGAGAGTAGGCTTCTCAATAGATAAGGGGACAGTAGACGAGGATTCCAGAGAACTAGTAAGGGGAGCTTTCTTTGAAGAATAATGATCTTCTTTCTTATCTACGGGTTTGTCATAATTCTGACTTGGAGTTTGCAAATGGATAATATCTAAGGACATCATACGAATTTCCTCTGACGAACTAGAGTTACCCTGATTAGACATGTGGTATATCAAATGTTGTTGAGAGGGAAAAGCATTAGAGAGAATTTGAGGTCAAAAATGGGCCTCCTAAGAGATGTACTACAAAAATATAAGATATATTAAAATATTATGAGTTAGGGGTTTTATGGGGTGGGTATATATGACAACTCATCTCCTACACTACTTTTTATGCACAATATAAATAACCATGGTTGAGTTACTTTTCTAAATTGACTATAAATAAAATTAATAAAATAACTCTACAATGATGTGACTAAGATTCATTGTAAATTCCCAAAAAATTATTTTCCTTTAGCATTTATTTGTATTGAACTTGTAAATAAAATTAAACAAAAATGAATTTAATTTATATGCATAACTAACATATTTTTTTCATATAAATATCATTCATGAATTTAATTTATTTTAAAAGTACAAGATTTTATATATATATAAATACAATTGAGTGAATATATAATTTAAAATTAAAAAACATGAAAATGACAATATATTATTTTATAAAAAAATGTGAAAATACATTTTTATGAATTATGAGTACTTTACTTGAAAATGACAATAATATTATTTTATGAGAAAGTGAATTGTGAGTACTTTACTTGAAAATAACAATAATATTATTTTATGAGAAAATGTGAAATGACTTTCATTGTGAGTACTTCACTTTATGACTTAAAAGTACTTGTACCAATACCTTGGTTAACTATGGGTTTTTATCCACCATAAAAAATGTGACAAATAAGTATTCTTAACTCATGCAATGCCACCTCAACCATGGGGGATGATGTCATCGACTAGAATGTAATTGGTTGATTTTTATAGTACATTTTGGTCCTTTTGAGGCCCATTTTTGACCTCAAATTCTCTCTAATGGATCCGTAAGTACTGCAGGTACAGGATTGGACTTCATAAATTGGGAGATTTCATCCCAACGAGGACACTCCTTTGAAAAGTGGTCACCACCACATAGCATACAGGGATATTTTTCCTTTCTTTTCCCTTTATCGTTATCACTGTTGGTTGGTCTTGGGGTCTCCGGTTGGTTTCCAGGTTTTTTATTTCTATTTTTACCTTTCTCTTTATTGTTACCCAAGGTTTGAGTACTTTGAATGGAATTTACCTTGGCGGAAACCTTAGCAGTCGAAAGAGTAGGGGTGGCAATTTGGGGTTGCTTGGCAGGTTTCGCTGCTGACGGGGACTGGATTGAACCAACAATCCCATCAACAGGTACTTCTATTGGTGTCTTGGTAGGATCAGTGCTGGGGCGAGGAGCTTGAGGGATCAGGTCATAAAGAGTTCTAGACCGGGAATAAACCAAGTCTAGGTACTGAGATGGACTAATAGCCTTCTCTTTAGTAACAGCACCACCCTTAGCCACATCTCGGTCAATAGGAGGCAACAAGGATTTGGTAAACCAATCAGCTAGTAACTGATCCAGAATAGGGGCCTTAATAAGCCTTCTCTACCTTCTCCACTCATGAATATGATTGGATATGTGGGTGGAGGTGTTCTGTCATAGAGAAGTTAAAAGATCGATGCCCATTTCATAATGAATAGGGAGCTAAAAGTGTGTAAGAAACACGGTTTCCAATGAGCCAAAATCCACAAAACGAATGTTGTGGGAGTTCAATGTACTACTTCACAGCTGTACCAGTCAAAGTTCACTGAAAGATTCGTAACCGAATGGAGTCATCCATGAGGGAGTTGGAATAACACCACAAATGGAATGTCATAACATGGTTCTTCGGATCGTCTCCCTGCTTCCCATCGAATTTTGGAATATCCGATGGTAACTTTACTGGAATGGGAGGCCACGAGGGATTGTGTCGAATGGGGTCATTAATCAACTTAGACAAGTCAAGTAAGTCCAAAGTTGCTAGGAATGGTAATTGTCAGTTGGGTTGCACATACTGGTAATATTGATATGGAATATAATTACCAGTAGGACCATAAGTTGACTGAAAAATAGGTTGCTGTGAGGAAGAACTACCAAAAAATCCACACGCAGGGGGTTGATTTCCAGGATCAGGACCACTAGGACCACTAGGGCCTTGAGGAGGAGGACCACCATGGCCACCGAGACCACCAGGACCACCGGGAATATCAGGACCACCAGGAGACAGACCACCAGACCCTCCAGGGCCACCAGGAGGAGGCAAACCTCCAAAGCCTCTGGAACCACTAGGCGGAGGGCCACTAGACCCTCCAAATCCAGAAGGAGGAAATCCACCAGGTCCCCTAATACCACTAGGACCACCAGGACTATAACAAGGAAATTTTCTAGATCCTTCGAGACCATTAGGCCCCCCAGGGGGAGGACCTCCATACGACGGTCCTCCGGCACCTCCCGCAGTGTGTATAGGTATCCCCCCATTAGCTGGCATGTAAGACCAGTTGGGTTTCCCCTATGGCGTAAAAGTGTGATTAGGGTATGGAATTCCAACATAAGGCATTCCTGTAGGATTGGGTGGATGATTACCTACAGGTATTTGATAACCATAACCTCTAGAAGTTTGAACGGTTACAGGTTGTACCCCCAAGGGCTGACCTAAACTGGATGGGGGATTAACCACATTAGTATGGGTGGGAGGGACATAAACTATAGATGGTTCTCTGTTATAGGTCTGCCCTTGACTAGGTACAATTCTGGTGCCAGATAACATAGGGCATGCTAGGGGTTTTCCCCCGGCACCAGAAGGTACTGACGAAACAGGAATGGAAGGTTGGGCCCCAAGTGTTGAAGATCTGTGAGGATTGGGAACAGACATAACATGAGAGATGATAGGGTGGAAACTCGACTTGGGTTGTGGGGTGTTATTGGATGATCTATAATCGGTTCAATGGGTCTCATAGAATCGGCTAGTGAACAATATCCCACAGGAATAGATGTGGAACATGATGGTGTCGAGCCTAATAGGTCTTTTATTTGCTTGTCAATCTCCTGTGCACGGATAATGGCAGCACAGTATTGCCTACGTTCTTCTTCATCTTCAGAAGAGTTTACATGGGTGCCAAATGAGGCAATGGCCTATCCTACAGGTGTATCCCAAAATGGAGCATTGGGACCAAAATCCAGACAGGTAGTATCATCAACATGACCTTCCGTGGGAGACTGGAATGAGGTATTTCCCCGAGAATGTTGTTGGACCAAGGGAGGTGAGTGTGAAGAATATGGTACTCCACTTTCTGCAACCACATTATCTCCCACTTGGGAGGTGGTAGCAGCTCCCTGTTCGATAGCTTCCATAGGATTTTCTCCTGAACCAGGAATAAAATCAGGTGGCAAGCCCCGTATTCTTCTGGACTGTCTTAACTCAGCTAGTTTGTACAGTTATTATCTAACTTAGGGTCTGAAAATCTAGAAAACACACCAAAATGTTTTTCCCTACACAAGCTATAGGTCAAAACAAGCACACTTAAAATGATAGGAGGAGTTCAAAAAGTCAGGTCTCTCACCAGGATTGTCAAGAAGGTGCCACTTGTGATATACCTCGATGGTACGTACGTAGTAATCTCCACGAATGTTGTTTTCGATGTATGGATCCAAACAATATGGCCAAAGGGCTTTTCTCATATGGATAAGGTATCCTAGTGGGGTCTCCTGATATACTCAAGGTACGTGGGAGCTCGAATCGGTAGTAGTGTTGTCTAATGCATAACCGTACATAAGGGGCCTTTCGATATACAATTGAGTATGTGAAGTACCTTTCTATATACCTCAAGGGTACGTGAAAGGCCGTTTGATATACCGACGGTATGTGGAAGAACCGCGTGAGTCCCGGGATATAATGCTGATAAATAACGATAGCTCCTATGCTTAACGACACCCAAACACGTCTCTAACCTATCACTCCAGTTACTACATAAATTTCAACCTACAACTACCATTAATTTTAAAATGGACGGTTAGGTGGATGCATGATGTTTTGACAAAAAAGTAAAACCATGCAGTATGCTTGTGCAAAATATTTCACTTTACCGTTTAGTATGCCTACTTACGGAAGGGAAAGAGAGTGTTTTCCTTTTGTTTCAAAACCAAAAATATTTTCAAACAATAGTCATGAACATAAAATCAAAGACAAGCAATATTTTTCCAAACTGATTTCTCTTTTTCGAAAGCAATGAGAAGGGGAAGAATCTCTTTTCCTAAAAGAAAAACCAAAAAGCACAATATATGCAAATGCACTCTATTTTTTCAATTTTCTCAAAACATAAGCAAATCTAACTTAAAACTACCATATTTTTTATTTTGATTGAGATAGTTCTAAATGCATAAGAGACGAAAGAACATGAAGATCCTGAAGGCTTGTGAAAAAGTGTTTTGGAATGATGCCTACTTGGCACCGCACTTCTCTGGTGTTGATAGGGCAGTTCTATCCCAGCACCGCTTCTCACCAACGGGATACATGTGGTGGCACCACGTACTGCTCACTTTGTTCAAGCGGTGGCACTACTCCTTGTACACAGCATAGGTGCGGTTCCTTATAGATGACCAAAACACAAAGAGAACGATGGATCAGGTTAGAAAAAGACTAGATCAAGGTAAATACTGCTAGATTGAGTATGAAAATAGAGCATAAAAGATCGAAATGACTCATATCTGAACAGATCTGGAAGTTTCAAACCCAAATGAACTAAGTCAGAAAGTAGATATGACTGAAGAGAGTTGAAGAAGGATCCTAGATTCGGATAAGAGTTGTAGGCTGAGGAAGATCAAAACAACTGATACATATATCTATTCCCCATCGGAGTTGCCAGATTTGTTAGCTGGAATATTTCACTTCCTGTGGACAGAAAGGTGTTCCACTGGTCTGAATGGTTCAGATCCAAAACAAATAGAGGATAGAGGTTGAAGACTCTCCCTGGACGCCGTAGATACCTGGAATGTGATGCTTCGATCGTTACCCTATGTACCTGCAATAAGCTTCAACATGCAAACATATTGAAACCACCAGAATATAATCTATTGGTCCATGTTAGTGACTAAGGAATCTAACAACATACATGTGAAATCGAACAACAATAATATATGTGGGATAGAAATCAACTTGCATTAATATAGAAATATGAAGAAGTTTACAACCAAGCCTTAGTGTTGACATGCATCTCCATGAAACCAAGCATTCTCATCCCCATAAGCTTCGACTCTAGCTCTCTATGCTCTCCAATGTCTTGGGCCAAGTAATAAATCCAACAACATAACAATACCTTAAGAGTTCCCTCATCAACCATGGCTATGAACTCATATTTATAAGGCTTAATGGATATTAGGGATGGTTGAGAGATTAGTGGGTGAGGTGGCCTCTAATATCCTAGGATGAGGGATCTCGAGCTCAACTGACCCACAATGATAGGGATAAGGGAGGACATGAGGCTTATCATTTAGAATCCTCGAGAAACTTCTCTTTTTCCCTTTTTACCCAGGGTACCGTGCTTCTCCTTCAATGACAGAGCGGTTCTGGTAAGAAACGCTTATGGGCTAAGTGCCATAAGCAGTGGCATCGCTTGTGGACAACAAGGGATAAACACATATTTCATTAAATTTGGAAATATTCTATTACAAGGACTTCATCCACATTGAGTTTTTTTGTAAATCTCTAAATACATATTCTATTAAATCTAGAAAAATCAACTCAAAGAACTATTCCATTAAATTTGGAAGAATTAATCCAATGAGCTATTTTCTCAATTAATATTTTTTACTTATTTCAAGTAAAACTTTAGTATTCAACCATTCAAAAGAAAATATTACATCTCAATTAGAACTAGATGGGTTAGTTCTAGAATTTAGAACTTCCGCTAGATTGAGTTCTTTCAAAATGATGAAAGTCATAGCGTTTGAATCCTTACATAATTTCTATTAATATTATTTATAGTTTGTATTAATTGTTAAGTTGATTAAATTATTTTATGGCATAATACCAACATTGTATTTGTTATTACAACAATTATAAACATTGTCATAGTAATTATTTTTGTCTTTGTTGAGTATGTTGTTTTATTTTTGGAAGTTGGCACCACTCATAATCAAAACGAGAAAATATTTTATGACTTTAAAGTCTAAGTTTTACCCTTGTAATGATTAAAATAAATTATGAATTAAAATAGCAACATAATTTATTATTGTTGTTGTTGGTAGTGGTAGTGTATTAAAAACTAAGTTGATGAATGTTTACTTTATGAATAATAGATTAACGTGAGAAATTTATTACCTATAAATTTATTTAATGATATTGATGTTAGTAAAGCCTCCCTTATTTATTAATATTAATTATTTTAACAATCAAAATCAATTATGAACTAGAATATCATTAGTGGAGTACAATTTGTTTTTTTTCATATACAAGAGGAAAGGGGGAAACCAATTGAACTAATTATTGCAAGTGTTCATTATTTATTTATGAAATATTTGAACAATGTGTTTAATTGAAAAAAGCATATTTATATTGAAAATATAGATATCTTACAATATTTATACTATCATTAATCTTTTATATCATCTATTAATTTAAGTTAGGGCACGGAGGAATCGAACCACCATCGTCCTGCTTGTAATGCAGGTGCTCTTCCATTGAACTAGAACCCTTTACAACATGAGGGGAGAGGGACTATCTTAACACCTAGATTACACATTTATAATCCTCTGTGACAAATCAAAATGAATAAAGTTTTAGACTTTGATTCTTTCAAAATGATGAAATTCTTAGGCTTTGATTCCTTACATAATTTCTATTAATCTTATCTATAGTTTAAATTAAATGGTAAGTTGATTAAGTTTATGTAATGACATTAATATTATATATGTTATTATGATAAAGCAATTGAATTATAATTTGATATGGTAACTAGTACATTGTTGGTGTTGAGTTCCTATACTAGTAGAAGGTTGGCACAATTTTAGAATGACCCATTTAAAAACTATTTAATGACATAATACAAATGTGTTTGATACTGTAGCAATTTTAATTCTCAACATAACAAGTAATATTGTATGTGTTGAGTACCATGTTGTAATATATTAGAAGGTTGACAACATTTTACAAGTGACAAGAAAAGCTATTATATATTAAGTGTTACTATGCTAAGTTTATTATTTTAACAATCAAAATCAATTATACGTTAAAATAGAAATATAATTTATTTATATTACTATTATTTATATTTTCTAATATAAGTTAAGATCAATGATTATATCACGAAAAATAGATTGTAGAAGATTTTTTACATTTTATTATTAAAGTTATTTAATGACATTAATAATCAATGTGTGTTGCTATTATTATCTTGGAATTTCATTTAATTGAAATTATGTTAACTAATGTGTCTAGGTTGAGTTACCATACTAAGTATAATTTTTTTTTGAGTAAGATGTTTTATTTTTGGAAGTTGGAAGCACTTGATAGTGGACAAGAGAAAATATTTTATGACTTAGAGTAAAATGGGTTTTATCTTAGTAATGACTAAAATAAATTATGAATTAGAGACATAATTTATTATTATTATAGTTGGTGGTGGTGGTGTATTAAAAACTAAGTTGATGAATGTTGATTTTAAGAATAGCATATTTATGTGAGAATTTTTACCTATAAATGTATTTAATGATATACTTTGATTATCATTAATATTTATATTTACATATTAAAACAAAAGTCATCAATATTTGACTAGTGAATTATTAATAATTTGCGTAAGAAATTTCTTACATAATATAAAGTTATTTAACAACATATTAATATTGTGCTGTGACTATTATTAACTTATGTAGTATTAACATTAAATGTTAATACTTGGATTTTGATTTTCGAGATTAAGCTATGGGAAATCTTTTCAAACCATAATGAATTTTACATTGTTCCCCCGACGATCATGCATGGAGTTTCCACTTGGAATGTTGGTTTGAAAAACCCACTGACAACTTAATCCAAAAAATCATTCACAATGATGACAAACTGTGAAAGCCTGCACTCTGAAAATGTTACTACTTTGTCTTTGTTGAGTATAAGATATTGCATTAGTACAAAGTTCGCACCACTTTAAACTCTACAGAAGAAAATATAATATTAATTCGAATGCAACAGAATAGAACAATTAAATTTATATCAATTACAATAACAAATAATAGGGAAAAGTCACTTCAAACCTTATTGCAAGTGCCTTACATTTATTCACAGAGGAAGTCTAGAAGATGTTTTAAGATTGATTATTGTGTATGATTATGCACATTTGATATAGTGACATGTTGAGTTTTTGTAAAAAACAAATTGAAAAGTTAAAACTTGAATGGTGTTATCTAATTCACATAAAGTACCATCACATGAATTAACATAGAAGTTGAACCAAAATTTTTACATTAGTAAATAATATAAAATTCCTCAAAAAAAGGCTTGAAGAAAATATTTGATATACAACAAACACTGAAAAGTGTTTCTTCTAGTATATTAATAACTAGTTCAAAGAGAAAATTACATTCATGAATCATCTCCACCTAATCTCCTTATATTCAGTCAAACAAATCAATTACAACTTGTACACCACATTTATTTATCATAGTCTTCCTGGAATCTTATTTATTTTGCACCCATGCCCAAACTATGGTATTAACTAGAATAGATCCAAGTCATGTGTCATCAAGGTTTGGTACCCAATATTGTTCTAAAATTTTCCCTTGTATTTTACTGAATTAGGCTTCCATCAATCAACATTTACATGAAGATTCTCACTTTCATCATTCTGGAAGATATATGAGCTGGATTTTGCCACCCAAATCATCTCTCCTTCATCCTCAGTTCATGATCTAACTAGCAACATCTTTCCTTTCTCAACTTCAATCATAGGATTGAATCTTGGCTTTAGCTTGTTGCACTTGGGTCCAACATATACTAGTTCATTCGTCACATTATCAAAATCTCCATCCATAATACTTATATTACATGCAGTGCATTACGATCCGCATTAAATCTCACATGGATTAAATTGTCTTTATGATGCAATGTATTTGACGATAATGTCTAACATGAATTAAAGCTAACATGATGTTACTACTTAATGATTGATTTTCTGGATTAAGTTATGTGAAATATTTTCAGTCCACAATGAGTTTTTCATGGTTCCCGTAACAAGCATTGGTGGAGTGTCCACTCAAAACGTTGGTCTGAAAAACGTTCACACAGTTTAATCCAGAAAATAAATCACAATGATGACAAACTGATAAAACCCGCATACTCAAAATGTTAGTACTGTATTTATTGAGTATAAGTTAATATACTCGTACAAAGTTGGCACTAGTTTAAAGTCTACACGAGAAAATATAATTATGAATTTGAATGCAACATAGTAGTACAATTAAATTTATATGAACTATAACAACGAATAATAGGGAAAATTAACTTCAAACCTTATTGCAAGTGCCTTACATTTAGTCACAAAGCAAGTCTATAAGATGTTTTAACATGCATTCACATAAAGTATCATCACATGAATTAACATTGAATTTGAACCAAAATATTCATATATGTAGCAAATAATATAAAATTCCTCAAAAGGTAGCTTGAAGAGAATATTTGATATACTACAAACATTGACAACTTTTTCTTCATGTATATTAATTAGTCATTCAAAAAGCAAAATTACATTCATGAATCATCTCCACCTAATCTCCTTATATTTTCTCAAGCAGATCAAGTACAGCTTGAGGATGAAGATTTCCACAGTTAATCATAATGAAAAAGAGAGTCTATGGAATTAAATTGTGTGTTGAAATGTCACTACGTTTCGAGTGGACACTCCACCAATCATCAAGGGAACAAAATGAAAAGTTCAAAGTGGTATTGAAGAGAGTGAGCAAAAGATAATAATAAATAAGGTAAGAGTTTTGTACATGCATTTATAAATATAATTATGCACAATTGATATAGTGAGATGTTGTGTTGATCTAAAAGACAAATTGAAAAGTTAAAATTTGAATGGTGTTATCTAATTCGCATAAAGTATCATTACATGAATTAACAATGAAATTGAAGTGAAATTTTCACATATGTAGTAAATAATATAAAATTCCTCAAAAAGTAGCTTGAAGAGTATTTATTATACTACAAACATTGAAAAAGTTTCTTCATGTATACTAAAAGTCATTCAAAAAGCAAAATTACATTCATGAATCATCTCCACCTAATCTCCTTATATCCGCTCAATCAGATCAAGTACAGCTTGTACACCAAATTTATTTATCTTGGTCTTCCTAAAATCTTCTTTGTTTGGCATCCATGCCCAAACTATGGTATTAATTGGAATAGATCCAAGTTCTGTGTCATCATGATTTGGTACCCAATATTGTTCTAAAAAATTCCCCTTGTATTTCTGTGAGCTAGGCTGCCACCAATCAAGCTTTACATGAAGGGTCTCGTTGTCATCATCCTGGAAGATATCTGAGGTATCTTTTTCCATCCAAATCATCTCTCCTTCATCCTCATTTCCTGATCTAACAAGCAACATCTTTCATTTCTCAACATCAATTCTAGGATCGAATGTTGGCTTTGGTTTGTTGCACTTGGGTCCAACATATATCAGTTCATTTGTCACATTATCAAAATCCCCATCCATAATATTTGATATTGCATGGAATGCATTACCATCAACATTAACATTTTGCCTCGTCTTGGGCCAAAAATCATTAGAAGAAGGATCACATTCATCCAAGGGTGTATGGTCATTATAGATTCCATCTAATGCATCAATAACACTTTCCCAATACTCTAGTTTTTTATTCCATTCCTTTGTGACAATTGGTGAATTCTCATTGCCAATAGTCTCTTTCCACATTTTTATGTATGATGTTAGCCATTCCTGTCATGTCCCCATGCCTGCGACCGGCGTAGAGGATGCGACTACGAGCTTTATCAGACCGGGCTTAGAGCCCATGAACATGTACAGGCTTAAATAAAATTGCCTAAAACAGAATGCTTAAGCAAATTCGAACTAAAATATGCACACAGAATTATTAATCATTCACAGATGCAATTTAATCATCATACAAAGATGCATTTTAATCCTAATACACAGCGGAAACCTCATACATTAAGCCATCATTCATTCATCATGTTCGTTTTATTTTAATTAACAGTAAATATGGAATTGCAGAGGTAAAATACACAAGATCACTTATCTTATGAACGCTTTGCTCCGCAACCAGCTACGTCGTTGCAACGTTCCACCCAACCATAGGCCAGCGTGCTCCCTAATCTCTCAGCAACGCTGCCACCCCCAAGCTGGGCATGATTCTCCAAGGAATAAGGGAACTAGCAGGCTTACACATAGCCAAGGATGTCCAAAACACACATCCAAGCCAACAGAGTTGGGTTTATCAGGCCATTAAGGAGTTGGAGAAGGAAAATTGCTAAGCTGGTGAGCTCATTACAAAGCCAAGAACACCTACACCAAAACTAGCCTGACCTCTAAGACACCCATCCACACCCAACACAAGGAATCAGCCCCTTCTCTGCTACACAGTCCCTCAGGCCCTGCATTCCCTTCCAGTGCTATTCAGGGGTGATGGAGAAGAAGGCCAGCCCTCTAGTTTTGTCTGTGTGGTTTCTAGCACCAGGTTTATCAAGCAACCAAGCCAAAATCCTTACTCCTTACACAGTTCAAAGACCAACCATTGCACTCAGGAAATCAATTTAGCTAACACATCTTGAACAGTAAAAACGAATTACACAGCCCCATACGTAACAGCAAAAACGGCTCACAACATGGGGGAAAACACACAGTCCTGAAGCTTATCAGGGAAACCAACTCACAGCAGGGGAAAACACCCCAAACAGTCTGTGCGTGAGACCAATAGTCAGTGAGACAGCCAAAAACGTGAATGGCTCTTCACAGCCATGGTAAAAACACATGAAATCACAAAAACGTGAATGGAAAAATGCACCAGCAGCTCCAAAAATGTGAGGAAGACAACCCAATCCTCAGCACTACAAAAACGACCTCCAATCCATGGGAAAAATGAAACCAACAGCCAAAATCGTGGAAGGAAAAACACAGGAAAAACTCCCGTTGCTCCCAAAACGTGAGGAAAACTAAAAAACGTCCATGCATAACAGAATGGCATACGTTTTTGGGTATTTTTCCTGCCAAGGAAGTCAGAACACGTTTTTCAAAAATGGGTCTCTGCCCAATTCGAATTTCTTTGCCCATACTCTTCCCATTCCATGCAATAACTAACTCAACCACATTCTGGCAGAAATAAATGATTGGGGAAAAAGACAAGAAAGGTAGTTGACAGCTTGATGGGTTTTCTCATAGACATTTGGCTTTTCCCCATTGGCCCATAGGTTAAATATTTCACCCCCCCCCTTATCCTTAGGAAATCATGCCCCATTCGATTTAGTTGCCGCGACCGTAGCTGGTTGTGTCCATTAATTAATTATGATGCATATTTACATTATGGCCAACATATTATATGCCGCATGCCCTGATAGACCTTCGGTGACAATTAAATCCAAAACATAGCATTACCGATCAATGGCGGGGCCTTGGCCTTTAGCTCCACACCATGATCATTACAATATATACATCATATACATCTAATGTAATGGGGTCAAAACCGGGGCATTACAATTCCTTTAGTTCTTTTAAATAAACACCATTGCCTTTGGGACGTAAGAAAGATGGATTCCATGTGGGAAATATAGGTCGACCTTCATCATCTATATTCCACAACTCAAATGGTTCTGACCACTCAATGTCTTTCATGGATTCTTTATACCTCATAACTGGAACATCATTGACTACAATAAATTGGAAGTATTGGACATTAAGATGTCCAACTAGTGCATTTTTCCCCTCCTTGATGTACCCATTAAGAAAACTTTTGAAGTCATACACTTTGTCAATAAGTTTAGGTGGAAACACCTATTTTTCTTCTATTGTGCGATATGTATCCATTATCTCAGGTAAAGAATATATATCTTTACTTTTCAAGTTGGAAGACACTCTTCCTTAGGTTCCATCTATGTCTTCATGGGTGTGCCCCACAAGCAAGAACCCAACCTCAATAGTGATGAAGACACCAAGTGTAATTAATAGTGATAGAAACATGAAAACGTAACGATTCTTATTATCACTAGATGCATTGTCCAACTATAACAATAAATGTGGAGGAAGAGGTTTAAAATCAAGATTTTTATTTTTTGAGCTTCCATTTAAAGATAGGAAAGCATCCTTGTACACTCTACATTTTTAGTAAATAGAGTTTTGAAATAATGCATTTGAAACTGTGTTTCTTGAACTTCCACTCTCATAAAGCAAATCACCATACATATCAAGGTGTGGGTCTTCAAGGTCCCTCAAGCAATTTGCAAGAGATACAATGGTAAAATGTGATCCCATGTGTACAGATGGTAGGGAGAAATGACCAAAACCTCCTGTGCTATGCCCATGTGTTAGCATACCTGTCAACGACAAACCCAAGTTTGTTCCTGCAACAAATTTTGATTTTACACGTAATTCCTTTTCACCTAACATTTCACCCTCAACCATGTCATACTCATGAACATTAACTATGATCCCTTTGGAAATGCACATGCTTGTTCCCATGCATTCATTTGTAAGAGAAACCTTTTTACATGTGAATGTAAGCCTATCTTGGGGAGTATTTACTGGATGATCATGACAATGAGTTTCCAAATCTGATTCTAGCCAAATATCATAAGATCCCAATGCACCCCCTAGTGTATTCTCAAATATTGTTGGATGTGGCAAGAGAGCATCATGTTTTAACACCTTCTCAATGTTAACCACTATGGATCATTTATTTACCATCCTTCCATGCACCTTATGACCAATCTTTGTATTGAATATGGAACTTTCACCCACCTTCACTCCACATTGCGAAAGATCTACCTTGTATCCAATAGAAAATGCAGAAGAGGCATTTCCACCTATACAACAAATTAAACAAACTTAGTATTTGCTCCAAAAAAAAAGGCAATGTACTCTAAAAATCACTTAACATGTGCTTCAATATTTTGATTTACCTTTGTTATGCCTCAAATCTATGATCTTCCATGGATGTAAGTCCCCTTCATCAACATCTTCCATAATCAAATGTGGTTCAATGACATCAATTATCAAAACCATAATTGAATTACATTAAGCATTTCTCCACCATAATGAGTTGTAGTCTCTGTAGATTCAACCCTTCCTAGTCCAATAACTTGACCATTAATTAGGAGGTCAACATAGTCCCTTCTTGTCAAAATTATATTTTACATTGTAACTCCTCCCAATTTTTGTAACACATTTGAATTGTAGTTTGTAATTAAGGTTAAACCATATGAAGTGTATGTTCAAAAAAGTAACATAGTTGCAATAATTCAAATCTAGCTGAAGTTAGCTTTAGTCCTTAAATCATTGTACAATGAGTGAAATCTAATGTGTTAGCTTTCATAATGTAGTTTCCATCTAACACAACCACGTTGTCATCAATCATAAGATAGTTTTCCATCTAACACAACCATATTGTCATCAAATACATTACACCATGATGGAAATTTAGTTGGAGTTAGCGTTTCTCCTAACAAAATGGCACGATGAGTGAAAGCTCATGTGTGTTAGGTCAATACACTATGATGAAAATCTAGCTGGAATTAGTTTTCTATCTAACACAACCACATTGTCACATTGCACCATGATGGAAATCTAGCTGAAGTTAGCTTTTGACCTTAAATCGTTGCATGGTGAGTGAAATCTAATGTGTGTTAGCTTTCATAATGTAGTTTTCCATTTAGCATAACCACATGTCATCAATCAAAATGCACTATGTTGGAAATCTAGCTACAGTTAGCTTTCATTCTTAAAACATTGCACAGTGAGTAATAACTAATGTTTGTTAGCTTTCGTAAGGTAGTTTTCCATCTAACACAGCCACATTGTCATCAAATAGAATACACCATGATGCAAATCTAGTTGGAGTTATCTTTCCTTATAAAAACATGGCACAGTGAGTGAAAGCTAATGTGTGTTAGATTTCATAAGGTAATTTTCCATCTAACACAACCACATCATCATTGATCACATTGCACCGTGATGAAAATCTAGCTGGAGTTAGATTTCGTCCTTAAATCGTTGCATGGTGAGTGAAATCTAATGTGTGCTAGCTTTCATAATGTAGTTTTCCATATAGCATAACCACATTGTCCTCAATCACAATGCACCAGATGGAAATCTAGCTGGAGTTATCTTTCGTTCTTAAAACATTGCATGGTGATTAAAGCTAATGTATGTTAGCTTTCATAAGGTAGTTTTCCATCTAACACGGGCACATTGTTATCAAATACATTACACCATGATGGAAATCTAGCTGGAGTTAGTTTTCCTTCTAACAACATGGCACTATAAGGGAAAACTTATGTGTGTTACCTCATTACACCATGATAGAAATCTAGCTGGAGTTAGCTTTCATTTTAACAACATGACACGTTGAGTGAAAGCTAATTTGTGTTATCTTTCATAAGGTAATTTTCCATGTAACACAACCACATTGTCATCAATCACATTGCATTGTGTTGGAAATCTAGCTGGAGTTAGCTTTCATCCTTAAATCGTTGCACGGTGAGTGAAATTTAATGTGTGTAAGCTTTCATAGTGTATTTTTCCATCTAGCAAAACCACATTATCATCAATCACAATGCACCATGATGGAAATCTAGCTGGAATTAGCTTCCGTTCTTAAAACATTGCACGGTGAGTAAAGCTAATGTTTGTTAGCCTTCATAAGGTAGCTTTCCATCTAACATAGACACAGTTTCATCAAATACATTACACCGTGATGGAATTATAGCTGGAGTTAGTTTTCCTTCTAACAACATGGCACTATAAAGAAAAGTTTATGTGTGTTAGCTTAATACACCATGACGGAAATCTAACTAGAGTTAGCTTTCCTTTTAACATCATGGCACAATGAGTGAAAGCTAACGAGTATTAACTTTCATAAGGTAGTTTTCCATGTAACACAACCACATTGTCATCAATCACATTGCGTTGTGTTGGAAATCTTGATGAAGTTATATTTTATCCTTAAATCATTGCATGGTGAGTGAAACCTAATGTGTGTAAGCTTTCATAATGTAGTTTCTCATCTAGCACAACCACATTGTCATCAATCACAATGCACCATGATGGAAATCTAGTTGGAGTTAGTTTTCATAAAGTATTTATCTATCTAATACAACTACATTGTCATCAAATACATGACACCATGATGGAAATCTAGCTAAAGTTAGGTTTCCTTCTAATTACATGGCACTATGACTGAAAGCTTATGTGTGTTAGCTCATTACACCTTTATGAAAATGTAGCTCGAGTTATCTTTCTTTTTAACAACATGGCAGGATGAGTGAAAGCTAATGTGTGTTAGCTTTTATAAGTTAGCTTTCTATCTAACACAACCACATTATCGCATTGCACCATGATGGAAATCTAGCTGGAGTCAGCTTTCAATATTAAATCGTTGCATAGTGAGTGAAATCTGATGTGTGTTAGCTTTCAGAATATAGTTTTTCATTTAGCACAACCACGTTGTCATCAATCAAAATGCACCATGTTGGAAATCTAGATAGAGTTAGATTTCATTTTTAAAATGTTGCACAATGAGTAGTAGCTAATCTGTGTTAGCTTTCGTAAGGTAGTTTTCCATCTAACACAGCCACATTGTCATCAAATACATTACACCAGGATGCAAATCTAGCTAGAGTTGGCTTTCCTTCTAACAACATGGCACGATGAGTGAAATTTAATGTGCGTTAGCTTTCACAGGGCAGTTTCCATCTAACACAACCACATCGTCATCGATCACATTGCACCGTGATGGAAATCTAGCTGGAGTTATCTTTCATCCGTAAATCATTCCATGATGAGTGAAATCTAATGTGTGTTAGCTTTCATAATGTAGTTTTCCATCTAGCACAACCACATTGTCATCAATCACAATGCACCATGATGGAAATTTAGCTAGAGTTAGCTTTCGTTCTTAAAACATTGCACAGTCAGTAAAGCTATTGTCTGTAGTTTTTCATCAAACACAGTCGAATTGTTATCAAATACATTACACCGTGATGAAAATCTAGACGGAGTTAGCTTTCCTTCTAACATCATGGCACTATAAGGGAAAGCTTATGTGTGTTAGCTTATTACACCATGATGAAAATCTAGCTGGAGTTAGCTTTTCTTTTAACAACATGGAATGATGAGTGAAATCTAATGTGTATTAGCTTTCATAAGGTAGGTTTCCATGTAACACAACCACATTGTCATCAAGCACATTGCACCGTGTTGGAAATCTAGATGGAGTTAGCTTTCATCCTTAAAATGTTGCATAATGAGTGCAATCTAATGTGTGTAAGCTTTCATAGTGTATTTTTCCATCTAGTACAACCACATTGTCATCAATAATGATGCACCATGATGGAAATCTAGCTGGAGTTATCTTTCATTCTTAAAAATTTGCAGGGTGAGTAAATATATTGTATCTTACCCTTCATAAGGTAGTTTTCCATCTAACAGAGCCACATTGTCATCAAATACATTACACCATGATGGAAATCTAGCTGGAGTTAGCTTTCATTCTAACAACATGGCACTATAAGAGAAATCTTATGTGTGTTAGCTCATTACACCATGATGAAAATCTAGCTGGAGTTGACTTTTCTTTTAACAACATGGCACGATGAGTGAAAGCTAATGTGTGTTAATTTTGATAAGGTATTTTTCCATGTAACAAAACCACATTGTCATCAATCACATTGCATTGTGTTGCAAATCTAGCTGAAGTTAGCTTTCATCCTTAAATCGTTGCACTGTGAGTGAAATCTAATGTGTGTAAGCTTTCATAGTATAGTTTTTCATCTAGCACAACCACATTGTCATCAATCACAATGCACCATGATGGTACTCTAGCTGTCGTTAGCTTTCATACTTAAAACCTTGCACGGTGAGTAAAAGCTAATGTGTGTTAACTTTCATAAGGTAGCTTTCCATCTAACACTGCCACATTGTCATCAAATACATTACATCATGATGGAAATCTGACTAGAGTTAGCTTTCCTTCTAACATGGCACTATGAGTGAAAGCTTGTGTGTTAGCTCATTACACCATTATGAAAATATATCTAGAGTTAGCTTTCTTTTTAACAACATGGAACAATGAGTGAAAGCTAATGTGTGTCAGCTTTCATAAGGTAGTTTTCCATCTAACACAACCACATTGTCAAATTGCACTATGATGGAAATCTAGCTGGAGTTAGCTTTCAACCTTAAATCATTGCACAGTGAGTGAAATATAATATGTGTTAGCTTTCATAATGTAGTTTTCCATTTAGCACAACCACATTGTCATCAATCAAAATGCACCATGTTGGAAATCTATCTAGAGTTGGCTTTCATTCTTAAAACGTTGCACGGTGAGTAATAGTTAATGTGTGTTAGCTTTCGTAAGGTAGTTTTCCATCTAACACAACCACATTGTCATCAAATACATTACACCATGATGGAAATCTAGTTGGAGTTAGATTTCCTTTTAACAAAATGGCACGATGAGTGAAAGCTAATGTGTGTTAGCTTTCATAAGGTATTTTTCCATCTAACACAACCACATTGTCATTGATTGAATTGCACCGTGATGGAAATCTAACTGGAGTTAGCTTTCGTCCTTAAATCATTGCACGGTGAGTGAAATCTAATGTGTGTTAGAATTCATAATTTAATTTTCCATCTAGCACAACCACATTGTCATCAATCGCAATGCACCATGATGGAGATCTAGCTAGAGTTAGCTTTCTTTCTTAAGACATTGCACGGTGAGTAAAGCTAATGTTTGTTAGCCTTCATAAGGTATTTTTCCATCTAACACAGTCACATTTTCATCAAATACATTACAACATGATGGAAATATAGCTGGAGTTATCTTTCCTTCTAACAACATGGCACTATAAGGGAAATCTTATGTGTGTTAGCTCATTACACCATGATGGAAATCTAGCTGGAGTTAGATTTCATTTTAACAACATGGCACGATGAGTAAAACCTAATGTGTGTTAGTTTTAATAAGGTAGTTTTCCATGTAAACAACCACATTGTCATCAATCATATTGAGTCGTGTTGGAAATCTAGTTGAAGCTAGCTTTCATCCTTAAATCGTTGCACGGTGAATGAAATCTAATGTGTGTAAGTTTTCATAGTGTAGTTTTCCATCTAGCACGGCGACATTGTCATCAATCATAATGCACCATGATGAAAATCTAGTTGAAGTTAGCTTTCATTCTTAAAAAATTGCACGATGAGTAAAAGCTAATGTGTGTTAGCTTTCATAAGGTAGCTTTCCATCTAACACTACCACATTGTCATCAAATACATTAAACCATGATGGAAATATAGCTGGAGTTAGATTTCCTTCTAACATGGCACTATGAGTGAAAGCTTATGTGTGTTAGCTCGTTACACCATTATGAAAAGATTATGTGTGTTAGCTCTTTGAAATAGGGTGCAAAAAAAATCTCATTGAATTCATGTTTTTGTTTTGGTCTCAATGCCATGGTATACAAGGTAAGAAACCTCAACATAATACTCTGCAAGTCCAACCTAAACTCCTACCACCAAAATGAATGACCAAAACCATCACATTAAACTTTGACACGTTGGCAATTATACCGTTCACAGTGGATGTGTGTGGATCCATCCGTATCTCACCAATATTCATCATTGTTAGTATCATTGTTTTGATGATGATTGTCATCGTCATCATCATGGCATCATCATCATCGTCGTCATCCTTATCCTTTTCATTGCCATGGTAATGATAAGGCTTGGAACTAAAACTAGTAGAATTAAGCAGGTTCAGATTCTAGCCAATTCTCATTCTAAATGAAGATTGCAAGCCAAGATAGAAGAAAAAAATGTTATAGAAACTAGATTCACTTACAATATTCTATACTCACTGGAGTTGTTGTAATATATAATTCTCCTCTTTTAAAAGAATCATTAAAACGTAGTCAAATCCAATTCATCGTTATATTTTTCTTGAAGTAGATTTTCTAGGGTCAATATGTGTTAAAAATTGTTTGTCAATTAGTGAAGAATTTATAGAATTTAAGAAAATATTGGATAAGATTTATGTTGATAAAGAGTAGTGATCCTTTCTCATAATAATGTACACTCTACAACCTACAACCTTACATATTATCTAGTTTCATATCATCTCCCACCACTATCCACTATGACTATAGGGGATGAATCCCCCAACTGCTCTGTATTTTAGTTTAAGATAAAGTTTTGTATCTTAGTTGTGAGGATCAATTCTCGGTGATTAAAGAAATATTGGAGCTTAGAGCCCTGAATTCATGGTGAGGATGGTTGAATAATATGGTGGGAAATCTCTAAATGCTCAACACAAATCAAACTCACTCTACTAAGAAAATAACAATAATGGGTTAGAGATCCAATTAAAAAAAATGTATTGTGGATAGGCTCTTGGACTTATATCATTCACATGCCCTTTAAGGTTACAATGCGAAAGGACACCTAATCAAGCTCCTAATACCACAATACCTCTAGATATGGGACTTTTCTATGGGGACTATACTATTCCACTCTAGTCCTTAGTGCCTCCAGTTGTTATATATATGGTTTCTTGTAAAAATAAATTGTAAAAGATTAGGGCTTGGCTAAGCCCAATCTTTACATTTATTGTCTTTGCAAGTCCACCATATCCAACCACAACTCATAACCAAATCTAGTGTTGAAAGAGTTCATATCATGGCCACTATGGTATATAAGGTGCACAATGTGTTGATATAATAAAGAACACACATGTATGTAAACAAAAGTTTATACATTCCAACAATCAATGTGGGATAGAGATATAAAGGGCGTCAAAGGAAATATGAAGCCTAAAGATTAATGTGCATCCAAAAGTAAAAAATTTGGGAGCTTGATGATAGGATCAACAACAATGTTTTATAGATGCATCGGGAGAGGCTTCAAGGGCTTATCCTCCAGGTGCTCTAATCGTTGATATTGTGATGGAGCATCATTCGTCGATGACCAAATCGAGTCTATGAGGCCTATACACATCCATTGAAAATTTCATAGCTCAATTATGTTGCTCAGTTTTAGATCTAGGTCTTGAGACCAATTCTCCACGTGTCCTTGAATGACTCTTTTATGCAAGTTAAAGCTCACCATAAAATCCAATCCAAGGCTCAGATTTATCTTTATGTGAGTTTAATCTTACATTTAGTTTTAGTTTTTTTGTTATGAATGGGCATGCTTCCTTTCTGAGTGAATGAAGAGCTAGTTTGGTTCTGAGTGAGTGGTTCGTTTTAAAGTTGGTTCCTTTGTATGGCCTTCCAATGGCTAGGGGACACCACTATAAATAAAAAAAACAAAGGAAAAATGTCCCAACTGCACTTTGGGTTACTTCATTAGGGTCCATGGGCTCAAACCTTCCATAACCATTCATGATTTATATATAGGTGATCTATTTAGTCAACACTAGCCCCATGTTTCCTTTTATAGATTACTTATTTCAAAGAGAAAATTAAGCCATCACACTCAATTCCTTCTCCCTGAGCTCACAGCCTCAAAGTTGTAGCATGCAACATTGCCAAGTCAGATGGTCACAAACAGACTACCTTGCTTTCACATTTTTTGCAAAGCTAACTTTTGTCTCACATGGATATTAGAGTGAGGAGCATTCTACGTTGTGCGTCATATTTTACATTATTGTTGTATTATAAGAGGGTGTTCTATTTTATATTAGGAGGGCGAGCTGAAATTCATTAGTCTAACTGTTGTTCCAAAATAGCACAGAGGTATTTCCTTAGTTGTGCCTCCTTGCATGAATGATAGCTAAGCTAACAACCAAGTGATGCATGCATCCTTATCCTATGTGACTGTTGTTTCCCTCCTTCTTGCACGAGTCTAAAAATAACATTGAAGCCAACTTTTCGTTAACTATGTTTTGTTCTGGGTGTCACTTCTACTTTGTGCAATGAACCATAAGTGTCACCTAGCTACACCCTCAACTCATGCCTTTTAATCCTTTTTAAGGCGCCCTTTTCTGAAAACTCACCATGATTGATATTTTCTTCATAATTCTTTAATGCCTTTTCATCTTTGAGCTCTAACTGTGCATATATTTCACCAAGGCATGGTTTTGACATGTTTGTAAATTCCTCTCCTAACAGCCCTGAATTATATCCCTGTATTTGTTGATTAGGATAATGAATAATTACTTGTCTCTCTATTGTTTGTCCCTGGTAAAGTTGATAAAAATTTGCTCAAGGTAATGTGCTCCATCTCTAGTCCACTCACAAGATGAATCCTACCAGTGCCCTCAACAAAGATGCCCTATGGGTCAAGTTGTTTTATCCGAATTCAAAAGTGAGCTTATCATGGTGTTGGAGTATCAGTTTGAAAAGTGGGTTGTATTTTATCTCATTGTTTACACAAAGAGAAATGCCATAATACATACAAGTCCAAACCAGCTTGGGACATGGCAACAAGTCTACTAAGTTACTAACATCTCAAAGGTGGCCGAAAAATCTGGTTCAGACTAGAGAGAGTGATACATTAGTCATTTTGTTGACCTTGAAACCTGTCAACAGTCGTCACCTTGCTCAAAGATCTAATGAGAGGATTAGGCATGCCTTTGTTTGATCATATTGGGAATCAAGTGCCTTTGACCATTGTAATCAGTCAAGATTGATATTTTGCTGGCAGGGTAGCCTAGTAATCACATTTACATATAAACATTCACCACATATTCTGATTCACCAAGTTTTTGATGCAAAACCTAGGGAAAATAGCATATTCATCAATACCATGGTGATCAAGGACATCTACAAGCTAATATCCTTAGCAAAAACCTGATTTGTAAGCTGAAACATCTGCTCTTTTTGCACATATGACAAATCACCTAATGCTTGTATCTCTAGTTATATAGTTTTATTAAACTGGGTTTTGCTCTAACTTGTGTATTGAGTTCTACATAAGGTATTGCTAAGCCAAAAAAACCTTGTGAACCAACTCAGGTTCATTTCGTTGTACTTCTAGAAATCCATGTTCTTAACTACTAGTTATAACTAATGATTATCACCATTCAATATGCAATGTTTGAGCATTGCATGTCTGTCTTCTTGTCTTTGTAACAACATAGGTGTGAATGTTTCCTTAAATGATAGAACATGATAAACTACCATTAATATTGGCCTTTGCAACTTAGAACTATGTCGAAAACTAACTTCATTTAAATTTGCGACAAAAAGCCTAAAAACTTGTGATAATGGCGTAGCTTCAACCATTTATATGGAGAAATTCTTACCATCATTCCATGATAGGCATGTATGAAAATGATTTGAAACTGACACATATTTTGACATATAAATGACGATGGGGAGAGGGATATGCTTAGATATGTAAACTGACACATATTTAATTATTTGTTGCTCAGTTCCACTTGAAGAATTTGTTTTTGTGTCTAGGAATTTAGTTGTTTTAGAATTCTCCTGTGAAAATTGTACAATTACACAAAAGCAATCTTAAACCTGTTGTGCTTATCCAAAGTTAATTGGACTTGTCTTCAACGAGATTCTTCACTAACATTGCACTGTTTCCTACTCCATTGCAATTAGGGAATATGCATAATCCTTATATGGAATCAAAAATTCAGAAGAGAGCATATTTAAAATAGGTTGTTGGCACAACACAGATCAGGGGGTTCATTGGATGACAACTTGGTTCCCTCAATTGAAAATAAGAAACCTAAATACCATTCTATTGCAGATTCCTAAGAACAATAAAACAGGAGAGTATCGTAAAGACAGGTAATTTTGTTTCCCTTTTCAAAATTTCAAGGTTTCATGCAAATGAGGAAATGGACCTACACATCAATGGTCGATTACCATAGCAATATGCTGACATAGTCTCTGGGGACGAACATACAACCAAATCCATAAGAAAAAATCCCCACAATACTCAGTTGAGGTCTCCATAAAAAAATACTGCCCTAAAGCAAACTATGAATGGGCCTAACAAACCCTGAATAGTAGAACCCTTGTAGCTAAACAATTCTATGTCCATATTTAGAACATCTAGGTGAAGCACCAGGACGGAAACCTACAAGGTCGTGAGTTCCATGCACTCCTACTTTGTTTATAAACTAATAGTGTTTGCACTAAATATGTTTGTTTTGTTGTGGGTACCCCAACCTAACTAAAGCCAAAAACAAATTGAGCCACATCAACCATGGAGCCTTCGTAAACCACACATACCGTTGCATTACCTCATTCCTTATTCTACTTGTAGACAACTTGTAATCAAGCGAAACCCTGGCCATATATAATATTCAATACATGCGATAACACATAATGACAATGAACCTGCTTACAACATACTGTTGCATTACCTCATTCCTTATTCTGCCTTTAGACAACTTGTAATCAAGTGAAACCCTAGCCATATATAATATGCAATACATGCAATAACACATAATGACAATGAACCTGCTTACAACATGTCATTATTTCCCATGATCCGTAGCTACCAAAAACCAAATCACAAAAATAAAAAGCATGTGGTACTTCCATAATAAAGACAAATAAATCAGCAACATCATAGAATAAACCATAGAGTGATCACATATCATCAGCATATCAAGTAGGAGTAATGTACTCTCAACCAACAACCTTTTCCAGTACCTTGACCATAATGCACACTACAAGGACACCCTAAAACTGCCTATTATTCTATTTTTGTGGAGGAAAATCTTTTTAATTATTGGATTTTAAATAAGGGGATATGCTTCATTGTGACACTTCGCGATCGATCTAATGTTTACAAGATTTTGTGTAAACATCTAGTGACTCCAAAGTTGAAGTTAACATCTAAAAATGGCAATGTTCTGGGAAAGAGATTCAATCAAGAAATTTCACAAAATTTTAGGACATATGCTAATGTCAAGAACTGGAAAATAGTAAGCAAAGCTCACTTCCATCACAAAATGATCTGCAATTTCAAACTCTGCAAAAGATTTTTACTTCAAAACAAAAAACATAATTCATGTTAATAATATGCAAGAACAGATTCTATGATTTCAGCTTTCTATTCTTTAAATGCAGATGCAATTCTAGAATCAAACACATCTCTATTGTTTGAACAAAATGAAACATCCATGTTCCCAACTCTGTGTGTAATAAATTTGAATAAAGAAACAATCAAGCATTCAAATTCAGGCAAACCCAAACACTACAAAATACCAAATTTGAAATAACAAAGCTTGAAAACTGAAACCAGCCTAGCAATTGGAAGTCATTAGACATTAAATAGTGGATTAAGACTGGAGCATTAATAAGCATTTCTAAGGAAGACCAGAGATGATAGTATACAGGAAAATCTATGCTAGCAACTTTCTAAACTCTAAATTAAATAAGATATATTAAATAATAAAATTAAATAAGATATATTAAATAATAAAATAAAATAATATAAATTTATTCATATTGCTCAGCCTCACCTTTTTGTGCAACATAAGACTTGATAGGAGGTTTGATGATTGAATTGAATTGCCTTGAAGCTAAATTTGAAACATCTTGCTTCTTTGGAGAAGGCAACACTGGTGTAGTCACACTTTGTAGATTTTGTTGTAGGATGGATGTCATGCAGCATATCGATAACATGGGCTCAAGGAAGACTAGGCCAAATCTACAAGTACCATTTTAGTATGTGGGACTTGTATCTTTGATATTTCACCCTTGTCTTGGGTAATAACGAGATATTTTCATGTCTTGAAACTATAGCATTCGTTCTTGAGCATATGAATAACATTGGCTCGAGGAAGACTAGGCCAGAGCTGCCAATACAATTTCAGTATGTGGGACTTGTATCTTTGATATTTTACACTTGTATTGGATGATAACGAGTTATTTCATATCTCAAAAAATTATAGCATTCGCTCTTGACCACCTATTCGTGGAAGTTGTTTATCAAATTGAAATATATTTCAAGCAATGCACATACTAGCCTTTGGAATCAAAATTAACTTGGATAATAGAAAACATGTTGTTGGCACCAAATTCAGCTTAGATGATAGAAAACTTACGGCTCTAGACGATGAAATCCCACAAATAAGCCGACGAATGGCATATTTCATAGTCAGAGCACAATTTTTTAGAAAAACATCTTTAGTAGCTTCTAGCTTTAAATCTCCATAATCATTTCCCTCAGTGCCACTTTGCTCATAAACCGTCTGGACTTTCTGCAAATCCTGAACTAAATTTAATGTAGCAACTTCCCTAATCCTAGCATCTGCAGAGGAGAGGTTTCTAAACACATCCATGTGTAACTCTGGTTGGACATGGCCAGCGTCATTCCTGTGTGGAGGGTTACTCCAGAAAGCTCGGGTTTGTAAGCTTCATCAACGCGTCCATTATGAGCATAACCCGAACTCATTGATGTCCAAGATACCAAATTCCTTTCAGGCATTTCATCAAAGAGTTTGGCAGCCTCGTCAACCAAGCAATTCTGTGCATATCCCACAATCATTGATGTCTAGGAGACCACATTTCGTTCAGGTATTTTTTCAAACAGGTCAAGAGCCTCATTAACATACCCCTTCTGTGCATATCTGCAATCATAGCATTCCATGTGACAACATCTCATCTAAGCAATTTGTCAAACACATAACGTGCACTGTTGATCTTCCCATATTTTGCATACATGTAAAGAAGGGCATTCCCCACAAAAACTTTAGAGTGAAACCCACTTCTGATTATTTCTTCATGAACCTCCACCACTGCTTCCAAGTGAGTACATGCTGGGAGAAGGCTGGATAGAGTGAATTGATTGGGGGAATACCTGTTCCTTTCATTTGATTGAAAAGTATCAATGCTTATTTTCCATGGCTAGCCCTAGAGTAAGTTGCAATCATGATACTCCACGAGACCACATTTCGCTCAGGCATTTGCTCCAGAAACCTGTGACCATCGATTAAAGTCCCGCACTTGGCATACACACTTAGGAGTTTATTTGGCAGAGCCTTGTCAGTGCAATTAAATTTGAAAGCACTTTGGATGATGTGAGCATGGACTAGCTTGGCCTCCGGCAGAGCTCTATTAATGAGGCATACCTGCAAGAGAGAATGATAAGCATACAAATCTACTTATTCGTCCATCAAATTCAAAATGCACATGCCTGCTTTCAATCATCGTTGTTTACACGCCATCTCACATCGTTCTTCACTCAGGTTAGCATTCTTTGCCACCACAAGGGCTTTCAGTTTCACCGGGTGACTGCCTACCTGGTAAAATTTCAATGGTTGAGTAACTACAGGATGAATAAACTCTAGCAGACAACGAAGAAGGGAGATGATAGACCCCGTGGGTTTCTTTTGACCACCAGGATTATGGTTTTTTTTAAAGCACTAAAAAACAACTTTATATTATAAAAAAAAGTTGTATCAACTAACTACATTTTTATTTTTTGGAAGAATAGAGTTCTTTCTTATAATCCAAAATAAATTATCACTTGATAAAACATGATATTTTTATTTTCTTCTCCCAATACTATTTTGACATTTTTATATGTTTTGTAAGAAACAACATATCATAACAACGATAACAAAACAAGAAAGATGCCAGCCAAAAAAACAAGCTATTTGTAAACAAAGTTTACTAGATGAACAACTTCTAAATCAAAAGAACCTTAATGTTTATGATTGTATAGGAATTTCATCTCTGAGCTCTTTAAAATAAATATTTCCATCCAATTCACCGATGCCTTTCTTTGAAAGTCTATCTATTTCATCATTTAATTCTCTATAGATATGCTTAAAAGTAATGTGTAAGAACTCATATATCAACTTTCTAACATTTCCCATCCAATTTTCCAATAACAAAGAGTAAAGCAGTTACCCCTCTAGCCCAATCTGTAATCTCTTTTGAATTGCCAACCATCAGAATAGAAGTGAGTCCCATTCTCCTAACAAACCAAAGAAGTCCTCGTAAGGAAACCAGCCCCACTCTTGTATTAGTTCCCTTTCCAACCCCAAAGATGTTCCTTCTATGGATTTCTGCCATCAGTCCCTAAGATAACCTATAATATTCTGATAAACCAACAAAAGGATCAAAACCAATAAATACTTGAGTACCTCGATCGACGGCCCAACAGATTGACTAGTTAATAATGGAGAAAGACTTCAAAAAAATACTCCAAATAGATGAAATAAACTCATTATGATCCCCATTTATATCCCAGATATAATTAGTTAATCTTTGTTGATTTGCAAATGATGAAACGCATCCCTTCGCTTTTGTCTCCACTTCCCCTATTATCATCTGAATTTATTCATCAATCTTGAGCAGATCCTTTTCATTTTCTATTTTAAGTAGCAAGCTTCTAATTAACAAAAGATAGTTTACAAGGAAACTCTAAATAATTTATGGAGTGATTGGATTTTTTTTTCACTTAGAAAAAACAATTCTCGTTATTCCCAAAGAATCAAGGAATCCTCAATTACATAACATGTCAAATAGTGATACTTGAACCTTAGTGGGGAGTGATTGGATTATTATAAATATAGAGATAGAGAGGATTTTTATGAAAAATGGAAAATGTATAACATAGATGAAAAATGATATAGAAGGATAAATTACACATGAGGAGGAGATAGTGTATAATGAGTGTGTGTATGTGTGTTGATTTCATATATTTCATCATTATTGTCAATGTCATTAATTTAGATGGCATGCATGAACATGCATTTCATCTTGTCTATTGGGCATATGGCCTCAGGGAACCTTTATGGCTACCGTCAACCTTAAGCCAAATTGTATACGTAATATGGTTGTTCATGGTAATCATAAGAACAATTGTTTTGTGAGGCTCCTTGGAATTTTGTTCCAGAGGTCAAGTATGAGGGGATCAAATTCCTCTCGATGAGACACCCATTGATGTTATTGTTGAGTATGAAGATGTATGGGTATCATACATAACATATACATTACATGAACACATTGTTGGTGGGATGTTTCCAAAGGCCATGAAAAGGACTTGAATTAAAGATGTATTGAAGCCATATGGGTGGCACAACCATAGCGTTTAAAGCCTAATTGCATTGTATCGACGTTGTTTCTAATGGACCTTGGATTTGTGGGGATACCCTTATCTTGATCTCTTCATGAATTAAAGGTTTTTCTAATGACCATATAACTTAGTTATCTTTCCCTATGTGTGTGGATTTCTATAAGAATAGGAAGGGAAGAATACCAAAAGTAAACGAGGAAGGTGAAATGTAGAAAGGAAATAGCAGGCCAAGCCTATTTTGGAAATGATTTGCATTGTTGGGTTACCCTAAAGGAAGAAGGGAAGGAAGGGAAGGTGCTTGCTCATATTATATTATGGAAGAAGGAAGGATTAGAAAAATATTTTCTAATAAGGAAGAGAAAAACAAGGGTACATAGCAATATAGGAAACCTCTTATGGGGACATTCATGCTAAGGAATATTGGAAAAATCAAAAGAGGACATCGTAGGGTTGGATAAATGAAGAAGGTATGCTAAATAGATGTTAAGGGGACACATAGCATAGGAGAAAAAGACACAATCATTCATTAATACTATAGGCACATTAGTCAACCCAAAAGGAACCACCACAAACCCACAATTCTCAAATCAAAATGTAAAAGCAGTTTTCATGATATTTTCATCCTTTATTTATAGATGATCATACCCCAATCATAGATCAATATTAAAAAACATTATTGCCCCTTTAATATAATAAAAAATCCATAGATATAAGGAAAGGGATATTGGTTATATATGGTGGCCTTAATATTCAACTCTATGTAATCTATACACAACATCTGGGATCCATCCTTATTCCTCACAAAAATAATCGATGTTCCCCAAGGTGACATGCTAGGTTGGATCAACTCTAAATCCAAAAAATTCTTCATATGAATCTGCAACTAATGAAATTCAAGCATGGGCATTGAATAAGGGAACTTATATGGTATTTGGTTCAACAAATAACACCAAATCACAATTAGGAGGAAGCCCATGCAACTCTTCAAGAAAAAAATCTGGAAATTTTGACAAGATGGGATACTGAGTCAAAAATATGCCACCACAATATGCATCTAGTATCCCTTCTTGGGACTTGTTTTCAACTACAATAATGATACAAATTTCAAGGATACAACCATGTTTGTCCCTCTCAAGACCTTTTCCTTCCCTTCATCATCTAAGAAATGAAGTAGCTTTCTTATGTAATCTAGCACAATCATATGTACCTCCAACCAATCCATGCCTATGATTACATCATAATATCCCATTGTTTTCTAACACTAGGCTATTTGAGTCACATGCACTCCAATATCCAAATCCATCAATCCACCCCCCTACTTGACTCCTGAGTTCATCTCAATGATGTTAAAATAATATTTCCTAATAGCCACCAAGCCACATCTATACAATGCATTTAGAAAAATAAATCTCTCAGATGTGGTTCTTGGATCAATTAAAATAGAAAGAGTAACATCCTTTCTTTTACTTGTAATCTCCAAGTATGTTAAGTAGTGCACATGGTTGTTCATTGCTATATGGGTTTGGTGAGCTCTCCCAAAATCTCCCACTATGGTCTAATTCTTAATGAATCTAGCTCTAGTGATCTCCCTTTGTAAAATTTCTCAAAATGGGTCGCTCCACATGTCCAACGACCTCCTTTTAAAATATGTTCAATGTGTTCTCGGTCGGGAAAGATTACTTCAAGCACTACTCTACTGATTATGTTGAGGGAAATAATTGTTACATTGTATGATAAGTATGAATGGTGATTAATTACACCTTGGTTGGTTCTTTACACATAAGAATGCACAGTTTTGTATCTTCCTTTTGACAACTAGATCAAGTATAGGGGCGCGATATTCAATATATTTTCTTCATTTAAAATTGAAAGGGGTTTTGAGCATTAGGACTACCACCAATGAATTTGTCCAGATGTTAATTGGTGTCAAAGCAAAGTGATATTTTCAATAGATGGATATAGTGAAATCCGAGCTCATCATGCATAAAATACTTAGTGATGGATCAAATTGATCATCCCCACATTTTAAGGTAGATAATCGATAACAAACACCATCCAAATTACACTTTACAAGGGATATGTCAGATATTAAGTTGAGCAAAGTTTGTGAACATATATGGCTATATTTTCTTCATGTTGATTGATATATAGATATTCCACTTTGTAGTCTAGTTGCTATGTGAACCACTTGGTAGCGTTGAGGACAAATGTTGTGAGAAACCACAAATGTTTGGAAGGATGGAGGGAGATTACATCATGATCATGCCACCCATCAAATTGAAGACTATCCTTGAGCCAACAATTGTTTTTTTAATTTTATTAATCACCATTGTTTGTCCATATTGTGTGCCCAATGACACCTCTCTCTAGCAATGCATAAATCGGCTTCCGCACAGTTTGTGATCCTAGATACATGCCATTATTTGTATTTGCATGACATCGAGTGTTATTTATAGTTTTCATGAGTCCATGATATTCATGCAATAAATGAAGTCTTGTAGAGGAGGACTTATCAAACCGACCTTTTGAATTTCATTTTGACGAAAAAAGAGTGGACATTGGTAGCGAGGTTCACATAGGTAGTAGGCACAAAGTTTTGAGCTCGCTTCGAGCCTAGTAGTAGACTCGTAGTTGTTATTTTTTGTTATAGTCGTAGTTGTTGACATGTTTCCACTCTTTAGATTGCAACCCCAAGTGACTTGAGAGTAAGAGTCACATCTCGATGGCTAGTGCCTCATAGTCATCAATTATTACTAGTCATCTTGCACAACTAAGCAATGAGTGCACGACACGAGTGAGTAAGTGATTATAATTTATCATATTTCCAATATTTTGAAAGATGAGTTGAACTTTATAACATAGGAATTTCAACATCTTGAGAAATTTATATGGATGGGTAATTTTAAATGTTTCCCTTCTTTTGAAATGTCAATATAAATTATGCCCTTCTTAATTAGAAGGGTAAAATTCAAAATTTAAATTTTTTTTGAAAAACAATTTTAATTTTACACTTCTAAGAAAGGCTAGAACCCTTTGGAAGGGATCCCAAAGGTTCAATTTTGATTACATTGATGGAAACTAGGTGTGTGATGGTAGATTCCTAAAATCTAGGAAAGTGACTCAAGTACTCCATAATGAAAATTTTAAAATTTTAAAATAAAAAATGTTTAGTCTTTAAAAAAAAATCATATAAAGACAAATATATAAAATAAACTAAAATATAAAAAATTTAACAAAATGATAATGCAAAAACAAAAAAGAACCAAACCTTTGCCCCAATATGCTAGGCTGACTGCCTCGACTGCCTTGATCCTTCCAAGAGGGACTCGATGCAAGGATGATCAACCTGTCTCTGAAGAGAGGGGGAAGATACTAATGGATGAAAGTTTTTTTTTTTGGATTGTGGAGATTCTCAGGTCAGATCATAGGTGTAGCATTTGAAGAATGCTCATATTAGAATTGCGTTCCAATATCACAACTTGAGGAGAACATCAAATCATTGATGACTGAGGAATGGCATTTTAAAATATAGCTGAGAAAGAGAATCGTTCGTCTCAGCACTTGAAAATCGTTGGTAGCTCTGGACATTGAATCGATCTGTGGAATTTATCCAGATTACGGTTGAAGTTACGCATAATCGCCTTGGTGGTGCAATGTAGCCAGATTTTTGTTGATTAGGGATTCGTTGAAGGTCGTTGTTCCAAAACAGAGTGCGCATTTATAAACCTGGGCATTTTCATACAAAAGATTCAAGAATCTGAGGTTGTGCCATCAAATTCCTTTCAATATAAATTCTGGTAATGCTCAATGAATTCCTGTAATACTTAATGGTTTCCTGTAAGTTAGATTAATTCTCTGAATTTGCAGTTTTCTATCAACTAGTTGTTTGCTCCAGATTTGGGGTTGTACTAAGTTGTAATCCAAGTTTACCCTTAATCCTCTTACAGGTAGTATTTAAACATGTAGACATTTTCCTGCCATTGATGAGGGGTAGCAACCCGAAGCCGTGTGAACTAAAAGCACTCTATTTCAAAGGGAAATTGTACTAGGTAGCTATTATATCTATAAACAAGTAGTTGTCACTCCATTTACATCACAAGGGGCATGGTTACCCATAGACTTACTTTACATATTAAATGCGTCTGCAAATCTCAACATAACTAGATTTTACATTAGTGTCTTTTCCTTGAGGCTATTGCAGCGAAACCTACTAACACAAAGTTCTAAACTTTTAGCTTCAACTTCTCAACTAACCAAACCTAGAGAGAGGAATGCCACACTATCTATATTCAACATGAGTGAGAGATTGTTGCTAGAAATGAGGAGATTGTTGCTAGCAATGAGGAGAAATTAGATGGCATCAGGGTGGCTTTTGTAGCCAAACTGAAGGAACTGGTTGATTCTTTTGCTTCTATTACGTATGACTGTTTTGTCGACAAAGTCTCTGAAAATTCCATGGCCTCCAAATGGACTACCATGGCCATGACCATGATTGATCACCAAATCAATGAGTTCCTTACTGAGCTTATTGATAAACGTGTTGCGTAGGATACATCCATATCCGCTTTCTTTGTTGCTCGTGAAGAGGAAGTCAAGCATGCCAAAGGAATTCCGTGAGAAGAAGCCATCTCTGCTTTAGTAGTTTCTAAATCCATTCAGGCTTAAGTATACCATTGCTGGAAATAAGGCTTGGTTGTTAATTGTGGTGGTAATTTGTTTTATGCTTAGTCTCAAACATGAAAGAAAGAAACCCTGCAATTTTTTATAAAATCAATGAATTACTTTGATTTAAAATCGTGATAATAGAGACTAGAATTCCAAGATTGCAGAGACAGGTTTGAAATTCAATATTTTGCATCAAGGTACATGGTTACATTCTTAGAATGGGATTTGATCTCCAGGATTTGTTTGGGTAACGCGCTCACGGATATGTATGCAAATGTGGGATTTTAGAGGATGCATGCAAACTATTTGACAGAATGACTGAAAGATATGTGGCATCATAGTGTGTGATTATTACAGGCTATTCATATAGTTGGCAATGTGACGAGGCTTTAAATCTCTTTCATCAAATGCAAGTAGAAAGTGCTCATCCTAACCTGATTAGTGATTACAATTGATGTGATGATATTAGGGTATGTCCTTAAAGGCATCGCTGATGAGGCTTTGAAATTCTTTCTTCAAATGCAACTGGCTAGCACAAAGACCTGGTATACTTCATTGATATTGCTAAGATTCTCACCATCAATCTTTCCAGCCAGGGGATGGGAGATAGATAGGCAGTCCAAGTTTTTTCATGATAGTGTAGTTAACACAGACGAGGGTGAAAATAATGACCAAATCATGCCATCCATTGATAGTGGCTTTCATGATTTCATGGGATTTGGAAATTTGGTGATCTCAAATCTTCAAGAGTTTGAGAAAGTTGCTACAGAACTAGGTGATAGTATTGATCATACTAGGTGATAGTATTGATCCAGTATCTCCTTCAAACACTGGTTCGAAAAAAAGGAAAAGGGTAAAAAGTGTATAGAACAAGTTGGCTAGAGTTCCAAGTTCATCAACCAGCCCTAGCATATTCAATAGTTGTGGTAAGATTGGTGAGAAAAGTGTGAAGGAGGTTAGGTTTTCTATGAAAAGTAATCTTATCTGGAAGCCTCATAGTCCCCTACCACCCCATAGCTCATGTGCCACTCTGATTGGCAATGCACTAAAGAAGGGAGTACCTCTGGGTCTAATCTACATCATGAAAGAGTCATATAGTCTCAAAAGTGTCAAGCGAAAATCCCTTTCTACTTGGAAGAGCCAGAAAATATTGAAAAGCATTTCACCTAATGCTAAGCTGATTCGTAAACGGAGGTCAAATGTTTTGCAACAAAATTTATACAGAAATTGCTTATACATAGGTAAGGTCAATTCTACATATGTTCATATAAAATAAAGTTCATATTCATAACATCAGTGAATTTTTAAGTAGATTGCTAGCTTGTATTGTTTGTTGTTTTAGGTATGGTTCTTGATTAATGCCTATTATTATGATGAATTCTCCATACAAAGGCATTTGATATAAAAAATGGGGTTCACACTCAAAAATATTTTGAGGAATGAGATTTCAATGTTTTCCAGGACTCATGACCCTGTTTTTAGAGCAAAAGGACTATGGATGATAATAACAACAATTTAATTATTTAAATTTTGGAATATTTAAAGTCCTAATTTTATACCTCCAAAACAAAATTGTGAAAAGTTTTCAATATCTTTTGTCATGCAGCACATTGCATGACAAATGTTTCTGAATTCTAAGATCAGAGTTATTAAATTTTCTTTGCTAGGATATAATCTGATAAAACATTAGAGAATTCCACTACCTCTTGTGATTTATGATTTCATTTTTGAAGTATTTCTCAATTATTATTAGGTTGATAAAATAGTCTTTGCCTTGCTATAATGCAGGAAGGAAGATGTTTGGGTAGGCCACCTACTGTCAGGATATTATTTACCTATGGAGCATATTGGTGGAGCATGGAAATAAGCAATGAGGGTGGCAGTTGCAACAACACAAGAAGCATTTCCAGGAGCAGAGGTCCTTGTACATCTTGATATGAAGTAAGCATCACTCTTTCATTTTCCTTATCTATTGTTGATGACCAAGAAACAAGAAAAAGCAAATTTAACATAATTTCTCCTAAGAAACTTATAAAAATAATGAAGTTGATTCCATATTTGTTCTTATTGGGTGAATTTGACATATTGAGTTCTTAGCAAACTATTTTAATAGTTGTTTTCATAGTTATAACATAGTGAAGTCCCTTTGTAAATTTTCATCAATTCTGATATATATATTGCCCAAGTTGTTTATAAGACCACTAAAAAAAAATTCATGAATCTAATGGCAAACCCTGTTGAATGTAGTGTCGTCACAAATCTGAATTTAAACCCACAATATCTATTGCAATTGGTTGAAGAATTTGGTCAAACACTTTGGTTCCCCTTGACTGTTATTAACCGTCAATTCTCATATTTTAAACAAGTGTGCTATGCATTTGTATATTGTTGTTCATAGTTTGTTTCCACATGGAAAGTGTTTAATATAATATTTGCATAAGCCTTAACATTCCATAATGACAGTTCTATATCATAATAATCAAAGGAGACAAGATAATATCAGACTTATAATTTTAATCAAATGAAAGTGAACATGCCTGGAAGATTGTTGAAGTTATCAGCTGCTTGCCCAGTATTGTGTACTCTTTACAAAATGATAGTGGAACAGCAGTGAATCATTGGTGAAATGGACAATATTTGGTGATGGAATGAACGCCCAACTTGAAGTGTACTCATTCCCAGGTTTTCAATTTCAATGCACAACTATCCAAACACATTAATATCAGTCCCAATGTTCTTCCTGAAGACGTCTGTAGAGATTCCCTTGGTTGTTCCTATAGCTGGCAGCTTTGAGAAGTATTGGGCACCCCTTCAAGATGGTCACGATTTGAGAAAGAAGACAAGAGATATATAATATAAAGATAGCCTGTATAATGTGCCTCCTTTATGTCATGTTTTCCCAAAGACTGGTGTGCCCCCACATTTACAGAACCCTCAATCCTCTGCTATGTTAAGCTGCCAATGGACTGCGCCCTCCTCATGTGTGTTTGGGGATGTAAGTGCGCCCTCTTTTAGTTGGTATACCCTTTCTTCACAAGATATGGCAAGATAAACCCACTATCAACTAACACTCATACAGATCTGGAAATGATATGAGATGAGAAATTAGAATAATGCACCCTTACAAAGAAAAACAGGATTCCCAATGCGTCTTCCTTTGAAATGGTGAAGCCCACTTCATACAAGAGTGCCCACTTAGTGAACAAGGTTTTGCTGGTATAAGCCAAGTGCGGAGTTTTGGTCGATGCTCACATGGTTTTTGGTCGAATGATAAAGTGAAACATTATCTTATGGACTGTCATGATCGTAGTTATTGCAGGCGTGGGTTGCATGAGGAATCCCTATCACTGTTTGATCGAACGCAAAGAGTGGGCATCTAGCCAATTTCCTTCACCTTCACCAGCATTCTCCAGGTTTGTACAAGTTTGTTGGCTTTTATAATGGCAAGGAATTGCATCATGAAATAATAAGAAGTGAAGTACAATCCAATTTCTTTCTAGGAAATGCTTTTGTAGACATGTATGTCAAAATGTGGTTTTGTAGAAGTTGCATGCAAAATGTTTGACAAAATGACTAAATGAAATTTGGTTTCATGGAATAGTATATTTACTGGGTAATTCCAAAATGGGTATTTCGATGAGGCTATTGAGCTCTTTCAGAAGATTCCTGAAAGGAATGTGGTGTCATGGACTGCCATGATTGCAGGATATGTGAAGAATGGGCTTGTTGACAAGGCCTTGAAGCTCTTTAATGAAATGCTTGAGTGAAATGTGGTATCTTGGACTGCGATGATTGCAGGGTGTGCACAATTTGTCCTATACAAACAGAAAGGTATTTTTTCTGAAAACCAGCATACATAATTTAGTGGAGGTGGGATTGATTTGCAAAAATAGGAACTTTTTTTTTTAGGCAAAAACCTGAATCATATATTATACAATATAAACAATGGTGCATGAATAGGAAAAAAAAACCTACAATGAGGGGGGGGGAGGCCGTGTTAAATGTGTAGCATGAAGTTCTATGGATGAGGGTACAATAGTAAATAAGGCCTCCATGAGGTATAACAAAAGTTATAGGCATATGTGACAGAGGCACATGTATGCACTATCTTTAGCATGCTTGTTTTAGAGGCACTTTTATGTCTAGAAAGGCACTATGTTTTCCATATGGAGAGTATGTTTTTCAGTTCTAATTTAGGCACTATCTTTATCTTTGTGAGTTGTTGTTCTAAACTTTAGATAAAATGCATGGCATAGGTAAGCGTCTAGATCTATCCTAGGCATTGTTTCCTAGGCATGATACTCATGCATGCTTGGGAACACTACTGTAGGAAAGGATTAGGGTTAAGGTTTATTTTCTAACCTAGGTGAACCACAACAATGGCTTGTAACATTTGTAAACCTTAGCCCATTTTCCTCTATAAAATAAAGGCAGGGTGCACCACTAGGATGGTACATGGCTGGAGTTTTGGGACACTTATGTTGTGATTATTTATTTTCAAACTAATAAAGAGATGTGATTTGAGTGTTGTAGTTTTGTATTTGTTTTTTTTATATGCGGACTTATTTTTTTTCACTGTTGCAGGTCCAGTATTCCTTAGTCTTTGTTTTGATAGGTTAATCAATTATCAGTTTCTTAGATTAGGGTTTAGTTTTTACTATTTAGAAGTGTTGATCTAATTACCATGTTCTGAAAATTAACACCCTGAGCTGGGACAATGATATGACAATGGATTCAATACTTTATAATAATTTTTTCCATCCAAACCCAGAAATTTGTGGCTATACCCTGACTAACTCAAGGTGAGAAGAAACATGCAAACCTACAACAAAAAATTCCTTTCTCACCACGGTCAGATCAAGGTGATTATTATATGCATCATAGTATGGCTTAGCTATCCTTGACCAACTCAAGGTGAGGAATTTGACAATTAGAGACTTTTTCATAGTTGGAGCTTATACTTATAGCCAAAACATATGTGCTGGCCTCAACTGGATCAAGGATACAGATACAACACTCCTTATTGTCCCCAACTAGATCAAAGAGTAGAATTTCCCTTAAGCAATCATTGTAGCAACAAGGGGATCTAACATGCATCTCTAACTACAATTTCATTATAAATGAATGTACACATCCAACCAAAAGTGCTAGAATACAACATTATCCAAATTGCTGGAGAAAATATAATTCCATAGCACTTTTGTAAATAACACCTAAAGTGAAACTGGAAGTGCAAAACTTGAATCTTGTTGGTTTAAAAGAGTATATGCACACATTCACAAACATGAGAGTGAAGAGAACATGGAACACCATTTTAATGTTCCAACAAATATATATTACAGGATGTGCATGATAGAGGGTACCCATGCAATACTTACATACCACACTCTTTCAACTATACAATCTCTTGGATACTGATAGTGGTTTAACTGCCTATTCTCACATAAATATTCATTGATTCATACAGAAACATGTAATTGAATTGATTTGAAACACACTAGAATGTCCCATTTACCAAAATTGCCAGTGTAATATGGAAATTCAAAACTGTCCTTTGGCAATAGTAGTTCAAAATCCAACATACATCTATCTTTTTCAAAATGGGCTTGCTAGTATAGATTCTGACATACTACCCTAGTAAAAAGCAAGCTTTGTAGTAAATGTTCTAATAATACAAGAAAATCTAGCTTCAATAAAGAATCCTTTGTATTTTGATGCCATAGTGGCACCATTAGACTATGAAGATCCTTCCTAAGAGGATTCATTTTCATCTTCCTCATTTTCTTCTTTCTCTAGTGTTGGGTGGGTTGCAGGTGGGTAAATGACGTCTTCTATATTCTTATGTATTCTATAAGTGGTAGGTATCCCAACAAAAAGGTCATTGGCATTACTGGTTTGGACATTTAGGGTGGTCCAAGATTCTTCCTTCTATTTTTGGGTTACAACATAATGATTACAGGCTTCAATTTTGATAGACTTCAGCTTGAAATCAATGATTTTTTTCATGAATTGCATCTATGTGAATGCTTCTACTGCTGCTGTGTGATTTTGCTACTGCTATGCTGCTATTTTTTCTGCATGTATTGCATCTATGTGAATCCTCTTTGGATCATTGCTACTACCAACATCTCTATAGTTTTTCAAAGTAAATTTCATTTTTTCCTCAACCTAATGACTAAACTTCCTTTTAATAAGGAACTACTTTCGTTATTCACATATCCTATGACTTAGATATCTTTTTTGGTGGCCTTAAAAACATTTCTTTGTATTTTATAGCTTCCACTTATTTTGGATTCTAAAATTTGTATCCACAACTATTAAAATTTTATTCATATATTATATCAAAACTAGCAATGATGACACTATCCAAATCATAAGGGATCGTTTGGTTGCACTAGTGAGTTAGTGATGGAATAAATAATTGCCCAGATATTGAAGTTTTTAAACCTAAATCCTTAGAGATCTCTTCAAGTGTTATATGTACTTGAAAATTGAAAGGACATAGTGAGTGGAATTTGTCAATGTAAATACTACCTTTTACCAGTGGGGGTGTCATTGGTTCTTAATGTGTCATTTTGAGCTCATTCATTGTATTTATCCCTATCAACTTTTCTTTTATGATAAATCTTGACCATGTTTTGCATTTTCTGGAATTTCTACTATTGATGGTAGACTTTGAACTTTAGAAAATATGCTCACTGATGTAATATCGATATAGGAAAGTAGATATTTAGAGCTGTTGCGACCTGATATGCTGCTAAATCAAGGATTTTTCGTTGGGCCAACAGTTGTGATCTTGTGGTGTAGCCTCATGATAAAATTAATCTCATCGAGGATCAACCACCACCTTGGTCTTGACCATGAAACTACTGTGTGAAGGATTGATGACTTGCTGCGAATTGGAGAGTGGAAGTATTTGCCAACCACTCCATGGAATTTCAAAGTTGTTGTCAACATGAAGAAGGTTTTCTAAACTGATTGGATGGAGTACTCTCAGTGGTAGTAAGCCTGTGCTAAATTGTAGTCTTCACTATTCGATTTGTATTAGTAATGGCTAGTTAGCATCATTTACTCTTTCCAAAGTGTGAAAAATTGATGGGAAAGAATTACAGTTTGTGGAGTCATAAGATACTGACCATTATTGAATTTAGAGATCTTGAACAAACCATCTTAGGTAAAGAATACAGACCAGCAAATTATCCCGAAAACTATGATAAAAGACATGAAGAGGCACTTGTACTTCTCAAATTGTCACTGGCAAAAACATTAATTCCATAAGTAAGCAATTCCATTGTAGCACCTATATTGTTGACAAATCTCCAAAATAAGTATCAAGCATCAGAAGTTGGTTGGTCATTGTATTTTAAAAATCTTTTGTTTTAACTTTTCCACCAAGTTGCAGGAAGGAGGATCAATCTCTAAATATTTATCGCACTTGAAGGATCTTAATGATCAAATTTTTGCTATTAATAAGCTCATGGATGATGATGATATGGTTACTATGTTGATGCGAAGTTTGCCACCATTTTTTGATTAATTTGTTGAGTCCTTACATCTACTTGGAGAGAACCAACAACTTACATTTGAGAAGTTATTGACACTTTTTTGTACAGAAGGAAAGGAGGCTAGATTAGATAGAGGCATCAAATCCATCAACTATAATGATTTCATTTAGTGCATAGTTCAAAGGCAAAGACAAAAAAAAAATGCTAGCAATGTATCAAAGAGAACAAATTCATATGTTATTACTGCAATACACCTAGACACTTTAAGAGATATTGCCAAAAAAAACAATATGACTTGGCACGTGGTCAAATGAAATCAAGGCATGCAAATGTTGTCGAAAGAGGTGAAGAAGAAGAAGTGGGTGATTTTTCATTTGTGGCATTACATAATCAATCAACCAAGTCTATATCCTGGTATTCGACTCAGGCGCATCTCACCACTACAAGTGTCACATAAACTAGTATGTAAATTTCATTGAAGATAAGAGTATTAGTGAATCTATTGCTTTGGGTGATGGATGGACTCACTATGTTAGAGGATGTGAGGTTGTTCATGTCATATTGAACAATAATTTAAGTGAGGTTGTTCATATATGGTCACTAATATTTTTGTAAATTTTCAAGGAAGCAAATATATGGTCACTACTCTTGTGATAACAAGGTGAATGTAGTTTGTATTGGTGAAAAAGGGTTGTATAGACTGGCTGATCTAAAAACAACAAAGCCACATACACTAGGTGTGGTAGAGAATACAAATGTCGTTTGGCATGAAAGGTATGGACACCTAAGTTATCAATATTTATCTGTACTTAATAAGACTAATATGGTGGATGGTCTTCCATCCGGTCAGGATTGTTAGATGTATGTGCAGGATTGTTAGAGATATGTGTAGGCTGTCAGTTATGAAAACAACATTGACTTTCATTTGATTCTGACAATAAAACATGGCAAGCCAAAGGAGTTTTGGACCTACTACATGTTGATTTGCATGGTCCAATGAAAACATCTACAATATCCGGAGCTAAGTATTTCCTACTATTGGTTGATGACTATTCAAGGAAAATGAGGGTTTGTTTTATGAATAACAAGTCAAATTGTTGTTCAAAGTTTGTAACATGAAAATATTTGGTAGAGAAACAAATAAGTAAACAACTCAAAGCTTTAGGATCTGATAATGGAGGTGAGTTTGTTTCAACTTAGTTCAAAGAATTTTGCAAAAGGGAAGGTATACATAGGCGGTATACCACTCCATACACTCCACAACAAAATGGAGTCATGGAAAGGAGGAATAGGATAGTTGTGGAGATGGAAAATTGCATAGTGCACAGCTAGAATGTACCATAGCCATACTGGGAAAACACAGTCAATGCTATTTACATCCTTAACAAAACTCCTTGTAAATATTTGTAGGATATCACTCCTGAGGATTCATGGTTAGGAAGAAAACCTTTTGTAAGAGATTTTGGTATTTTTCAGCTGTATTGCTTTTGCAAATATCCCAAGGAAAAACATTCCTAATGAATAACTGGATGTCTCTACGAACAAAATTGTGATCAATAGAGATGTTATAGATGACAAAATATCATTCTTTTGTGATAATGATAAATCTATGGATAGTACTAATTAGTGTATGGGAATTTGTTGCTCATTCAAGAACAAGTTCTGGTGTTGAAATCAAATAGGACTCAGAGCCAAAAAAATTAGAGGAGTCAAGTTCCAAGGAAGGGTTTGGTTAAGAAGAGGGGGATTCTCAATATTCACAACAGAGAGGGATTCTTGATCTTCACAGCAAGATCAAGAGGGCCAACAAAGGAAATGGAAGTGGTATTATACCATGATGGAAGGATATTGAGAAGATGCGTTGCCAAAGGTACTAAAAGGACAAACTACATGATTGAGGCAACAAATTGTGTGAGGCAGTGAGTAGGTAAATTTTGTTCTCACTTCTGTTGATTTTGTGCCAGGTATTTGAACCTAGCACATTTGAATATTCGAAAGGAAAACTTGAATCGAAGGCTGCCATGAAAGTGAAATATGATGCATAGATGAAAAACAAGACTTGGGTGTTGTCTACATTGCCTCTAGGGAAGAAAGAAATTCGTTGTAAATGGATTTTTAATGTCAAATATAAATCAGATGGTTCTTTGGACAAATACAAAGATTGTCTTGTCACCAAAGAATATGCACAAGATGAAGGGGTGGACTGTGAAGAAACCTTTGCCCCCACAACGAAAATGTTAACTTTTCGACTAGTAATCTCCATTTATGCTCATTCAAGATGGAAGATATACAGATGGATGTTAAAAGTGCTTGATGTAAAGTCCTTGTATGGATGGTAAAGTCCTTGTATGGACTCAAGCAAGCTCCTCAAGCCTGGTATTTCAAACTTGATCAATACCTTAGATATTCTAGAATTAGAAAAACCTATTATGAACCCACTTGCTACGTCATAAACAATGACAATGATATAGTGAATTTATTTTGTCTATGTTAACGGTCTTCCCATCGCCAAAAGAAGTGCCAACAAGATTCAACAATTGAATTTTGATATTTGATCTATTTTTGAAATTACTAATTAAAGCCTGCTTCATTATTTTTTAGGTGTAGAATTTTTGCAATCTAAGCACACTATATTTTTATCACAAGTCGAATATTCCAAAGCACTCTTCAAAAAATTTTGAATGACCAAATTTAATCCTACATCTACACCTATGGAAGTTGGCATAAAACTCTCAGCTGACACAGACTCACCACTAGTCAACAAGTCATTGTATTGGCAATTGGTTGATAGTTTGATTTATATTACTACCACCCAATCAGAACTATGTTTTGCAGTGCTTTGTCTCTTTCTCAATTCATGTCTAATCCTGAAGAGTTACATTGGCAAGTTGCAAAATGAGTCCGTCAATATTCAAAGGGACCCTTGACTTTGGAATTCTATATCAGGGATCTGTTGACTCCATGATAGCAGAGCATATTGATTTGAATTGGTTTGGATCAGTTGAAACAAGGAAGTCAGAAACAAGTTATGTGTTCACTCTTGGTTTAGGAAGGAAATTTCATGGCAAAGTAAGCTACAACCTATAGTTGCCTTATCCTCCATTGACATAAAATACAAGGCAGACTTCAATAGAGGTTGTGAGGTAATGTGGTTACGAATAATATTGGTTGATATTCAACTTGAACAAGCAATGCTAACCTCACTTTTCTACGACAATCAAAGTGCTCTCAAAATGGTGAAAAATTCAGTCTATCATGCCATAACTAAGCATATTGAAGTTCATCACAATTACATCAGACAGTTGGTTGATAATCAAGACATTTTCCTTTATTATTGTCCTACAACAGAGAAAACTATTGACATAATGACAAATCCACTTGGTAATGATAAGTTCACTCATTGTGCCATGTTGTTAAAAAAAAAGCTATCTCCAACAAGATTTTCATAATGGTGTAATGCGCTAACACACATAAGATTTCGCTCATAGTGCCATGTTAGAAGGAAAGCTAACTCCAGCTATATCTACATCATGGTGTAATGTATTTTATGACAATGTGGTAGTGTTAAATGGAAAACTACCTTATGAAAGCTAACAAACATTAGCTTTTACTCACCGTGCAATGTTTTAAGAACGAAAGGTAACTCCAACTAGATTTCCATCATGGTGCATTGTCATTGATGACAATGTGGCTATGCTAGATGGAAAACTACACTATGAAAACTTACACACATTAGATTTCACTCACCGTGCAACAATTTAAGGATGAAATTTAACTGCAACTAGATTTCCAACACGACGCAATGTGATTGATGACAATGTGGTTGTGTTACATGGAAAACTACCTTATGAAAGATAACACACATTAGCTTTCACTCATTGTGCCATGTTGTTAAAAGAAAATCTAAATCCAGCTAGATTTCCATCATGATGTAATGAGCTAACGCACATAAGATTTCCCTTTTAGTGCCACGTTGTTAGAAGGAAAGCTAACTCCAGCTAGATTTCCATCATGGTGTAATGTATTTGATGACAATGTCGCTGTGTTAGACGAAAAACTACCTTATAAAGGCTAACAGACATTAGCTTTACTCACCATGCAATGTTTTAAGAACGAAAGCTAACTCCAGCTAGATTTACATCATGGTGCATTGTGATTGATGACAATGTGGTTGTGCTAGATGGAAAAATACACTATGAAAGCTTACACATTAGATTTCACTCTCTGTGCAACGATTTAAGGATGAAAATTAACTCTAGCTAGATTTTCAACATGGTGCAACATGCTTGATGGCAATGTGGTTATGTTACATGCAAAACTACCTTATGAAAGCTAACACACATTAGATTTCACTCATCGTGCCATGTTGTTAAAATGAAAGCTAACTCCAGCTAGATTTCTATCATGGTGTAATGAGCTAACACACATAAGCTTTCCCTTATAGTGC
>LPNX010069990.1:0-28712 GCA_001517045.1 Pseudotsuga menziesii
AGGATAAAGTAATACTTGAGTGTGTTGTAAGCCTTAGACACATTTTTCAGCCACATCCACAACTGAGGTTCAACAAATGGCGCTAGAAAGAGGGCCGCCCGGCAAGTAAGCCTTTTCCGCTGTTTTTCTTTAACTTCGCTTATTTTTTGAAAATGGCTCATATCACTGTTCTAGATCATGCTTTCAGTTTTCCTAGGTCTGCTGGAAGTATTCCTAAAGGGACAACTAATTTCTTGCAATCATTGAGCTTCAACGGAGAAGGTAAGATCTCTGCATCTCAACAACATTTTGAATTTAATGATTTTTGTGATTTTATAAACGTATCTGATGGGAATGAGAGATGAAGAATGTTTACCGCTACTTTCGAAGGGAGAATTCAGAGTTGGTATGAATTTCTACCACCTAAATCTATTCATTCATGGAAACAATTCACACAGTTATTTCTTAGTGTGCATGAAAATTATAGTTATAAAAAACTTGGTTTCGGATTAGAAAATCTTCGTAAATACAAACATGAATCTCTTGATGATTTCTTTTCCAGATTTATGATAATATGTTGCAGATTTCACGAGAGACACCAACTGACATTATTTATTGGTTTTCCCATCTTAATTCTCTTTCTGACACAAAGATGAATCTCTTGATGATTTCTTTTCCAGATTTATGATAATATGTTGCAGATTTCACGAGAGACACCAACTGACATTATTTATTGGTTTTCCCATCTTAATTCTCTTTCTGACACACTTGATTTAGAAAAGAATGATAAATATGAAATTAATGACATGCATATTGATAATTTCGATTCATCAGTCAATGTTGATTTAGAATCTAATCCTGTTAATTCNTGACGCACTTGATTTAGAAAAGAATGATAAATATGAAATTAATGACATGCATATTGATAATTTCGATTCATCAGTCAATGTTGATTTAGAATCTAATCCTGTTAATTCTACTCAAAATAATGAAATTGTTGTGCATGCACAAGAATTAGGATTTTGTGATACACAGTTTCATGAACAAAAGAATAAGGATTGTAATTCAACTCTTATATTTAGTAAGGATCCTGAAACTCTTGTTATAGAAGATACAATGGAAGAAGAATTAGAGACTTTGGATCCAACAATTGAATGTGCTAATGATAATTCTACCATTGATGTTACATATTCAAAATTCATTATTAGATAAAATTCTTACAACACACTCAATTCTTATAGATAAAATTCTTATAATCAAACTGCAAAACCACTTGTTATATGATTCATATCTCATTTATAAAAACATATATATAACATTATGGAAAGAAAAAGAGTCATCNATCATCTTTTTACTAATTATGTTTCTCTTGAAACAATTAATGAAAGTTATTTTATCAATAGAGAAGCATTTAATTTTTTACATTCTGAAACCTATTTCTCTTTGTATCCACATATGAAACCTATTTCTCTTTGTATCCAGATATTTTTTCTGATCAAATATTACATTTGTATCTTAATAATTTTCAAATTGATACTACATTTTGGTCAAATTTTGATAGGATACAAAGTAAATATTCTAAGAATGAGGGACATATTTATGTTCAATCTGGTTTATCTCTAAATCATCATGAAGAGGACAATAATATTCTTACTACCATTACTCATGTAAGAAATGCATCTTCCCATGTCATTAAGGATTATGATTCAATCTGTAATATGGAAAGGGATACAATATTTTCTCATGTTGTATTAGATATTGTTCTATTTTATTGCAACATGATGACCACATCTGGATCTAATGTCATTAATTCCAAGTTTCAAATTGAAGGACACAATGAGGTAATTGATTTTAAGGTAATACCAAATCGTCATTTTGTTCCTTCCCAATTTGTTAATGATGATATTGTTTTAAAGAATTCATTTTTCACTGAATCCCTTTCACAATTTTTTAATCATATTCCTAAGAAGATTCATTTTAGTTATGATCCTCATGAGACATCAGTTTTTTCATTGAATGCATTACAAACATCATGTCACTTCCAACATAATTTTTAAGATCCAATTTTTGGTTGGTTGGAAGAATCATTTATCAAAAAGTTTCCATGTCATCTTTCTTTTTTTGTACATAAGAAAATTTTTGATTTGATTTTTCCTATGTTTCCATTTGAAGTATTGTGATTTCTAATACTAATACATAACTTGTTTTCTTTTGCAAGTTTCAAGTTATATAACTGGTTGCATTGGAAATTTGATTATACTTAGCTTTTTAGAGTAATGTAGGAATATGTGTAGAATAGAATAGTTTTTTTATCATTGCTTTAATTTTGTTTTTATTAGATCACTTTTTGTTTCGTTTTGAATTGATTCATTGGGCTTGGTTTTATCAGTTCATAGTCATTTGCATTGGGGCAAAAGGTTGAAATCTTAATTATCGAAAAATTGATTCCAATTACTCTACAATTTCTTGTTTTGAATAATTTTTTATTTATCAAAACTTTTTTTATAGGGGTGTTGCAGCTGCAACAATTTCCCAAAATTCTAAAAATTTTGGGACCCTCCTTTCATTCGTTTTGCTCAGTTTTTGGTTTTGCTTGATGTTTGAATAAAAGATTACCTCTATGTGGAAAATGTTTCAATGCTTGAATTAGTCTTGCTTTGCCATTGGAAGTGTTTTGGACTTTGAGTCGAGAGTCTAGTCGTCTGCGCGTCTGCCGTTGCAGAAGGTAACCGAACATCAAGTCCGAAGTCATATGTATTTGGTCTCCAACTTATTCTTCTTTATCGGCAGCTGTTTGAAATCCAATCGGGGCCTTTGTCTGTACGTTTTCCGTAGTTGCAGAAATGGTTCTGCGAAGTTGTCCGAGAATTGCCTCATCCTTTTTCGACTCCGCCGTGCTGTTTTGTAGGTCTTTGGTTTTCTTCAACTTTCGCCGTTGCGGCTCTAGAAAGAACTATGCTTCCGATAGTTTGATTTATTTGTTCCGCTTGGTCGATACTTTTTCGCTTGATTCATATTTATTTTTGGACTCCAATTTTGCTGGTCTGTGGAACTCATTTCTTTTATGGGTTCGCCGCTACAGCTTTCTAATCATCTTTTGACCTGAAGCCCTAGTCTCGCGAGCTCCGATGCGAGTTTGTTTTTTCCCGCCAACGCCATTGCAGGCGCTCCGCCATTGCGGAGGCGATATTGACATGATCACTGACCCCTTAGCCTTTTGCCGCTCAATGACTTTATTTTTCCCGCCGATTATAGTTGACTAGGGCATATATATAGTGGAGTTTGGGGGTTTATTATTTTGCTGTTATTTTGGATTTTCTCTGTGCTGTCGTTTTCGCTCGAGCAGACCGAGAATTTTGCTGTTGGTACCTTCGCTCCTAGGTGGCTCCGACGTGGAAGTTACGAATTTTCTCCACCAGTCGTGCAACAGTGCCAGGTAGACCCTTATGCTCATTTTCCAGTTCTGTTCAATTGGATGAACTATTTTGTTGTCTCTGCGGTTAGTGGTTACTTGGGTTTTTCCATCTTGGCATGTATATATTCTGAGGTAAATGGTACAGCCGTCAGTTGGGAGGAGGTGTTTGTGGTTTTGCTTGATGTTTTCTCTTGCGGCCATTACGGTTTTGTAGCCTGCACTTGATTGCTGGGGAAACCGGCATAGACGGTCGTTACGCTGTCCGCACTAGTTTCCCCCAATTTGTGTTTGGCCATCTGGGGAGGGCTTTCATGGCTTTCTTATGAGATGCCACGTTTGTTTCCACTATATCATCACCCTCTCTTTTATGAACCAGGGTCGCAGTGGTGAATTTGTTTCGCTCGAATCCGAACCCCGAACCAATCTAGGTTAGAATTGCATTACCCAGTCGGATAGTGAAGTGAGCATTTACAGCAAGTAGCTTCCTCTTGTCTTCTAGTGTGCTATCACTTGCAGCGTCCTCAATTGAGATGGTTTTATTTTAGGAGCCTTTTTTGTCTTTCGCGTAGTGTGTAGGTTGTGGTGCCGAGAAGGGGTTTCGGGACTGTGTTCATATTAATGAAGGTCGTGATTTTCTAAATCCAAAATTTGTTGGGCGTGAGCTGGTTTTAGTCTTTGGGTAGGAGCATTTGGTTTTGAACATTGTTTTCTTATTTTCCATAGCTGCACTCATGTTTATCACAGATGAGGTAAAACGCTTATACTGTTGTCTTTATCTTTAAATGTTATCTGGAAATGACCTAAAAAAACCTAAAATACATTCCTGTACATGATAGGGAAATTCCTCAGAATTCAAGATGTCTAAACGTCAAAAGAAGAAGGCTCTCGTAGTTGAAGAGGAACCCAAAGTCGAAGTCGTTACCAGATTCGAATACACCTACGAGGATACCAAATGCATAATTGGTGTAGAACTTGAATATCAATGGGGGGAAGTTTACAGATTAATTACGAGCTGAGAAGTGCCTGACATAGGTTTTGAGGAAGAAAACATCTATGCAAATATAGAGAGGTATTCATTAATGAAAATTGCTACCAGACCTGAGTTCTTTCCCTGCTCATAGGTGATTAGGTGGATTCTGGCCAGGGCAGATGTAACCACCATGATTTTAGCCAATGCTAATAAACAGGGCTATGCTGCTTATAGCCCTGGGTATGTGGCATTGGCCTACCACTTACCAGAAGCATAGGTGTACTTGACTGAGGATTGGCTAATGGAAATCAGGATGGACCTAGTCGAGACACTGAAGAGGATGCTCATGCCTGGCAAGAGCTTTAGAACTAGGCCAACTGGAGAATATGACACTACAAGTCTAAGAACCCCTTACAGGTTCATTGCCCTGATATGCTGAACAGGATTTTCTGGAGGGCCCATACTAAAAGCTTCAAATTGGAGTGGGTGCCTATCATTTTCTATGTTACAACACAGGGGGCCGTGTTCAACTGGGCCAACATTGTGTCCAACAGCCTCTCGGCCTGCATTGCATCAACATTAGGATGGGTGTCCCAAAAGAGATCAGAGTTCTACATGAGCTCTATACTGATTGATTGCATATTGTGCAACCAACCCTTCCCCAATCTGAGGTGTATCTGGGACCGGGAAAGAACACCAGTCTACTTAGCATACAAGCCACTGTGGGCCCACAAATACCATAGTCACTACAGGGAAGTGTGTGAGCACTTCATTATGCCATTGTATACCTTGATTTTCTTGAAAGAGTGCAACTGCATTTCGGAGGAGGCATTGCAGGTGATTGAAGAGTATGCAGATTATTATTTGACTGAGGATGGATTGTACTTCAGAATGTTTGGTTGCTCCCGGGAACCCTCACTATTGCCTAAATATGCCACAGACTATGTAATCCACAAAGAGGCAGTTAGACAAGTATTTTTAGATGGCATAGGTGGCTTTCTGTTTAAACATAAGAAAGAAGCTTACCCTCCATTTCCATTCAGGTTGGGAAGCTACAAGTTTACCAGGGTGAAGAAAGCCGATGAATTCGTGGAAGAGTTGGGGAAATTCTATTTTGGGGAAATGCGTTTCCACAGGAATGATTCCCAGAATAAGGTGGCAGAGCACTGTAAAGAGGCGAATGTACATTTTGAATACACCAGCCACTGGGAAAGAGAGGAATCCATTTTCCGCAGTGCACAAAATATGACAGCATTAAGAAGAAGGTTTAAAAATAAAATCACCACCAAAGGTGGAAAATGATAGGATGAGCAAGCAAAGGCCGAGGAGGAGGAAACTAGAAAAATAAATGAAGATGCTAAGAGACTAGCACAGGAGGCCAAAGGTTGGATCAAAGGAGAAGAGGAGGAAAAGAGAAGAGCTGCAAAAGAGGCAGAAGAAGCTTCCAAGAACGAGGAAGAAGAAAAGAAAAGAAAGATGGACGAGGAGCTGAAGAAGCAGGAAGCGGAAAAGCTAAAGCTGACAGAGACAGTGACAGAGCACTCAACGTCTGATACAGCAGATAGTTAGGCTCAGGACCTGGGGAACCCTGACATTCAAGATCCTGAGTCAGCTGTTGGCAGCACACCAGGACAAGCCACGGTCCCCACCATTAGGCTAATCCATTTTGAGAAGAAGAAAGGGGAGGAGGTACCAGATTTCAACACTATCTATTATGATAGGGAAAGGAAGAGGATAGTAAAGAGGACCGAGAGGAAGGTAGAAACTGGGAACAGTCTGGTAGAATGATAAATGATACAACTGTAGTGTATGGGACTGAAAAAGACCCCAGGTTCACCATCAGAGCAGGGGATGCATTGACCCATGCTTCTGAAGAAAATGCGGATAGAATAATGACTGATCTTGAACAGTCAAAGAAGTCCTCTTCCTAGCTCAAAGATACCCTGAGAAAGGAAAGAGAGGAAAATAATAGGTTAAAGAGAAAGTTTGAAGACATACAACTAGAAATAAATTCTTCAAAAGCTGAGCTCCAGTCCCTCTAGGTAGAAAACATATCTATGGAGGCTGCCCAAGAAAGTCTGGAGAAGGTGCAGCAAGAATGTCAAGGGTTGAAGGCAGAGAAGGAGTAGCTGCTAGGCAGGATAAGGGAGTCAAAATTGCAGAAGGCTAACTTGGAGGAATCTGAGAGGCAATCTCAAGGGAAGAATGTAGAGCTCAAAGGACAAATTACCTCATTGACAGCAGCTCTAGGAGAGGCCAAGGAACAACAAGTCAATCTTCATCCTTTCAAGGAGCACATTTTGGCAGAGAGAAGCAAGATGTACCAGCTGCAAGTGGCCATAGAGGAAGAGAGGTGCAAGGTCTTGCAAGTGGACAGTCGGTTGGAAGATATTTTGGAAGCCTCTTCGTATTTTGTTTACAGATCATAGGACATCTTATAAGTCTTGACAGGAAGGATGGAGAGATTAGAAGCGAATGAAGAAAACCCTGCCGATCTACCTTCAAAAGATCAACAAGCCCTAAGGCAAGACTATGATTTACTAGAGTTTGCCATCAACACAGCCGAAGAGTTCAAGAAGGCTGTTAAGAAGACAAAAGGGGCTTTTGCAGAATTCTTCAGGAGGCTTCTGATCACTTATAATCGATGCCAGGTAGAGGCTGAGCAAATATTTGATAATTTTCCAGACCACAACTTGTTTTTGGAAATTTTACAAAGGAGGTATCATGAAGATGAACAAAAGATACATCACATTAAAGCATTAGATGAACAGACCCTCAGGAATGAGGTAGATCATTCCTCGGTTAGTGTGCAGCTGTTAGAAGACCAACTTCGCCTGAGCACAGCCAGAATAGAAGTCATCAGAAACTAGGTTGCTAAATTTGAAATAAATATTCGACTCCTGGAACCTTCTGAATTCGAAAGTATTGCTTCAGAGGCTTCATCATGGAATAAATTTTTGAATAGTCAAGCGGGACCCTCCTCATGAGCATCTTATTCATTTATTGTAATATATTGTAATTTTTATAAACGCTTAATGAAAGAAAATGCGGAAGGTGAAGAGTTGGGTAAGCCCAAAAGTCATTTTGTGGGCAGCCCAACAGTTTTGTTCTTTTTTGTATAAATATAGAGAATCTAGACAAGATGAGGTACTTTTTCCCAGTTACATTGGTGAAGACATATTGCAAGAAGAACTATTTCCTTTTGCAATAAATAGATGCAGTTTTCCTGTTGGATAGAGCTTGGTGGAATATTCAAATGTTATGCTATGGATTTGTTGAAGAGGAACTATTTTGTTTTCAGCTTTTTATCCATTAACTGTGAGATCGTTCTAACTCTTTGAACCTATGTTCTTGTATGAGTGATCTCTGGTTTATTTTATGGAAATTTCCACTATGAGTAATGAATGTTGTTCATAAACAATTGGCTATCTGGTTGTTCAAATATCTTTAAATGTTCATGCGTTTGAAAGAAGTATCAGCTATCTGTGATTTCTTATTACAATGCATGCACAAAATACATTACTCATTAATAAGTGACAATCTTTCTCCCTAGGGACAGGTTAGGTAATTAGTTTTAACTTCTTACAGTGTGTGTGATTTAGATGCAACAGAGCTTAAGACGAGAGGTAAGAACCTGCGCATCACATTGTGAACACTCCTTGCATTCTCAATCAATCTGCATTTTAGATAGGCATTTTCATGTCATACTTAAAACTAAAAAATACAAAAAATATATACGGTGGACCAAGCCGCAACCGATAAAACCTTTTTTTTGTTACCTGACCCACGGTAGTCGGACCACAAACCGGACGGATTCCCTACACCAAACAGTCACAGACTAGTTGGGAACATTGACTGGGGAGAATCCCTTGCTGTTGTTGCCTGCGAATTTCAAGGCCTCAACAGTTTCTGGCACTAGAAGGAGGGCCTCCAATGCATGACTGGCCGAGGAAACCCGTTTTCTCGAAATAACCCCACCAGTGATAATTTTGAAATTAGTTTGTGTCCTGGCCCAAATACTCAAGAGAATATAAAAGGAAAGACCGTCCTATATTGGAAGACTCAGTGTTGGTTGGAGATTTGGAAGAACTTGTAGAAACATCCCTACAGGAGGTTGTACAGCCTTTGAATCAAGTAGGCCCAGATACTCTTTACGGTTCTCTTGTTCATACTCCTATTCATTCACCTCCTCGCTCTCCACCCAGACTCATGGCAGGTGTAAATGCAAATCAGCCTAACCCACCAAATCCACCACCGGCTTGGAAATCCAGATCACCCTTGAACCTAACACCTCAGTTGCATGACTTACCTCAAGCTTTTGAGAAGTTGCTACCTAAGTTTGATCCTAATGAGAAGTTTGTAGTAGATGACCACTTGCAAAGTTTCTATTTGGAAATAGAAGGATTAAGGGCTAGGGAATATGATGATGTTTTTTGTAGACTTTTCCCACATACCCTTAAAGGAGCAGCAACATCCTGGTACTTTGGTTTTCCTGCAAACTCTATCCCAGATTGGGATACCTTTGAAAGGATTTTCAGAAGCAAATATGCAGCCCAAAAGATGCATGTAGCACTAATGAAAGGTCTGGGCGCGTTAAAAAAAGAGAGGAATGAGAAGGTACATAATTTCACTCAAATATTTTCATCTTACCTCAAGAACTTCTCTGCAACTGATAAGCCTTCCGATAAAGTTCTGATTGAGTATTACACCTCAGCTTTAGGTCCTGACTTGGCCATGTTCGCAAAAGATCAAGTTAAGCCTACGTTAGCTGAGACTTATGAAGAAGCAGAAAGAGTAGAGGCTGAAAAATAAAGTATAGAGGATTATCCTGAGCAATCTAGAGAAAAAACTGCCGGGAAAAGAGCCTTAATGCTGTCTAAACCTAAAGAGGAGCAATCACATGATTTTGAGGGAATGCTAAAGATGATGCAGAAGCTCTCCAACCGAATAATAGATTTGGAGAAAGAAAAAGAAGCTCAAAAATATTATAAGCCTTATTACAAAAAAAGGGAAGATAACAACCAATTCAAGAGCCCTCTGCACAATTCAGCATCAATGAATCTGACAGAGGTAGGGATGTATAATTTCTGCACTTTTCACCAACAACCCCATTCTGAAAAGAATTGTCCTCAATGGTTAAATTCGATGACATTGGTAATGAATCAGCTTTTGGACTCTAAATTGATTGAGGATAGTGATGAAGAGGAAAATGGTAACCAGACTATAGAAAAGCAGGAAAATGATACCATGTTTTTATGGGATTGTGTCTTGCTGTTTGATATAGAAAAAAGTAATTTTAAACTTGAGAATATGCCAATGACAACAAAAAACATGAGCTTGGTAAATAAAGACAATTCCATAATTTCAAAAATTTAAAAGTTGCAAGAGAATGTCAAGAGACAGCCAAACAACAATGTTGAAGAGAAAGTACTCGAAATTACCATTTTCAGCCAAGAGACGGAGCAGATCAACAAGCCTGCTAAACGTATGGAAGAACAAGTAGGTGTTAACAAAGAAAACACTGAAAAGCCTAAAGAGCCATAAGAAGAGATGCCCATTGAAAACCAACCTGTAGAAGAAGAGGTCGAGTCAATTGAGGAAGAGAAAGCTAGAACCCCACCTTTCCTTTTGACTCTGGAAATGCTAAATCATAAGGTGCATAATTGTTTGGTAGATTCTGGATCATCAGTGAATGTTATGCCACTTGTAGTTTGCAAACAAATTAATGGACAACCAAAACCTACTACTTGGGAATTCACTCAACTAGACAAAACGAATGTCAAAGTAGTGGGAGAAATGGAGAATGCTCTCATTCGTTTATCTGCAAATAACAAGATATGTCAAGTTATTGATATTGTGGTGGCTGACATACCAAATGGATATGGGCTTATTCTAAACCGTGACTAGTCTGCAAGGTTAAAAGGGTATTTTGCTTCAGACTGGTCACATTTGTGGTTTCCTCATAACGGAATCCCAAATCGGATCAAAATTTTGAGAGAACCTTACATGAAACACAATATCACCAAGTTGGAAGAAGGTAATGAATCTGCTAATTCTGTTTTGGGGAATTATCTAGCGGAGCTTGAACTAAGATATCATACCTCAGGAAAAGCCAGCAATAGTGACTGACATTCAGCCTGATCTCCTTCAACTTTCTCAGGTTGATGAGATTGATTGTAAATCGGTAGACATGGTTTCGGTTTCAAAAATAGCAGAATTAAACTATGGTTAGGTATCTCATGTCTGCAATCCAGCCTAGCCCCTTGACTCATAAGTTGAAATATTTTCAGGGGTGGGCACAATTTTATTTTTCTTTTGATTTCATGACCTTGTACATAAATAATTTGATGCAGTTTTGCTTTGATTTACAGCTTTTATTTCTGGTTATTTTTTTTTGTTTTGAATAAAAGAGGCAAACTTTTGGTTGCATGGAAAGCATCAGGGTTCTTGATTAACTGAAATCTTTGGGAAAAGACTATGCGTTTTATTTTGAAATGATAGAATGTTTTCTAGTAGGTAGTTTTCCTAAATGGCTATGCACTCATTGAAGTCCTGCTTGACCCCTGAAAATAACTCAAAATTAAGAGGTCTGGAATACTATTTTGAGGCCCCATCCATTTCACATCTAAGATGTCTTAGGGAGTGATGGAAAAGGACCCATGGAAAGGAAGCAAGGTAAATAGTTTATTATATATAAATGATCCCATGCCATGATTTCAAAAGCCTAAAGGATGTTAAGAGTCAAAACTCCTGAAAGAAGCAATACATATCAAAGCAAAGGATCAGAAATATGAATATCAATCTACTAAAAGTTCTTCTCCGTCCGTGAGTTGAAAAGTAAATACATCTCTCACACAAAAGGTCACTATGGATGGAAGAGCCTGAATAACAAATTCAAAAAGAAAAGCAGATGGAGGACTCATAAGAACAAAAATTCAAAAGGGCACAAAAGTGCAAGTGGCATGGGAATGAGGAACAAAAGAATAGTTCTGTTTGCCATATGTTACGATCCTGTGGTGTCCAAGCTAGAAACTACCCGTAGAAAGAGGTAAAATAAAACTCACCTACTAAGCCTCAAAAGAGTTATCTGGACTTTTAAATATTTTGGGTGTCCCCATCCCCTAAAAATGGACTGACATCAATGATTTAAGTGCATATGTTTGCCATCTTAGGAATACAAGCAGCTGGAAGTATTCAACTTATGAGCTGAATGATTAAATAGTCTTTCACTGGGAAGAAGTTAAGTTAGAAATCTGGGGTTCACCAGGTAGTCACCAATTGTTGCAGCTACAATGATTTCCCAAAATTCTAAAAATTTTGGGACCCTCCTTTCATTCGTTTTGCTCAGTTTTTGGTTTTGCTTGATGTTTGAATAAAATATTACCTCTATGCGGGAAATGTTTCAATGCTTGAATTAGTCTTGCTTTGCCATCGGAAGTGTTTTGGACTTTGAGTCAGGAGTCTAGTCGTCTGCACATCTGCCGTTGCGGAAGGTAACCGGACATCAAGTCTGAAGTCATATGTATTTGGTCTCTGACTTATTCTTCTTTATCGGCAGCTGTTTGAAATCCAGTCAGGGCCTTTGTCTGTACGTTTTCTGCAGTTGCAGAAATGGTTTTGCGAAGTTGTCTGAGAATTGCCTCGTCCTTTTCCGACCCTGCTGTGCTGTTTCACAGGTCTTTGGTTTTCTTCAACTTTCGCCATTGCAGCTCTAGAAAGAACTATGCTTCCAATAGTTTGATTTATTTGTTCTGCTTGGTCGATAATTTTTTGCTTGATTCATATTTATTTTTGGACTCCGATTTTGCTGGTCTGTGGAACTCATTTCTTTTACGGGTTTTCCGCTGCGGCTCTCTAATCATCTTTTGACCCGAAGCCCTAGTCTCACGACCTCCGATGTGAGTTTGTTTTTTCCCGCCAACACCATTGCGGGCACTTCGTCGTTTCATCATCTGCCGTTGTAGAGGTGATATTGACATGATCACTGACCCCTTAGCCTTTTTTCGCCCGATGATTTTATTTTTCCCACCGATTGTATTTGACCTGGGCGTATATATAGTGGAGTTTGGGGGTTTATTATTTTATTGTTATTTTGGATTTTCTCCGTGCTGTTGTTTTCGCTCGAGCAGACCGAGAATTTCACTATCAGTACCTTCGCTCCTAGGTGGCTCCACCATGGAAGTTATGATTTTTCTCCACCAGTCGCGCAGCAGTGCCAGGTAGGCCCTTATGCTCATTTTCCTGTTCCGTTCAATTGGACGAACTGTTTTGTTGTCTCCACGGTTAGTGGTTACTTGGGTTTTTCCGTCCTGGCATGTATATATTCTGAGGTAAATGGTACGACTGTCAGTTGGGAGGGGGTGTTTGTGGTTTTGCTTGATGTTTTCTCTCGTGGTGGTTATGGTTTTGCAGCCTTCACTTGATTGCTAGGGAAACCGACACAGACGACCGTTACGCTGTCTGCACCAGTTTCCCCAATTCGTGTTTGGCCATCCGGGGAGGGCTTTCATGTATTTCTTATGAGATGCCACGTTTGTTTCCACTATATCATCGCCCTCTCTTTTATGAACAAGGGTCGCGGTGGTGAATTTGTTTCACTCGAATCCGAACCCTGAACTGGTCTAGGTTAGAATTGCATTACCTAGTCGAACCGTGAAGTGAGCGTTTACAGCAAGTAGCTTCCTCTTGTCTTCTAGTGTGCTATCACTTGTAGTGTCCTCGCTTGAGCTAGTTTTAGTTTAGGTGCCTTTTTTGTCTTTCGCGTAGCGTGTAGGTCGTGGCGCTGAGAAGGGGGTTCGGGACTAGGTTCATATTAACGAAGGCCGTGATTTTCTAAATCCAAATTTTGTTGGGCGTGAGCTGGTTTTAGTCTTTGGGCAGGAGCATTTGGTTTTGAACATTATTTGATTATTTTTCATAGTTGCACTCATGTTTATCACAGATGAGGTAAAACACTTATACTATTGTCTTTATCTTTAAATGTTATCTGGAAATGACCTAACAAAACCTAAAATACATTCCTGTACATGACAGGGAAATTCCTCAGAATTCAAGATGTCTAAATGTCAGAAGAAGAAGGATCCTGTAGTTGAAGAGGAACCTGAAGTCGAAGTCATTACTAGAGTCAAATACACCTACGAGGACACCAAATGCATAATTGGTGTAGAACCCGAATATCAATGGGGGGAAGTTTACAGATTAATTACGTGTCGAGAAGTGCCTGGAATAGGCTTTGAGGAAGAAAACATCTATGCAAATATAGAGAGGTCTTCATTAATGAAAATTGCTACCAGACCTGAGCTCTTTCCCTGCTCAGAGGTGATTGGGTGGATTCTGCCCAGGGCAGATGTAACCACCATGATTTTAGCGAATGTTGATAAACAGGGCTATGCTGCTTATAGCCCTGGGTATGTGGCATTGGCCTACCACTTACCAGAAGAACAGGTGTACTTGACTAAGGACTGGCTAAAGGCAATCATGATGGACCTAGTTGAGACACTGAAGAGGATGCTCATGCCTGGTAAGAGCTTTAGAACTAGGCCAACTACAGAATATGACACTGCAAGTCTAAGAACCCCTTACAGGTTCATTGCCCTGATGCTGAACAGGATTTTCGGGAGGGCCCATAGTAAAAGCTTCAAATTGGAGTGGGTGCCTATCATTTTCTATATTGCAACACAGGGGACCATGTTCAACTGGGCCAACATTGTGTCCAACATCCTCTCGGCCTACATTGCATCAGCATTAGGAGGGGTGTCCCAAAAGAGATCATAGTTCTACATGAGCTCTATACTGATTGATTGCATACTGTGCAACCAACCCTTCCCCAATCTGAGGTGTATCTGGGACCGGGAAAGAACACCAGTCTACTCAGCATACAAGCCACTGTGGGCCCACAAATACCACAGTCACTACAGGGAAGTGTGTGAGCACTTCATTATGCCATTGTATACCTTAATTTTCTTGAAAGAGTGCAATTGCATGTCAGAGGAGGCATTGCAGGTGATTGAAGAGTATGTGGATTATTATTTGACTGAGGATGGATTGTACTTCAAAATGTTTGGTTTCTCCCGAGCACCCTCACTATTGCCTAAGTATGCCACAGACTATGTAATCCACAAAGAGGCAGTTAGACAAGTATTTTTAGATGGCATAGCAAGCTTTCTGTTTAAACATAAGAAAGCAGCTTACCCTCCATTTCCTTTCAGGTTGGGAAGCTACAAGTTTACCAAGGTGAAGAAAGCCGATGAATTCGTTGAAGAGTTGGGGAAATTCCATTTTGGGGAAATGCGTTTCCACAAGAATGATTACTGGAATAAGGTGGCAGAACACTGTAAAGATGCGAATGTACATTTTGAATACACCAGTCACTGGGATAGAGAAGAATCCATTTTCTGTAGTGCACAAAATATGACAGCCTTAAGAAGAAGGTTTAAAAAGAAAATCACCACCAAAGGTGGAAAAGGACAAGATGAGAAAGCAAAGGCTGAGGAGGAGGAAACTAGAAAAAGAAATGAAGATGTTAGGAGACTAGCACATGAGGACGAAGGTTGGCTCAAAGGAGAAGAGGAGGAAAAGAGAAGAGCTACACAAGAGGCAGAAGAAGCTGCTAAGAACGAGGAAGAAGAAAAGAAAAGAAATATGGATGAGGAGCTAAAGAAGCAGGAAGCAGAAAAGCTAAAGATGTCAGAGACAATGACAGAGCACTCAACGTCCAATACAGCAGATAGTCAGGCTCAGGACCTGGGGAACCCTGACATTCAAGATCCTGAGTCAGCTGCTGGCAGCACACCAGGATAGGCCATGGTCCCCACCCTTAAGGCTAATCCCTTTTGAGCAGAAGAAAGGGGAGAAGGTACCAGATTTCAACACTATCTATTATGATAGGGAAAGGAAAAGGATAGTAAAGAGGACCGAGAGGAAGGTCGAAATTGGGGAACAGTCCGGTAGAATGATAAATGATACAACTGTAGTGTATGGGACTGATAAGGACCCTAGGTTCACCATCATAGTAGGGGATGCATTGATCCATGCTTCTGAAGACAATGTAGATAGAATAATGACTGATCTTGAACAGTCAAAGAAATCCTCTTCCCAGCTCAAAGATACCCTAAGAAAGGAAAGAGAGGAAAATAATAGGTTAAAGAGAAAGTTTGAAGACATACAACGAGAAATAAAGTCTTCAAAAGCTGAGCTCCAGTCCCTCTAGGTAGAAAATATATCTATGGAGGCTTCCCAAGAAAGTCTGGAGAAGGTGCAGCAAGAATGTCAAGGGTTGAAGGCAGAGGAGGAGTAGCTGCTAGGCAGGATAAGGGAGTTGGAATTGCAGAAGGCTAACTTGGAGGAATCTGAGAGGCAATTTGAAGGGCAGAATGCAGAGCTGAAAGGAAAAATTACCTCATTGACAATAGCTCTAGGAGAGGCCAAGGAAAAACAGGTCAGTCTTCAGCCTTTCAAGGGGCACATTATGGCACAGAGAAGAAATATGCACCAATTGCAAGTGGCCATAGAGGAAGAGAGGTGCAAGGTCTTGAAAGTGGACAGTCGACTGGAAGAGATTTTGGAAACCTCTTCATATTTTGTTGACAGATCACATGACATATTAGGAATCCTGATAGGAAGGATGGCGAGATTAGAAGCGAATGAAGAAACCCCTACCGATCTACCTTTAAAATATCAACAAGCCCTAAGGCAAGACTATGATTTAATGGAGTACGTTTTGCCATCAACACAGTCGAAGAGTTCAAGAAGGCTGTTAAGAAGACAAAAGGGGCTTGTGCAGAATTCTTCAAGAGGCTTATGATCACTTATAATCAATGCCAGGTAGAGGCTGAGCAAAGAATGGATAATTTTCCAGACCAGAGCCTGTTTTTTGGAAATTTTACAAAGGAGGTATCATGAAGATGAACAAAATATACAGCACATTAAAGCTTTAGATGAACAGACCCTGAGGAATGAGGTAGATCATTCCGCAATTAGTGTGCAGCTGTTAGAAGACCAACTTCACCTGAGCGCAGCCAGAATAGAAGTCATCAGAAACCAGGATGTTAAATTCGAAATAAATATTCGATTCCTGGAACCTTGTTAATTCGAAAGTATTGCTTTAGAGGCTTCAGCATGGAAGAAATTTTTGAATAGTCAGGCGGGACCCTCCTCATGAGCATCTTATTCATTTTATTGTAATATATTGTAATTTTTATAAACTCTTAATGAAAGAAAATGCGGGAGGTGAAGAGTTGGGTAAGCCCAAAAGTCATTTCGTGGGCAGCCCAACAGTTTTGTTCTTTTTTGTATAAATATAGAGAATCTAGACAAGGTGAGGGACTTTTTCCCAATTAGATTGGTGAAGACATATTGTAAGAAGAACTATTTCCTTTTGCAATAAATAACTACAGTTTGCCTGTTGGAGAAAGCTTGGTGGAATATTCAAATGTTATGCTATGGATTTGTTGAAGAGGAACTATTTTGTTTTCAGCTTTTTATCCATTAATTGTGAGATCGTTCTAACTCTTTGAAACTATGTTCTTGTACGAGTGATCTTTGGTTTATTTTATGGAAATTTCCACTATGAGTAATGAATGTTGTTCATAAACACTTGGTTATCTGGTTGATTAAATATCTTTAAATGTTCATTTGTTTGAAAGAAGTATCAGCAATCTGTGATTTCTTATTACAATGCATGCACAAAATACATTACTCATTAATAAGTGACAATCTTGCTCCCTAGGGATAGGTTAGATAGTTAGTTTTAATTTCTTACAGTGTGTGTGATTTAGATGAAAGAGAGCCTAAGACGAGAGGTAAGAACCTGTGCATCACATTGTGAACACTCCTTGCATTCTCAATCAATCTGCATTTTAGATAGGCATTTACATGTCATACTTAAAACTAAAAAATAGAAAAAATATATACGGTGGACTGGGCCGCAACCAGTAAAACCTTTTATTTTGTTACCTGATCCACGGTAGCCGGACCTCAAACTGGATGGATTCCCTACACCAAACAGTCACGGGCTAGTTGTAAATGTTGACTGGGGAGAATCCCTTGCTATTGTTGCCTGCGAATTTCAAGGCCTCAACAAGGGGATTGTTGATATTTAGTTAATGATACTCTGGAGCAAGTTAGTCATTCTAAGCCTACATATTTTGAAGTCTCGTATGTGAAGGAATCATTTCGAGGTGATTTTGAAGAAGAGATTATCCCTTTTCCCACGGTGGAACACTTTCCAAGTTTTACCTTTTTATACAAACTTAGTTGCATTGATTATCTTTCTAATTATCAGAAATCAATACGCAAATCTTTTCTTTTAAATTAGATTATGCAATTAGGTTCTAATTGGATCCTTCTTTACGAGCAAATGAGTGGGGCTTGCATTGTTATCATATTAAACCTCTTAATTCCATCCCACTCTCTTAAGGAGTGTAGTGGATTCTCCATCCATTAAGCAATCTCCTATGAAATTAACATTGAATGTAGCCCAATCATTTTCTTTAGCATCCCTAGGATTAAGTTGGGAAACAAGAGGTCTTATTACAAGCTGACCTATTCACGATCATACCTTCTTATGGAATGACTTTATCAATATTTGGTCATCAGGCAAGGGTACTGGCTTGTATCCGCAAAAGTGGTTGCAAGACGGGGGGTCTCATCACGAGCCAGCCCACTCATTATCTGTAAGTTGGTGTGAATGACATTGTCACCAAGTCAGGATAGTTCTTTCCATCTTCTTTCTAGGAATGAAAACATTTAACAAGGGTTGATAAGCTTTGCATATTTAACTAATGGATGGGATAAAAGCTACTTATTGGGTTAAAAGGTAACCTTGTCGAGACTTCAAATGCCTGCCGACAGCAAGGCCATACCTGTGGTATTAGAGGTAAAAAATTAAGATAACATATTCTTGTCATCACAAATTGTTCATTCCGAGCATGTTTCAATGAAGAACATATTTTGTTGGAAATCTAATCAATTAGTATTTTTTCTTTGCATTCTAATTAATAGTTAGAAGGGCATCATTAAAAATCGATTGTGGCTAGGTAAATATTTAAAAGGTTGACTTGTTAATGTGGTACACATATCTTAGGGGAAGTTCTCTTCTTGGTAAAAGCATTGTCTTTCACCCCTTTATACACATACAAATACTATCTTTCCAATTCAAAGATAACTGCTTCATCCCAACGTGTCACCATTTGTTGTAGGCACAATAGATCCCATGTTATTTAAAACATGGGAGCCCCAATTACACATACAAAGGTGACAATTTGAATTCTTTAAATCATTTTGAGGCCCTTGTCACATTTGTCGTGGTTTCTTTATTCTCTAACTTAGTCAAATTTCTCAAATTTATGCGTGGATTGTGTGCTTTTGATAAGTTGCAGAAGACTATCTTTTGTTTGAAATTGTTTCATTCCACAACCCACATCCTGTGGATGCGGGATTTCAAAGTTTAAACATTTTCAGAGTTTCTCATCCCGCACAGTGCAGAATGTGGGATGCAGAAAGGTTTTGATGCATGTGATTTTGTCATCCTATAACTAGAATCCCATAACTTGCGGAATGCGGGGTGCAGGAAGTCATTTATTTTGGTGCTTTTGTTGTGTGTTCTGCAACCCGCAACCCGCAATTTGTGGGATGGGGATTGCGGAAAGGGTTGAATAAAATTTTGATATTTTGTGATCCCGCATCGTGCATCCCACATTTGTGGAATGCGGGTTGCGGGATGGTGAATAAAACTTAAAACCTCATGTTGTGACCCTACATCCCGCAATTGCAGATTGCGGGGGAGACACAGATTGCAATTCTAAATCTCTGTTGTGGATTCGTCTTGATTCGATGGTTGGGGTTGTTTTGTTTTTTAAATAAATATTCATATTTTGGTTTGCTTCTTGGATTGACCTAGTTGTTTAATGATCTCCTTTGGATCCTTGACCTTTTTTTGCGTTGTTTTTTTTTTCTTGGATTGGTTTTCATGGTTATAAGGATTGGATAAAATTGGTTGTTTGAGCCTTTCAACTGCTTGGTGGTTGGTTAATACTTACTTAATCTCAATTTAGGCCTATTTCATGTTACTTTTTATTTTTGGGTTAATTTCAAGGCGCTCGCAAGAACTTGCTACCCAAATATAATGCAATGGAAGCGCGCGAGCGGGCCTAATCAACAACGTGCACACACTGCTTAGATGCGCGCAAGCTCTTTCACTTCAGAGTGACGAACCTCCACGCCTGATTTCCAGCATCGAAAATAAGAGCGTGCACATGCACGTTCATTTGGACGCGCACATGCATTTGGACATGCATGTGTGTTGGGCGTGATAGCAAATAGGGACGCGCGCGTGTCCCTATGTACTAAAAAAAAATAGTGGGCATATTTGGTTTTTACCCATCCACGAGCGTGCAAGGAGGAGACAACAACCCCCAAGGAGATGAATTCGACCCCCAAGGAGCCCAGCTAACTTGTGCAAATTTCCTAAAACGAAGTTGGAGTAAGGTAAATAGAGTAGGAATGCAATTTTTTTTGTTTATTTCATTGTTTTTAAAATAAAATTAAAAATTAAAAAAATTGAAAATGAATTGAAATGGGAAAATTTTGATACTGCAGGTACAAATTACCTAACCACAATGACCAATACCAATGAACCATCCAAAGAAATGAATGAAACAAACCATAAAAAGGACCCAAAGCCTGAATCAAACGAAGAAAACCTCGAATTAAACAAAGAAGAAAACCACGAAGATGAATTACACATGGATTTAAACCAATTAAGAGTTTTGAGTGATGAATTGAAGAACACGAGGGAACCCTCTCGGGTTTCCCTTGCCACATCAATACAAAACATTATAGAATCTATCAACATTTCCCACAGTGAGATAATCAGTTTGAGCGAATATAGGGCTCGAATGAGAGAGAATAATAGCACTGGTATATCCAAAGAGGATATAAAAAACCTGAATATCACAAAAACCCAACTGTCGAGCAAATTTACAGATCCTAGAACAGGACATCCAATAGATGTGAGGAAGAGACGAGTTTGCATGGATTGGTGTAATTACCAGCCATGGAGAGAAAACTGGAGGAAGAGATGGTTCATGGTATTCGATAAGCCTCCATGCAACAATGTCGAGGTCCCATAGTATTTTCTTAGGAAACTGTGGGTTGAGTTTGTGTTAAGGTTCCATGTGAACTACTTCAACATCACAGAGTTCCAGGGTGTCGGTTTTGGCTTAGCCCAAGATCGACCTCATGCCCACCGGAACCCACTCAGAGGATCTGCTGCACCTAGGTAAGAGCCAAACCTGCCTCCTCAACCCCTTGGGTTAGGTAGCAGGCTAGATGAGATCCATGAGTCCGTCAGACGTGCCACACGACACCTTCTTAGGCATACCACATTTGTGGCTATGTCCTCGCAGAGCGAGCATGACCCCCCTGAGAGACGCACTTTTGCACGGTCTACTAGTGGTGGGAGAGGGAGAGCAGATATAGGTGGATCCATCCAGCTTGATGAGAACAGTGCCACATCATTGTTCTCATTGTGGGAATCCATGCCAGGTTCCCACGTAGGAGCATGGCACAGAGAGCTATCTACACCAGGTTAGTAATTGTTTTATTTAATGTCATAATTTCTAATAAATTTAACTTAGAATTAGATGTTGATGACTTGATTTTTTTTAATGTATAGCTATTCAGTGCTGAGTATCCAACACACGGGTGGGAGGACACTGGTTTCTTCAACCTAGATGGAGCCATGGAAGCTGTAGAAGACATCGTGGCACCATACACACAAGTATTTTTCTTTCAGTAATTAAATTTAATGTTAGTAGTTAGCCTTGTCATCCAAGATATGTGTCTCTCTTGTAATTTGTTTTAATATTTGCATCGTGTTTATTGTTTATTGTTATTGCTCCGTGATCCTGTTTTTCTAACAAGGTCATGAGAGAAAAAAATATATTCTACCACACTATCTTAAAATTCATTCAATTCCTTCAAAAATCATATGAAATGATCTCTTACCTTAATTGGTAACAAGCTAGGAAGTATGTTTGACATTGGTGAAAAAATGAGGGACCTAGAAAAACTTACGTGGAAAACATTTACATGGAGATGCACCAAGATGATGGGTTAGATAATAAATTGGTAATTAATGAATTGGGTCTTAGTTGTATTGTCAATAATTGAATATGTGAAAATAACCATTATTAGCTTAGTATGCTACCTATAATAGAAACTTAGAAGAAAATTTACTAAGAAGGGTATTCTCAATTAGGATACCTTAGAAAATTAGGTTTGAAATAGGAGGAGAAGAGAACTCATAGCCATGTCAACTCTCTAGACCAGAAAGGAAATGAAACATAAGCAAGGTTTACTAGGGCTAACTAGTCAACTAATTCGTATATAAGGAAACTTTAGCATCAATAATGGATACAATTTTCAAAGATATAGTTATAGAAAATATGACAAACACTTACCCTACAAATCATCCATCCTTTGATATTGCACAAGACAAGCATATAACTTTTTAATATCATTTCAAGGATTGACGAGAAATTCTAAGGAGTAAGCCCATAAACGTTGTGGATATTCTCTAAAATAGAGAAAAATGTAACATCCCTCAAAATCATAATTTGAAAGAAAATTTAGTATGCAAGTTTGGGATTGTTATTATCACCATCATAGCATTGATGTTATGTCGCTTGATTGATTTGTGACTTCTGTTGTATCAATAAATTAGTTCTTGTCAATCGTCGCATATTTATTTAAATTGTTAGCCCATATTTAGTTAATATTTACTAATTGAATCTAAATATTTTTGTGCAAATGAACAGGTGTCCGCAGGATTGAGTGACCAGCCATCCCCACCAGGTATCAACAGATCCCCTCATGAGCAGGTATCTTATAATAAAGTATAAATTTAATTTCAGTTTTGATGGCTTAGATTCATATAGTTATATTTCTTTTGTACTAATACACGATGGCATGAATATGTATACAGGTCCCACCACATAGGCACGTCGATGTCACTATCTCTCCACCGAATTCTATTTTTCCACCATATATGAAAGGTGTAGCCCCTGGCATACATGTCCCTTTCCCTACATCCCTCCCCACCCCATTCCATCCATCCCTTGCCTCCCACCCACCACCACACTTCCATCCAGCTCGCCCCCCCCGCCCCACCCATCCATCCCCTCCCTTGCAATTTCCCATGTTTCCACCCTCCCCCCTCCAACCAAATTACACCATCCATCCGCATTCACCCATCCATCCAACCCATCCTAGATTTCATCCCCCTCCTCCATATTCCCCCACCACCCTCGCTTCCTCTTTCAGGGTGGCCCATTCAATTATACAGCCAGTTGGTGTTTATGGTCGTACATCACCACTTCGCCCACTCCATTCCATGCCCTCTCCCACCGTGCCCCCTAGTGTTGTGGCCAACATTGATGTGGATACATCCTCCTCTATGCCATCCACCCTAGCATCAGAGCAGGTTGTACAACCCACTGCTCCACCTGCCAGCCCTGAGGACCAGTCGATTGCTCCACCTACTAGCCCCCAGGACCAGCCTGTTGTGCTCATGGTGAGATTGATTAGTTTATGAAAATCGCATTCAATATTAATGAAAATTAACATAGTAGTGAATTGTATGAGTTATCTTACTGTTTAAATGTTGTAGGGTGGCATTGTCAAGAGACTTGGATCACAAAGGAGGGTAGCCCACTCACCACTTACGGTCTCGTCTCAGGTGAGCTATTTAAAATTTGAAAACGTAATCTTGATATTTAAATTGTGTTTTATAGTTGTATAATTTCCTATAGGAGTTGACATTTGATTGTTGTCATTTCAGATCCCAAGGGAAGGTGGTCGAAGCAGCTAGAAGAACCGAGCTTCCTCTAGCTCGAAGAAGAGGAAGATCGATTTTGGAGTTAGACCTAGGAGCTCCGAGGGTGGGCAGGAGGATTGAGAGATCCTCATATGTACATTAGCCATGATGTGGCATTTTGGCACGAGTTGCCATATTTTGTATATGATTGGAAATTTTTGTATATTAATATATCATTTTGTACTTCTTTATAGTAGTAGTTTACAGTTGATGCGCTTGCAATACTTATTGTTGATGAAGCAATAAAGTCCGTACGTTCACAATAAAATGCATAAATTTTTTAACACCATAGGTTAGTTAACAAAAATATACACAAATGCATAAAAGTAAAGTCTTATTCATTGTCCAAATTGCAATAGAAAGCACTTGTCTGCCTTTGGTATTTACATAGTAATTCTAAGCTTTGTCCTTCTGCTCCATTTTATATCCTTGACTAACACTAGGAATGTCTATCAAACTAGACTGTAATACTACCTATTAGGCAGCCATAAGACACACTTAAACCATTCTATTCTATCCTAACCATTGCTAAAACCCTTGCCCTAGACTCCTACCTTTCACTCTCTCTAAATCAAGGCTTATTCCTTTCATTTCCACACTACTTAGGCCCCCACGACTCTCCCTATATCTCTGACTGTAATATCCATTTTAGACAGCCCTAGAACACCACTAAATCATCCTAAGCTTCCCTAACTTATTCACTGTAATATCCTATTTAGGGCAGCCCTAATAGCCTTCTTACCCACCTATCATATCCTAAGGTCACTTCCTTACCTTCCTATCTTACCCACTCACTAACGCCTCACCTCAAATTTGTCCATAACCCAATTTAAAGTGGCACAAAGACACCCTAAAGGGACTGCATATAAACAATCATTCCCAGCCATACTTAAACAAATTTGACAGTGGTATATAAACATCCATAACTTGGCAAAATACTAGAAAAGTCCTTGAATTGCTTGCAAGTCATTATGTCATCAAAAGCCAAGTGAATATACTTCTTATCATTCCTACTTGGTTGGAAATTAAATCTTGGACTGTCATAAGACATTTTACTTGACTGGAAATTACATCTTGGACTGTCATAAGACATTTTACTTGACTGGAAATTTGATTTGGTTTAACAGTCCCATTGGCTTGGAAACTTGTCACTTATAAGATTGTTTATCACTGATGTTTACTTAAAAATATTGTACCTTTGTCTTAACAAGCTAAAAAGTGAAATATAGGACTGTCATAATGTTAAATGCTTGGTTGCAAATACTTTTATGTCGGTTGCAAAAGAGGTTGACTTTGTACGATATGATGATAACGTCCCATCAACACCACTAACATGCTTCAACTACATGCATAATTGAAATGAAAACATCACATAATGATAACATCCGATAAAAAATGTTCTTCCTTGACAAATACAAAATGAAACAAGTTCATGAATATGTGTCTTCTATACTGATCTATTGAGCACTTGCAATTTTAACGAGCTATTGTACTTGTTGCAATTTTAACGATTTAAGGGTTAGCATGCATAACCTAGGGTTTAGAATCAGTGAGGAAACCCTAACCCTAACTGAATTTTAAAGGTTAGCATGCATAACCTAGGATTTATAATGAATGAGGAAACCCTGAAATACAATATCCTATTTAGGGCAGCCCTAATAGCCTTCTTACCCACCTATCATAGCCTAAGGTCACTTGCTTGCCTTCCTATCTTATCCACTCACTTCCTATCTTGTCATCCCTATTGATCCTTCCTTTGGTAGCGACATGTTCTCTTTGGGTGTACAATCATTGTTTGAAGGGTCATTTTTGCTAGAAAGTTCCTTTTATTTCAGAGGATTTTCCTTAGTCATCATCTTGATGGCCTACAGAAGTGCAGGATGACCTATCCAAAGGTCTGCACTTAGGATATCTAATGAAATAAACACCATTAAAGTTTACTTAACAAATTCAACCCAAAATGATCTCAATTAGCATGCATAACCAATGCTAGAATCTACCCAATCATAAAGCTAATATAAGCTAAAATTCAAATCTCCACACTATAATTGTTTTTTTCGTTAGGGTTTTGTAAACCCTAATTATCTTTCATCATAGAAGCACATGGCATTTTAGGCAAGTCTAGCTAGGGTTAGCATTTTAGGCAAGTCTAGCATGTAACTATTCATCAATTACAATAGTGTTAGTTAGGGTTTAGGATAAAAAAGAAATTCAATTCATAACCTAGGGTTTAATTCAATTGTAACAATTTGATAATTTGAGTATTGTTGATTCGCCTCCTAAAATTCTCTAAAAATCATCCTAGCATTTGCACACATTGGTATTTGCGTTTGTGAACATATGAAATAGTAAGTAGTTCATATTAATCCCAATAAAATTATTTCATGTATGTGCATAGCCTAGGTATAAGGCCTTTTGGTTTTTACTTAAATGATACTAACCAATCTAATGATATATACCTAAAGAGGTCATAAAACCCTAGTTCCATCTCATAACTTGTGAACCCTAGTTATAATATGCAATTTGTAGTTCATGAAACCCTAGTTTCTTTTCAATTTGTAAGTGTATCCTAGGGCTATATGGCCTTTTTGTTTCTACTTAAATGATACTAACCAGTCTAATTTGATCTTCAAACCTAAAGAGTTCATAAAACCCTAGTTTGTAGTTCCATGTCTCAATATGTGAACCCTAGTTTTATTATGCAGGTTGTTGGCTTATATTTTAGTACATGAATAATATAATGCTGCAACATGTTCTTTCTTAGTGACATCTAGACACATTGGGCAATGAAAACATGAGGGGGGGGGGGAATTTTCAACCCAAGTTATAGCATGCAATTGTAGTTCATGAAACCCTAGTTGGTTTAGGATGTGTACATGTACATGTGTTTCTACTTCCATCTCATAACCTGTAAAGAGTTCACGAAACCTATTGGGTGTTAAAATACCTAGATTAATACCAAAATGTTTGGATGCGTTCTACTATCTTAAATACACCTAATATTTAATTATCGACCGGGGTTGGTAGGCTTAGAGTTGCTACAAAATATATGTGAAGGTAGTGGGGTTACTAGGGCGTTGTTCGGAAAATACTTTAATAAACAAAAGATTGAAAAATCTTTCAAAATGAAAAACTGAGTCAAACTCCTAAAAATTTAATTATTATTGTGATTAAAGCAAAACATCATACTAGGATAATATCAAACTACTCATTAATTAACTCTTCTTCTTCTTAGTCTTAGAATGGGAAAATTTTCATAAACAACTTCAGAAACTGAGAAAGGTCTAATTTACGAATAAGTAGAACGAATAAATAAAGAAGCAAGTAGAAAACTTAATTAAGAAGACTTCTCTAATTTTCTAACCTATAAGCATTTTCAGTAAACATACAATTAAAGGAATAAATCCTATGCTCGTATCAATCTAGAAAGTATTGGTGTATTGAACATGTCTTACCCTAAATTCAATATAAACAACGATGAATTAAACTAAACCAAAGATACAATTATCAGATATTACAGTGATGATAAATGAGGAAATCAAAGACAAATTAAGCAAATTAAATCATAATTCAAAAACATACTTTGAGTGAAAAGAAATATGAAAAGGGATTTTAATAAATACTTTAAAAATAATCTATCCTAAGGTCCTAGAGGTTGATGTAACTATTATCTAATTACCGAAATAGAATTCAAAAAGCCAAAGATATAAAACTGAAAATAGGTTTAAAGTGAAACTAGGAATGCTAAAGGTTGGATGGAAGGATGGACGACAATCTGGAAGGAAGGTCCGAATGAAAGTCCAAACACACAGTCCGAATGAGAGGCTGTATACAGAAAATAATAAAAACAGACCTAAATGATTTAATTATCAGCTGATTTTGTGCATATGAAAACAAGATGCATAAATGACAAAATTTAAACCTAATTAATAATTAAAATAATCAAAAGGAATTAATAATATATGGGTATGAAGAGATTACTTCAATCATAAAATAAAACAAAACTAAAACATAGCTGAACTAATTTACAGTGTAAACAAAAAGCAGCAAAACTAATCTCTAACTAAAGACTGACATAATATTAAGCACTAACTTTGAAAGAAAATCTGAAAGCAAACTAGAAATAAGCTATACGTGACCTAAGACTAACTAAATTTTATCTATCTGCAAATATAAAATTAAGCATTTAACTGCAAGGAAAACTGGAAACAAACTACACGTGATCAGCCACTCTAATTCTATAGGCAAAGACTACATTAACAACACAATGTGAATTATATGAACTATGAAAGATACATGTTACACAGAACAGAAAAACAAATATAAACAAATTAAAAACAAAACTACTTATCTGTGATGAAGAGATAACAAAAACTCATACGGAAATAGAGACCATGAATTGTCAAGGGGCCCTCTCAACAATCATGGGTAATGCCTGGCAAATGCTTTCACACACAGTCATAAACAACAAGGCGTAGAGATTCTATTAAAAAGAAGGAACATAGTTACAATATTCTTCTCTCAAAACAAACTAACTATCTACCTAATGGATTAATCAATCCGTTATCTCTCTACATGGAGGTGTTTATACACACACTGTTTTCAAGAGATTGAGCAAGTCGACCCTTTAGTGGTCGACTGCTCTTCTAAATTTAGTCAATCATAAAAGGAAATAATTGTTCATAGGCCAGTGCATGAGCATCTGCCTCCTTCAGCGTGATCGTGGCATCTTCATCATGAGCAGGGCATCATGGTGGTGTATCTACTCCTCCTTTCGCGTGGCTGGTGCACTACTACATTTCGATCCAAAATTCGACGGTTTTTTCCGATGGCGCATGGATTTATCTTTTTAAACTTACAATAAATCACAAAGATATTTTTTTTTTATAAATATGGCCACAAGCGTCGGTTAAGCGACGGCTAGTCTCATAACCGTCTCATAACCGTCGCTTAACCAACGGCACGTTGGTCAAAATAAGTCATAGAAAAGCGTCCAAAAGAACCGTCGCTTAACCGACGGCACGTTGGTCAAAATAAGTCATAGAAAAGCACCCAAAAGTCACATAGGGCGCCAAAGGATTCACCTGTTCCCTTATCGCTAACCTGCTTGCTTCTGTTCTATCACTGTCTTACTTCCGTGGCTTGCCTAATGAACTGCCATTCTGTTGGTTAGGTTATTCCTCTATCCCCGATCCTTTTCAGAACAGAGGCTTCTGAACCCTCTCATTTCTTTCCCTCAAAGAGATAATGCATCCGAATCTTTCATTGATGCAAACAATGCTAAATACTACTTCAATGCATTGATCTTTACTTTCACACTGGTCATCTATGCTGCATCCTCTTCAATGTCGAGTGTCTAAAGAGATCGAATCTACCCAACGGCCCATCAATCGTCACATAAAAGATGGATGTAATTAATATTATTGTAAATAAAGATGCTCTTCACCCAAATTCAGGTTCTTACTGAAAGG
>LPNX010069990.1:37113-93201 GCA_001517045.1 Pseudotsuga menziesii
AGAAATCTTGGAGAAGTCTCTATTTTAGAGGTGTGTCATTGGACCCCATATTTTGCAAACCGCCAAGTTTACTGATTAAATATTGTGGCACCTTTTTCCAATTTTTGTGTAATGACATCTTTTGTCAAAAGAGGGATATATAACTAAGTACATTGGTATATTTTAATTTTAAATGTTCTTACATTTTTGTGTATACAAAATCATGATGTAGTTGTTGCTTAGTGCAAGTCATTATATACAGTAAACTCATGCTATTTAACATTAACCTGGGTACTGCATTGTGGCAATAGATGTGAATCCATGATAAGAAAGCACAAACAATGGACTTGTAAAATGCAGTCTTTCAACTTTCAAGGGGATTTAAAGGCAATGGCAGAGAACAAAGATATGGCAGTGTCAAGATCAAATAGAGATTATATCTGTCGCAGGGATTTGCTAATGTATGGGTTTTGGGGGCCGATATCATTTTTATTTGCTGCTGATTCAAGGAGAGCTCTTGGTATGTACATGATGACACTCTTTCTGTTATTCCAGCATCCGTAAATGTGTAATATTTGGTGATCTGAGCAGTTTATGCATAAGTTGCCTTACAGCTTGAGAAAGAAGGAATTGAATGAAATTTTGTGTACATAAAACTAAAATTTTTGGCTTATTTTTTAAGCAAGAGCAAAACTTCCTTTGTATCTGAAGAATATTTAGTCCCTCTTAGATTATCAGTATGGGAAACATGCTTAACATGATGTTATTTTTTTTAGAATTCATTAGTATTGGGATTCAAAGCACCACAAATATTGCTTTCTGCTAATATGTCACTAGAATAAGTTGCCGTTATGGTAAGGTTATTATTTTTTTGTTGATAGTTTGAGCAAAAATGGCTATATAATCTTGGCATTTTGATGGACTGTTCAGAATGATAGGTACAATAAGGTTTTCAATTTGATTAGTTATAGTGTACTAGTTTTTGGGCATCATTTCTGATGGCCATCTTCCATTATCATCATGATGGTGTGCCTGAACAGATATTTATGGTAGGAAATGTGTTTCCTGCTCTTGGCAACATTTTTCCAGCCTACCACTATAAGCAAAAAATCATAGACAGCTTGATGAAATAATTGATGAGCTGGTTGTTAAACTATTATATAAAAAAATGAAGAATTAAAGTGCCATGCCTTATGCAGACTGGTCTAATGTGCAAATATATTTTACCTTTCAAGCTCTTCTTTGCTAGGCTGCACTTAAGTTGGTTATTTTAGTTTTTGGTTCTTAATCTTTGTTTTAAGCTGGCAGAAACAGTGCTTATAGATAAGATTGGAGAGAAAAATAGAAGAATGCCAATAGAAGAATGCCAATCTGGAGAAAAAATGCACTCTTTAATAAAACTAAGCACTTCAACAGCTCCTTGTAAAGGAATATTACTGGAGTCAGAAACACTGTCATTTGCAGAGCAGGGCTGTTCATGTCCATCAGAGATGAGTACTACTTTCCTGCTAGCCTCTGAAATTGCAAGTCTTAAATGTCTGTCTCATTCTTGCTTCCTAATTATGCCATGATATTACTTAACTTTAATAATGCTATGATATTGCTTTCCAGATTAAGTGATTTAAGAATGATTCCAACCTACCTAGGCATCTGAATATTGGTCTCGCAGTGTTTGAATTGTTGAGAATAATTTCTTATTGTAGTATAGGGAATCATCATTCATAAATGAGATGCATCCATTGTCTTTGTCTTTAGCTTTGTCCGAGTACTGGTAAAACGCAAAAGGTGTGCATCCGATGGGTGGCATTGCCGTCACTGCAAACTTTCTGGTGCCCATGTCCGTCCAACGCAATTTATAGCTCATGAGACTAGTGCAGGTCCTCGTGTTACCTAATTATTGTTTAGAATTGGCATGGCATAGAAGCCGAGTTTGTATATCTAGCTGTTCAGACCTTGCATTATATATGGCAATTAGTTTCCGCAAAAAAGAGAACACCAGTTTTGAAGCTCTGTGATTTAGTCAGTCAATCCAAGCCTCAAGGCTTGTATTTAGGTATTCTGCCACTCTTTTCTCTGTGTATTGCTTTCAAAGTCATAAACTTTTCATGGATTTTCAGATTTATTGCAGGTTTCTCGGTTTTGTTTTAGAAATTATAACAGCTATAGAAAGACATCAATTAAAATATGAATTCATCAAATTCATTATTATGTTTGTGTGTTTTTGTTGATGTGTTTGTCTCTGTGAATGCAGGATTTAAAGGATCTGTGAACTGCGTATAGTAAAGCCTGCCCGGAAGCATGTAAATTGGTGTGAAAATTTTATTTATTTTTTTAAAAATTTCCACAAGTGTCGCTTAAGAGACGGTTTCTGCTGTCGCTTTTTCGACGCCTTATCTAGCTCGCTGTTGCTTATCCAATGGTAAAATGTGTCGCTTTTCCGACGTTTAGTTTAATATATGTCGCTTATCCGACGGTTGTCGATGTCGCTTATCCGACGCTTTTAGTTAATTTTCGTCACTTAATCGACTGTTCTGAAGGCTATTTTCTCAAAAAAATCTTGCTACCGTCGAAAATATTCTATTGCTTAAGCGACGCTTTACATTTAAGCGACGGTTACATAGGTGTCGCTTAACCGACGATTATTTAAGTGTCGGCTAACCGACGACAAGTTTCCGACGCTTAAAAAAAATCAAAGTGTCGTACATGCGACAGGAAAGTGTCGAAAATCCGACATGACGGCCATCGGATTTTTGGTCGAAATGTAGTAGTGATTCCCTTTACGCTTATTAGTTTTCCATCATTATTCAGATAAGTTAAAGTTTTATCATAACAATTTAAGACCACCCTATGCTGCTCTAACCAATCCATACCAATTAATATGTCATATGAACCTAGAGGTAGTACATTAAGCTTAACAAAAGTTTCAAATTGATCCATAGTTACTGCACAATTCTTTACAAAACTAGTTACCTTTCTCTTTGCACGAGTAGCTAACTGAACCAACCAAGAACTTGCAAACTTTTCAACAAGCAGTTTACACTTTTCTACCAATTTAGAAGAAATATAACTTGAACTAGCTCCTAGATCAATTAAAATAGCTATGGGTGTTTGGTTTATCTTACCTTATACTTCCACCGTGGAAGTTTGATAGTCTGCTTGCCAATTCTCCAAAGCTACATTGATCCTGGGCATAGTCCTCACTAAATCTCCAACAGTCATCTCCTCCAGTATTGTGTGGATATTGCTGACAGTATTTTTCCAATTGGGACAGACTGAGGCATAATGTGGCCATCATTGCATTCCCAACACTTTACGGGTTCTTTTCGTTCAAAGTTCTTTGTGTAATTACTGTGATTATTAGCAGGCTCTTTATTTTTTTGATTGTTCTGTGAATTATTCTTATTCCCCTGGAAATTCTTATTAGAAAATTTTCTAGCATTATTATTTTTAGAATTCCAATTAGGCACAAACTCTTTCTTCTTTTGATCATAATTATTATTCTTTTTGGCCTTCTAGTTGGCCATACTCTCCTTTTTCCGATTCTGTTCATAACATAAATTTGCTTTCCTCATAGCTTCTTCCAGGGTTTTTGGATTGTCATACTCAATCCTATCCTTTATGTGATAAGGTAAACAACTAAGAAACCGTTGTACCTTCGGTTTTTCATCCACAAGGTATGGCACATACCTAAGAAGACTTAAAAACATACTGTTCAAATCTTTCATAGTCATTGTACCTAATTTTAGCTCATAGAATTCTTTAGCCCTTTCTTCATAGTACTGTTCAGATAAAAATTTATTTTTAAAGTAATTCTTGAATGTGCTCCAATTTATGTTCTTCTCTCTTATACCTTTCACTCTCTTTAAATCTTGCCACCATATATCAGCTTTCCCTATAAGATTATAAATAGTCATTCTAGCCTTTAATTGGTTAGAATAGTTATAAATCTGGAAGTACTTCTTCATCCCGGATAACCAGGAATCCGCTTCTTCCCCCTTTTCAGTTTCTCCATTAAATGTTGGCGGCTTGATCTTCTTAAACTCTCCATAAATTTATTCATAAGGTTTATATTTTCTTTTCGTCATATGGTGGTTATCCTCACTACTATCACTAGTATAATGAGAATTTCGTTGCTCACCAAATACTTCGGAAGATGAGCTACCTTCATTTTTAATCTGTTTAGTCTTTTTATGCTTATGTTGGTAACTTATATCTTCTGAATCAACTCTTTTACCCCTTCCCTTAGTATGAAATCTTTCTATTAGGATCTTATTCAGCTCCTCTTGAGCTCTCAGAATCCTCTCATTTTCTTTTTTAACAGATTTCATTTCAGATTTTAATTCTTTTACTATTTGTAAAAGTTTCGAGGAATTAGTGGTTATATCTTCTTGTATAGGTTCTCTTTGTAAATTATCTTGTTCAGTACATGGAGATTCCTCTTCCGCATATTCCTCCAGTCTTTCCATACCTATTGTTAAACTTAGAAACAAATTTTTCTGTTGATAACATTTAAAAAAAAAAAAACAACAACACCAGTAAAATGATTTAAATTCACTGTTACATATAAGCAAGTTGAGCTTCATCAAGGCCTAGTGTTTGAACCTTGTGCTCCGATACCACATGTCAGTACCCCAAAATTTCATAAAAAATTAAAATTTTTAAAGTAACATTAGATGTCTGAGTACGCAATTTAGTAACTGCTAGCGGTTAGCGGAAAATGAAATAGTTTAACAATTTATAATAATTAGTTTCAAAATACAAATAACTAATACAACTCTAATTTATATAAGTTGTATAAGAATGACTTGCATTTATATTACTGCTAGTTGTACTAATAATTTACTTTTGGCAAGTAGGTGAGAAACTATCTTTGAAATTTGGGGCTTACTTAGCATTCCGCTAACTCAGAAGTACTGTTGGTTCTTACAGGTTCACCAGGTAAGCGAATGATCAAGTAGGATTTTAATTTGTATGATAGCGAGAAGTATTTCTTTAGCATGTTAATATGCTAGTAAATAAATTGATAATTATGATGCAAGACTCTGAAGAGGTAAAATAAATTCCTTATTGTTTTGGATTGAAGACAATGTTTATTTTTATGCCATAATGACTTTTATCTTTAACATTGTAAGTGTCATTTACGATAATAAAATTCCTCCAAGGTTTCTTTCTGTCGTAAGATTATATTACCTAGTCCATTATAGATTCTTTTCGTGAGCATAGGGCACATGATCTTGACATATAATTACTTTTATCGTAACCTGATCTTACTACTATTGTAATGACTCAAATGTAATGCTTTTATGCATGAATATACTCCTATTATTTTTTTCAAAGGTTAAGTTTATCAATAGATTACGTATCTCTACTTCAACTCTTCTTTACTAGTCATGAAGACTATCAACTTGTTTATTGTATGCATTTATGCTTATCTTCTTGCACTGTTAGATATCAAGTTATAACTTTGATTTCTAGGTTATCACCATACTACACGTGTTATTGTAATAATACATTGAATGTATAATATTACAACACCCAAAATTACTTGTATCATAAGGTAGTTTTTCTACCTAGTAACTACTATGGTGTAGTTGAAACTATGGCATTAACATTATTTTCTTTTATATATAATAGCTCCAAAGTATGGTTAATAAAATCAATTGCAAGATTGTATGATGCACAAACCTAGATGTGACTTACTAAGGTCGAAAGCATAAAGTTCATTGTTAGCAATGATAAGTACTAATACCATATAGTCATTTTCAATATTCTTATTATGGCAATGTTATGATTTATTTAGAACATATTGTTGGTAGCAGAGTTCATTTATTGAGCAAACAAATGAACATCAAACTATGGTTGATGCGTAGATTCCATTGTTGGCAATGATAAAAGTCCCTTTTGTAATCAAACTGCAATGATATAATTCCTCCTTGGTGTATGTAGTGTTGACATTAGAATCGACCCTTGCATGGTTAAATAATTTGAGAGGGCACGTGGTCTAATATCCTCCATGCATTGGTGACTTAAAATAAGTGAAAACCCTATTCATTTGGCATTTGGCTCCGAGGGTTTGTCGGCTGCAGGCTGCACTGCGTGGTTCCTTGCGGCCATGAGAGGCTGTTCCTTCGCTGCTTGCTAGCTCCATAGTTTGTATTCATTGTTGAATGGTATCGATACCAAGACTTGTAGTCTTGATTTCTCTTGGAAGTAAACATTACTGTGCAAGTGGTCTTTATTTACTCGCTTGGCTCGAGGCCTGTACATGGTTTTTAACTTTATCAATACTTGTTCCTTTCCATGACATTGTGGAGTTTTAAGTTCATTTCTTACTGCCTCAGTCGCAGGGTCGGCATGAGGGTTTGCTTGCTTCTTTGTGTATTTCACTTACGCTGGTGACTGTTCCTTATTGGCTCGACTCTCTTCTTACTCATAGGTAACATTTAGTTCTTATAATGAAAATTATTTTGTCATTAAGGATAGGGTTTAAACTTATGAACAGAATCTAAACTTATCATTCGGTTTGTGTTGTTGTAGGTAGCTGGAATGGCTCCAAGCTTAAATGGAAATTGACCTCTTGCTTCAGTAAATTTTGTGGCTTTCAACCAGTAAGCCCTGATTTCGATGTGGGTTCTCCCTACTTACGATAAGGGTTGTTGGATGAGGTTTGCAATGGTTAGAAGCATTGGCTTCGGATTTTTCGAAGGTTAAAAAGTTTAGTTTGTTTTCTTTTACTCATTTTCTTGAGTGTAAACCCTTGCGTGACTTGCTAGGTGACACAGACCCTTGAGCCGTGATGTATAAGTAGTTTTGGTTAAACCAAAAACTCAGCCTTACGGCTTACAAATGTGATATTGTTTTTAAGTTTATAAATCCACTTTTGTGCACAAGGTTTTGTGATGTATGTCTTATTAGCTTGGTGTTTTTTTTTCGAATTCTTAAGAATATGGAGACTGTGGAAATAAAAGGGGTTTTTCCCTAACCTGTCAGTAATAAAATTACTATTAAAATAAAATATCTTTGTATATATTTAATTTTGAGATGGAGGACTATGAACAGTCTAGTAATATGGTTCGCAAGGTTTTTATTTTCTTACAGTTAACAATGTAACTGGATATATTTTATTACGGGAATTTTTATATGTTTGGTTTTGATAATAGAAAGGGTTTCAACCCTTTGATTCTCACAGGCTATGAGCCTGTCTAGATTTGGGATTTATAATGCTTATGGTTGATATTCTTGGTTTACCTTATTTGTTATATATATATATACCTTTTATTTAATACTACTCTATAAATTATATTTGCTTTTAAGCTCTGTAATAAGATAACGTTAATTTCTAGATCTCGGTTCTTAAGGGTTTAAAGAAATATTGTAAACCCTACCATTATATGATATTTTGTTTCTATTTTAAGTATTCTTGACTCTATTAATAAGGAACTCGGATAATAGCAGATAGACAAAAAAAAGATTATAGTTGTGCTTATGATATTGACTGTGTAGGATAATGAAAATGTTCCAACAGTTTTTACTTCCAGTTTTAGTTAATAAAATTATATTTAAATTTAGTTCAGCATACTTAAAACTAGAATAATTTCGATTCTTCAGTGCTTTTTGTAAATATAAAAAGGATTTAAAAGAATCGTTACTTTGGTTTTTTTAAGTTAATATTCAAAACTGTTTTGCTATTATATTTTTACATGCTTCTTCAAATATTAGTTGTTTACTTTATTGTACTATTTTTTAGTTCCTGTATTTTCATTTAATTAGTTTTAGTAAAACAATAAGTGTAAGCAAAACATAACACTGCTTTTTTATTGTATTCATAAACATTGAAATAAAATTTATTTCTATTTACATACAGATACGAGAATCATATTTACTATTTTCATTCCAATACAAGAATTATTTCATTTACTTAAAGCAATCTAACTGTGCTAGAGTACAACCTGAAATCAAGTGTGGAAAAACATAGCTTAGAAATTTAATTTCTATCTATTTCAGTAAATACATATTCCTTCCCATTTCTGCTATGATCTATAATTTTACTACATTTAACATTTCACAGTTACCTATCATTCATAAACCCTAAACATTTAACATGCATGTAATAGATAAACTAAGATTTACTTAACTAAGACAGTAAAATAAAATAGAACCTATTGAGGACAAGACGACAATAGATTAAGGAGGCTGTTCCTCCCTACCATTCTCCTGGAGAGTGCTCAAACAACGATTCCTCAGGACCCCCGAGCCTGTTCTTGGTCTTCTTGGCTAAGAATTAGGTGGAGAACGCAACTGTAAAAACCTCTGTCACCTGACTGGTTCAAATACCTCACTAATAACAATCTGCTCTCAGTAGTATGATCTTCAGCTTAAAAGCTGCAACTATATCAATCTCAGCAGTTATCCCCTCAAACACTTTCCAAACTCCCCTCCATTGAATTTCTCTTGAGTAAATTCATTCACCCTGAATGATCACCCTCTAGATTGAGCAGCCTCAACTCTCTTCAATGGGAAATTTTATAGAGATCCCTAGGTCTTCTGGGTCACTTTTCATTAAATGAGCCACCTGCTATGATTCCACTTTCTTAGGGAATCATGACCACAAATATAGGGAAGTTGCCACCTGCGACAGTTGGAAGTGGTTTGATGATGCTGCCACATGTCAGTTTGCTCGCTATCCAGTCTCTCCACCAATTTGACCAGTAAACACTCTTTTAACAGCTCTCCTAAGCTGTTGTCTCCTCATTTGTTTATTTAAATAAAATATTCTTGATCCCACTGGGTCATTAATTACATGGGGGCTTCACTTGTTGACCAATATCCTATCACGTTAGTTCATATTACGGGTTTTAAAATTATCAAAAATTGAACCAATATATTTCATGTATTGGGGGGGATGAGGGGTTTAAGGTGGGGGTGGGTAGGGTGGTTTATAAGGATTGAGGTATAAAAAGAGGTGGGGAGGAGGTTTTAAGTATTGGGAGGGGGTTTCAACAAAAAGAGTTTGGGTCAATATCTCTGTAAATTAAGGGTATTCTTTAATATCCCACGATCGCACGTGCTATGTGAGAGGTTCACTAAGTGAAGTTCCCGTGATTAATTACAACTTAGCATAAAATTTAACACAATGTTCTTCAAATAGTATAAAATTGTTTTTGTAAATTGGGGCATGTGACATTGATGGCCTCTTAAACCCTATCCATAGGAAAATTTCCTCTACAACAATTACCTCCCTTGGATAATGAAGGACAACTTGGTCTCATTCAGGACAAAATATTGAAAACAAGGGAAAGAAGGTTAAGGAGAAGAACAATAAAAGAATAGTTGGTACAATTGAAGGATTTGCCGAGTGAGGAATCCAATTGGGAAGATGAAAAAAATTTGCAGCATCCAAACTTGTAATTGCTTAAGGACAAGCAATATTGGGTGGGGAGGACTGTCATGTCCCCGTCCCAATGAGACTACTAGTTAACAATGTTTCACCCACCTACTAGTTTCCTTATATTGGGGAGGAAGCATTAAATATTTAACCAAGGGAGCTATGAGACCAAAGAGAACCTTAGTTTACCATATACACATTAAATTGGGTCATACAAATAATAAATATGGAGAAAATAAAGCGGCATCGCTTCATGAAGACACTTGGAGGCTCATGGAGACCTTGGGTGGCTAGATTCTTCCTTACACTTGTCATGACACAACCCCAAATTCAAAATTATGAGTAATGGAACGTTCTTGGAAGTTGAATAGGTTTCAAGTAACATGTCACGAGCCCAAGGATTCAAATAGGTGAAGAGGAATATCTTCCCATGGAAGAGGAAGAGACTAGGAAGAAACTATGTGCCACTTGAAGAGAGATTTCCTGCATTTTATGATAACAATGATGGAAAATTCTATGAGAAAATCAAACCTGATTGATGACTTGATTGCAGACCTATGAAAATATGACATGTCAGGGCTAAAAATAACCACCAATAGGGCACACTTGGGGGTTTGTAGCAACAATTCAAATTTGGAGCAAAATTGAGGGGTGAGGAGAAGGACAAGTGTTGTAGGTGTTACTAAACATGAAGAATGAGTTGGAGGAAGCATATGGGAGGGAATTAGAAATTGGAGGACATTATGAGAGTTATGCAGATATTTCATGAGGAAGGATAATGGATTTTTATCATTTGAGAATTTTCCTTTGGCATTTTGGAAAGCACTAGCTTGTCCATTGCACGGTGAGTGCTCACTCTCCTACTAGTGAGCCAATTTTGAGGGAGTTGGATTCTCATCCAAATTGGTTGTTGGAGAGGCCAACATGACCTCTCATTCAGATCTTAATGGATTGCTTTTATTGCATATAGGAGGCTTCTACAGTTCATGATCCATATCTTCCCCATTATCTCATTCCCTACTTCATTGTTCCCATGTTTCCATATGACGACACACTAGTGTGAATGATTCTTGCTCCTTGTTGAGTCTAGTTGGTGCCCAAGCATGGGAGAATAATTTATGGGTTTGCAATATGTCTCCCATACCCTTTTTGAGTCAAAATTAGCAGAAATACATGTGCACAAATGTCCACATTTCCAAGCTATGGTTTGACTAGTTTATAAGTATTGGTTTCCATTTGAAAGGAGTTGTGTATCTGATTTGTGTTGAGGAGTTGCTCTAATGTTATATGATTTTGAGTGAGCTATTGATATTATGTTCATGGTAAACATTAATTATGATTTGTTTTGAACCATTTCATGTACATTTTATGAGTCAAAGTTGAGCTATTATTGTCATTTCCCTTGAGCAAATATCATTGAACATATGCATTCGAATGGGAAGCTTTATAAATCAGTTGCAGAACTTATACCCACACATAATGATAGTTAATGAATTCTAATATCATTCCCCATAATCTATTTGATAATTTGGGAGGTTCGTGTATGAGTTGGAGATCCATTTCTTCCCACACCCTAGGGGGGAATTTCACCACAATTTACTAGCAATTTTGCCATTTTTTCCAATGACCCCAAATCGAGTTGCAGATGTCTATAACCTATTATAAAGTGACCAAAAATTACATTGAGTGGTCCTAAGACTCACCATACCAGTCTCTACCAAATTCGATACCCTCTTGTGCCATTCGAAACCCCTAGAGTCAAGACTAGTCAATACAATTTTGCCTTTTTGGGGAATTTTCAAATTGGGTCATTACATGGAACCAAGAATCCTATCCTTCTAGGAATTTTTTGAGGGAGAAGGAAATGGGGGTGGTTCTCTTTAGTTCTTTTGAATAGATTTTATGTTTTTTAAGTGCTTTACTCATTGATACTAACCTTGGTATGGTCAGTATCCTTCTTTGATAGAAGATCCTGCTTTGATAGAGTGGATATCTCATCTCTTTTGGATCTTACTACTTTCCCCAAGTGCATCCTTTGTTTGGCCATTTGCCCTATTTTTGTTCTATCTATAGATCGGTGGATTCTTGTAGAGTTGGATTTTCTCTTTTTTTATCTCTGCTATGATGAAGTGTCTTATATCTCCACTTTTGAAGATGATTTCTTGTTTGGACGGAGTTTATTACTCAGGCATAGAGTTAGTTTGATTCCCCTTTATGTTGAGTTATGTTTTTGAGGCTTCTTTTGATGCAGCTTGTATTGGTCGAAGTATTTTTTCTTAGGCTGGGAGCTTGTTTTGGATGCTCCTTTTGTTGAGTATGGATTGTGGTAATTTGTTGGATATGATACTTAGTATCATAGATATGTATATTGTTACCTTTGATTCATTGAATATCAAGGAACTGCACATTTTATTCTTGAAAAAAAATGTAATTGATGAAGTAACTATTAAATAAAAAATAATTTTAAAACATAGAAAACCACTTCATAAAACATGATTTTTAAAATAGTATATTAATATTAAATAAAATTGGTCTATATGGTTAATAGCGAAAAAGTCAAATTACGAAAAATCATTTATTTAAAATAAATAAATAAAAAAAATCTAATTGGACTCAAATAAATGAGAAGGAAGGAAACATATTATAGAGATAAAATTAATACAAATAAATGAGAAGGAAGGGAATGGATTATAGAGATAAAATATTATTAAGAAGGGAAGATTTAATCAATACGGATAATGCAAATTATTTTCTCTTAAATTTTAATTTAGAAGTTTTATGTATAGGATAATCACATGGGATACTATGTATCTAATGGATGTTGGTGATTGGTTGAAACTAATTATTGTTTTTAGATTATGACGTTGAACTTCTTCGGATTCACTAAGAGTTCATCTTCCTTGTATGTAAGGAAACATGATAACAACCAAAACTCAAAGGTATCTAGTAGGAGTGGAAATTCCCCCCCTTACACACCTCTAGAAAGTTATTTTAGGTGGTCAAATTTTGTCTACACATAATGATGCACTTGCACATCAATGTCTTGAGATTGTATCAACGGAGGCTAGGCTGGTAGCCCCGAGTATTGTAGAATTTTCCCTATTTTTTTTTCGGGAGGGGGGGGGGGGGGGGGGGGGGGGGGGGGGATAAAAGAGTAAAAAAAGAAGGGGGATAGGTTAAAGTTGGCTCATTAATATAAAAAAAATAAGAAACATGTGTTATTAGATTAAAAAGGTTATAAGTATATAAATTGATAAAATAAGTGTTAATTAAATCATTGAACATAAAAGAGGTGGCAGGTGTAGGGGTGTTTTTTGTTAAAGTTACAACATCATGAGTCATTCTCCAAGCTAATATTGTGCAGTCGGGATTGGGACTCATGTGTTGAGGTAGGGTGCCTGAGTAGGACTCAAGAAATTTGGAGTAGATTTCTTGGGTTGGACTCAAGAATGACTAATCCTTTAGTGTAAAAGGTTTTTCCTCATGTGTTGAGGTGAATGCTTTGATATGTCAAAATGATGAGTTGTACAGTCTTGTTGGATAAGGCTAAAGACTTGTGTGTTAATTTGAATCCTCATGTGTTGAGTTGGACCCCCATTATAGAGGTAATGGTTTGCATGTTGAAGCATTAATATTGTGTGATGTATTGTTAATCATGGTCATTGATTGCTATTAAGTATCCTCTAGAGATTGGACACCTCTAGAGTGAGTTACTTTAGCATATGAGCATTTGATCCGTAGAGGAATATAATATGATCACAACATCTGACAAATCTTCTTAGTATAATATGATATGGTAGATAAATTAAAGTTAACGCAAATTGGCCATGCAGAAAAGATAAGAGATAAAAGCTAAATGCATAGAGAACAAAGAGAATTTGAATTACTCATGAGAGGACTTCAGTTGACTAATGAGAACTCAATTTGTTAAAGCTTTAGTTAAAGCTCTAGTGGAAATAACATTGTAATCCTTAGTTAAAAGATTCAATTAAAGTAGTAATGTATGCATTAGTTAATTAAAGGAGAACTCGTAGTGATCACTTCAATAAAATCAATCAATATGATTTCAATTAAGAATAGTTAACTAAAACGTTAATCAAACGGAATTAGCTAACTAAAGTGTTTTGTATGATGACACTTTAGTTAAACTAAAAGATGACCCTTAAGTTAAAATATGACACTTCAGTCAAACACTTGAGTTACAACTATTGCATGATGACACTTAAGTTAACATACTAACTAAGTGACCCTACATGCAATTAGGAGGTTAGTTCAGTTTGAAGTCAATCGAGCATGATTTAATGTCAAAGAAGAAAGGCATTACACATTGTATTTGCAGGATTGAAGAAACCGAGGTGCAAAGCAATTCTTCAAGGAGAGCATTCATTATAGTTTGCATGGGAACCCAAATACCCATGCAATGCTTCACTACTTCTTGCATGCTATTGGTGTTGGAAAGTTATTTATGTATTGAACTCATTGCAAAGTTCATTTGGTTGATATCTCTTCTCTATTGCTCAATATCTACACCTCGGGTGTCTCTTCTCTCTTATCTTGCACCACGGGTGCCGAAAGCAATCTGTTGTTGTAAAAGACATTCTCAACTATCTATCATAATTATACTTTGAATATTTTTAGGGTTTTTCATCCTCATTATTTTGAGGGTTTACCCTAGGGTATATGTTGTGTTATGTGTGGATGCTTATGTGATTGTTCAAATTGTTTTCAAGTGCTCTATATTTCTGCAATCAAATTTTGAAAGATAAAAGCTCAACATATTTGCACAAAAATCAACATTTTTAGGCCTGGAAGAAAAAGCATAAATGCCATGTGATTGGAGTGCAGACAAATAATCAAGCAAAAATACCTACTTTGTATTTAGGAATGACCTTTCTCTTTGATCAAAATATTAAAAAATGCTCTGCTTTTTAGGGATTCATCATTGGTCATTATGCATGTAAGAAAGGTCAATGTTAGAAGTGAATCAAAGCTATCACAAGTGATGGAGAGGATCATATAACTCATTCCTTTTTTTTATGCAACTACTAAATTCTTTCACATATGTCACATATGTTTTTTTTTCCTTGGAAAAATTCATAATTTTATTTCTATGAAATAACAAAATTACATTCACAGCAAAACATAGTAAGCCTTCGCTGCCCATGCAGTGTACAATTTATAAACTGATATTTTAAACAATATTGAGTGAGTCAGTGACATAGTATAGCCGATATTATACATAAAAAATGAACTAAAAAACAAGTGTATCTAAAAAATATCTGTGTGTCAAAACAACTGAGGGGCAAGCACTAGTCGTTCACGGAAAGGACGGTGAAAATATATGTAGACCTGGTTCTGGATGTGCTCTTCGATCTGCTAGGTGCCCAATGGTAGCTGTGTTCCTTCTTTGGAAATCCTATATGCCATCCCATTCCTTTCCCTATAAACATGTGTGAAAGTAATACTATCAAAACGATGATATGCCACATATGTTATTTTCATGTGGATGAATTGGAAAACATCGCATTCTATTTAGACAAAGGGGTATTAAAAAAAACATGGGTGAACCCAAGTTATTGTTAATCCCCTAAGCTTGAAACATTTTCTTAGCATGAAAGATCCAATTTAATTGCATGATATGAACAAGCAAAGTAATTACAATGTCCTTTGGGGAGGTTCAATGATGGAGTCATAAATCTTCCTTAATGATTAATACCTCTCTCGGACTTCATCTACTATGAGCTCAATGAGCATACTAACTGTAATACAATGGGATACTTTTGAAACTAAGGTTTCAACACACATTCAAGCAAATAATACATTGCAACACACATAAATAAATACTTAGGAGATTTGTATGGGAAGGTTAACAAACCAAATTCTTATTAATCTTCCTGAGTATTTATACAATCATAGGGATGGTTGGAATAGGTGTACCCACTTCAACTAATCATTCATTAGGTTCTATTTATACATTGTTTATTTCTTATTCATTCATGTATCCACTTTGTCTAATGTCTAATGTCTTGTTACATTTTTATGATGTCGTTCACAAGAGCCTAAGAGGCCCTTCGACATCTCTCCCACTATCAAAGTCTTGCTTCACCCCAAGGAAATTTTGCAACAACATCTTGGGACTCTTCTCCCACCAAAGTATGCTTAATATGTATCGATCATAATACCAGTCTTCATATGTGAATTAGCCACAACATACACCAATTGTATTTGAAGATACATGTATACAAATTTATGATGTGACCTATTAATCTTTAGCCTCGATCTTCAATCTAGTAGGTTTCTATGAAGTTAGATAATCTCCAACGCTTTTATCCCACCCAAAAATGGTCCTCTTGATCCTACCATTGCGCCATTCTCTCTTTGGTTCTTTCAGGGTGGTGAGTGGCTCATTCTATGTTCATCTCACACTTGCAAAACACTCACATCAGTGTTGGTTCTCTATCAATGTGAGTGACTTACTATGTTCCCTACTTACCTACCATTTCTCTAGGTTCTAGCCTCTGAGGTCACAACCCAAATAAATTCTCTACAACTCATCATATCAAGGGGCTCAATCATTTCTCTTGTTCTTGTCTCATCATCTTTTTCTTTAATATATTTATATGTGTGTTGTCTTATGTGTCTTTCTTGAATTATTTCTTCTCTTCTCATTGCAGTGAGAATCTCAAAATGATTAATCTATGAAAATTCTCAATCAAGTGTTATATGAAATGCTCAATTGCACATGTGCTTGGTTATGTTCCCATTCGAAAGCTCAATGTATATGTGTTCACTACTTGGTTGAAATGCTCTTCACTCATACTCAGTCATTCTCTTTTCCCTATCTAAAAATCTTATTATGCTTAATCAATCATAAATGTTCTCATTGTGTGCTTTATCGTGAATCTTCAAAACTCTATCAAATGCTATCTTCTGTTGCTATCTCAATCAAGATGATTTTCTAATGGTTTTTTGCATTGCTTTGATGTCTTTAATCTTGAGAATTCCTCAATTTGTTGTAGTTTAAAGTATGCACACATGAAGGATGATACTAACTATGACTCAACTATAGGACTCTAATTTGTGATAATGATTCAACTCTACTACAATAAGAAATGACTCAATGACTAATTCAATGACGAGTCTCTACCTATTAGTAAGACACAAAAACTCTTTTGTCAGTTAGGCTTTAACTAACTTAACCAAAATGTTGTCGACTGGAGATTCACTGATGTCGGCAAGGAACTGATCTCTTAAAGGAGTAAGTTAATAAGTGGACAAATTCAATCTTCTTTAAGAATAAATTCTTACTTATATCTGGTTGGTATTTTTTATAACATATAATTCCACATTATTGATGGGTACTTTGTCGTTAAGGATTTTGGCCCATTTGAAGATGAACCATATCATTGAAATTCTGAAAAAAGAAACTCGCCAATTTTTTTGAAAGTTTCCTCTTATTAACTCACTCCATTGTATAAATGTTTTAAAAAATGACTTTAATTATAAATTTTAGAGCCTTAAGAAAACATAAATAATAATCACCTAAACTGCTTGGGCCTTTCTTATATTGCTTTAGAAAATGGCTCAAATTGAAATGTTGAAATGATAAATCCTTGAAACAAACACAAAGGCATTTAAAACAATGTCTTCATACCCTACCATGGTATATACACCAACTATATTGTGTCGGCATAGTTAGGGTTTGCCAACTATTTTGAGTGCTTGTTTTGACATGGGAAGGGGGTCATTTTTTTTAAGTGGTTGGCTTTTCTTTTAACCGACTTATTTTGCTTTGTTGAAAAAATTATTTGTATTTGAAAGGAATGAGTAATAAATTTTTGGTCATCCAAAATTGTCCAATATATTATACTTCATGTTTGCAAAACCATTTTTCAATATGGTTGTCTCACATTCACTATCAGAGTATACATGTTGGCCCTACCTTTCTTGCCATCATTATTAGATACCAACAAATATATCGATGATAAAACATAGTGAGTGAATGTAAATATCAACCATGTCGCAAAGGAGTAAAATGAATGAATAAAATTAAACAATGTTGTCATGCATCCTTCTTGGCCTTTTCTAAAGAATGTCTCTATACATATCAAAACCAAAGAATAAATGTAGATATCATATCTATTTGATTTCCCCTCTCACCGCTATTGTAGAGGCTAACATCTTTAGTGCCTGGTGTGACACAGGGAATTATCTTTTTAGTTGGATTTTTTTTTACTACTTATTTTATTTTATTAACTAATGTATTTGTATATCAAAACCTAAGTAATAACGATTAAATTATCCCCAATATTTAGTTATCCAAAATTATCTTGTACATTACACCTCATATTTGCAAATCCATTTTTCCGTCCACTTGTCTCACATTCATTACCAAAGAGTACATAAGATTAATACCTTTCATGGCACCATTATTAGATGCCAAAAAAAATATAATGGCAAGAAGACAAAGTGAGTGGATGTAGATTTAAACCAAACAACGTTGTCATGTAGCCCTTCTTGGCATTTTCTAAAGAATGTCTCAATACATATCAAAACCAAAGAAGAAATGTGTATATCACGTCTAATTTATTTTCTTGCTCACCACATCTTTAATATACTTGTGTGAATCATTGGATGGAATATGGGATATGGAACCTTCTCTGAATCATTGGATGGAATGGTCATAGATCATGGCCAATTTTTGCTTTTTTAGTGTTGCTGAGTCTCATTGTTTTTCAGCATTTGATTTCATGTTCTTCTATGTCTGTCATGTATGAGACTTTTCAGCCAGCAAGTTTTGCTCAGGAATGTCTGTTTGATGATCACCTCCGATCTTACTCAGCATATTCTGACCTGATTTATCAGGGATGATGAGAAAAGTCTGCTATGATCAGACTTTATGTTTCATTCTTCTGGATGGTTGTTTGCAGGCTCATTTCATTTTATGTCTATGTGCCGATATGGTGTCTTATATTCTCTCTCTGTCAAGAAAGATAGTATATGTAAATGATGTCTTTTGATTCCTACGAATAACAAAGACTGGTATTTTTTCCTCTGAAAAAAAAAAATACTTGTGTGAACATCATTTACAACATTTTAAAACAAGTGCTACGTTGTAGAAAATACGTGCCGATATGCAAGAATTTGTAGCCAAGCGTTGCTTAACAAAACACCATTTCAATCGATGCACACAGGAATTTGTAGCTATGGGTTGCTTAATAAATGTTTGGGTTTCGATAGTATGAAGAAGTGTTTGATGTTAGTATTGTTGTTGTTTGATACCAATCTTCTTGTAATTTTATAAGGGAAAGTTGCATTGAACTCGCCACGTGACCTGGCAGACTTAGGAAATTTTGGGCTTCAAAACCTATGGTATGGTATTAATGAACCCACCCATGGTACTAAGTAAAAGAGTAATGTAATACTATTCCATAGGAGTCGTACCCTCCAATGACTATATCTGTTGTTTAAATGCATGGATCTAGGAGGGAATTTACAAATCATGGCTCAGTAATATACACCACGTGTGTTGACCCATGAGATGCCTTGGAAACAATCAGACCTACGGTATTCCACTCAATATCCGTCCAATCATAAGCACACCAAGAAGGATGATCCAAGCAAGGTTAAAAGGTTAAAATTAAATAGGAAATATATATTTCTATTTTTATTTATCTTATCCTATAATACTGCTTCTCTATCATAGCTCTTCAACTATATTAGTCAGCGGGGAATGGATAGTGTAAAGGAATGAAGTGATCCTTGATATTTTGGCATGTGATGTAACTAATATATGATATAATATAAACATCTATTCTCATATTTTTTATGCCCCTCGACCTCCTCTATTTTTCCAAAGGTAAGGTTTTTGCTCTTCATTTTATGCAAGTGCAGGAGCCCTGATCTCAGCCTTTTCAAATTCTTTGTCTACGCGTAAGTAATAAATAAGTAATAAGTCCTCACATTATTACATATATATGCCAATAATATTAGAGATACGCTTTTTATATCTTTTCATTTCACAAACTCCATCAAGAACTAAATTTAACTTTTTACTAATAAGGCACTTGTACACCTTAGTAATGCACAAATACTTAAACAAGCTCACCCTAAACTGAATCACTCACCAGCTGTAGGAAAGACATGACCTACCTACTTGGGCAAGCTAGTGCAGCAATATACTAGCTGTAGACAAATCGTGTCCACCTCTCAGCGCCAATGCATACATGCAAGGTTGTAAAGCTAACAGAACCCCTACACCGCACGGTTCCACACTAATAAGGAACTAGTCCCATCAAGCTTTCAAAGCCTTGTCAAAGTTGCCTTGCATGCATGCAAGGTGGTAAGAATCATGTAGCTCACTCAAACGTGGTAAAGTGATGCGACCAGCTGCAAAGATTTCCCAACTTGTTAGTTCAGATTCAAATTGTAGTTGTTGCTAATGCCATTGCCACAATGGACTTATGTATATGTTTTTTCCCATTCGATTTTAATACAAATGCTTCGATCAGCTACAAGGAATCAAGGTCATGTTGCATTGCAATATGAAAATCAAAGGTTAGTAACCACTCTGATGATGTGTGTTGCACAATTTTTTGGGTTGTTATGGGAATTGGAATTGCGAGTTGCCCTTTTCTACATGCTATTTTAAAAGTATTTGTTTCTTAGAACAATTTCTAGTTTGTTTTTGTTCTAATATAGATCAGGTTCTTTCATTTTGTGGATTTTATCTGTTAAGGATGTGCAGTTTTAGTTTTGTCAATGTGCACCTATTCTAAACGATTGAATTTTCTCACCATGTCTTCCCAATCTCTTGGCAATCCATCCATTGATTCAAAAGTAATAGGCAAGGAGATCTATGAGCAAAAAGAGACCACAATCATTCATCTTCTTCCCTAAGATGAGAAAGCCATAAACACTATTTAACAGTCAAATGAAAATAACTGGCATTTCTCTTATGTAATCTCTATGAGTTGATTCCAAGAACAAAATTAAGCCTCTTGTTTCCTTTAGTCTCTTTATCTATTGTAGCAGACATCCTTCAACTAGGAAATCTAAGCATACCTATATCTAGAGCTCAACCAATATTGATTTGTTCCTAGGTTTAGTATTCATATTTAGTTCGCTTGGACTTGCACGTCTTGTTGAATGTGCTAGTCTTAATTGGTGTCTACATGGGTTTTGTTTGTCGTTGTGTGAATGAATTTGTGGTGTAATGTGTTGTGTAGAGGCTGTGACTTTGGTCTTAGCGTATATATGAGATGAACACTATAACTTGTGCCCCACCAGATTTTTTTTAGTGAAATGATGTGGTTTTCTCGATTGTATGCTGGATGCTGCAGGAACCGATATATCTGTGGATTAACCCTTGTGACATATGTAATCTCAGGTTGCACCTCTCGACTAATGAAGCACCAGGATTTGAGTTCTGAAATGATTAAACAAATATTTTTAAGAGTCCTTTAGCAAGGAGGAGGTAGGAGTTGTTGTCGGTGAATACCATCCAAATGCAGAAGAACAAATAGATTTCAAAGGTTTTCTATGGGTGAGTTATCATGGTTTGAATTTGAACTCATAGTGTTGTTCCCTAAAATTTAAGAAGAACTGAATGACAAATTTATCGCTCAATAGTTTAATTAAAAACAATATGAATATGATGTATGCAAACGTCAGGAGGTTTTTGGGTTTTTTGTTCGTCTGCTGTCGGGATGCCTATCTTCGGTGTGCATAAGAGAGTTGGGGAATTTTTTCTATTCAACAACGTCACTAGACAACGTAGGGTCATAAGCTACTGCTGGCCACTCTGTGATAAATTATTTTCTATTTGGGTTTGTTGCTACCACTATGGGGTACCCTCCTTCCCTACTTGGAATTCTAGTGTTCTCTCAAGCAGAAAGCATCTAGGTTTTGCAGACAGGGTGTGGACATAACAATGGCCATATTTCTTGAGCAGAAAGCAGCTAGGTTTTGCATCCTATATGGAAAGTTGTATTGGAAGGAACCATGAGGAGTGTTGTTGAACCGTGTAAATGAGCAGGAGGCCAAGAAGCTCATTGAAGAATTTCATGCAGGAAAATTTGGAGGTCATCATTATTGGAAGGCCAATGTGAACAAGATCATGAGGGAAGGGTTTTATTGGCCCACTATCTTTTCTGATACTCACAAGGAGGTTGTTGCCTTTCATAAATGCTAGATCTTTGAAGGGAGGAGGAAGCTTCTGCCATTGCCTTTGAATCCCATACATGTTGAGGCCCCTTTCTAGCAATGGGGGTTGGATTTTATTGGAGAAATAAACCCATCTTCCTCAGGACAACACAGGTGGATCCTCATTGCCACTGACTATTTCACTAAATGGATCGAAGCCATCCCCACAAGACAAGCCACCTAGACAGTGATTATGCAATTTCTGGAGTAGCATATACTCTCGATATTTGTGGTTCCCAGGAAGATAATAATTGATAATGCTCCTGCATTCAAGTCAAAGAAGATGGTTGAGTTTTGTTCCAAATATCACATACAGTTGGGGCACTCCACAGCCTACTATCCACAGGGAAATGGGTTGGCTAAATATTCAAATAAGAGCCTCATGAGAATCATCAAAAAGCTGTTGTAGGACAATAAGAAGGCCTGGCACACAAATTTGACTCATGCTTTGTGGGCTGACAGAATCAATGTAAAGAAGTTCATAGGCACCTCACCATTCCAACTAGTTTATGGTTGTGAGGTAATTTTTCCTAGTTCCCTGAGCTTTCTAGTGATGAAACTGCTACAGGAAGAGGAAACTGAAACCCATCCAACTCAGAGGAGGATGTATCAATTGATTGAACTACAACAACAAAGGGAGCAACTGTTTGATAGAACTCAAAAATTCTAGGAGAAAATGAAAGAGATATTTGACAGAAGGACAAAGCTTGCTGATTTCCAGATGGGAGATGTAGTTTTTCTATGGGATACACCACATGAAGAGAAAGGGAAGCATGGTAATTTTGATCACCTGTGGAAGGGCCCTTATAAGATTTCAGATTTTAGAGGAAAGAATGATTACATACTGGAGGAGATGGAGGGCGGTCTAGTATCTGGATCTCTTGTAAATGGGAGGCTCCTCAAACACTACTTCCTGTAAAGTAAGTTCAATTCCTATGTCACTGTATATACCATTTTATTTTAACATTGCATGTGTGGACAACTCTCTGACATAATTAAATCTTGAGGTGAAGGCAATAAGGTCCACGTGAAGGGATATCATTTCTTTATTTTATTTTCTTTTCAAATTTGAAGTTACACACACTAGAACAAATTTTGAGGCGATGGGCCTTCGAGATAGCACAGAGTGGTGCAGTTAGCTGGGATATTTGCATATACAGAGGTCCCAATGGAGTAGGCACTTGGTATACGTGGTTCTTTGCTACCTCATTGGGAGGATATCATCCCCTAGTTGGAGCCGATGTTAGCACCTGTGCTAAATTTGAATATTTTTACAAATGCATCCATACTAGTTCCCCTATAAAAGAGTAAGACAATGGAAAATGAGGGGTAGGGACAAAATTTGGTCACAAAATTGGGTATTTCCACCTTCCGCTAAATATAGGAAAGGCAGAAAGTAGAAAACATAAGAATTTGGTCGTAAAGGTTAAAACTTCCGCCTTTTGCAATCCACAAGATCAACGATCCGGAAAGCTCCTACATAGATCAACGGTGCGGAAAGAAAAGGGCGGAAAGGAAAATATCAGAAAGAGGAAATATGAGATTTGGTTATAAATTTGGAATCCCGAATTACGATTTCTACAGTCCTAGATCCAACGGTTTAGAGAACTTCTGCACAGATAAACGGCTCGGAAAAGAGCAAAAGGGCAGAAATCGAAAAACAGAAATATAAAAATTCTAGTCGTGAAAAGTTGAAGTTCCATGTTCCGCAAGATCAATGGTATGGAAAGTTTCCACATAGGATCAATGGTATGAAAATATAGAAGTTTGGTCGTAGAACAACAGAGATCTTGATTTCTATTTTTCGTTGTTTCAGCTTGATCTCAGATCAATGACTGAGAATGAATCTTGCGGAGATCGATGGTGCAGAAAGGAAAAGGCGGAGAGGGAAAAAGAGGAAAGCAAAAAACATAAGAATTTGGTTGTGAAAAGTTGAAATTCCACCTTTCGCTTTCTGCAGCGTGCATTTTTACCTTAGATCAACGGTTGGCAAGGTTTCTGTCTAAGATCAACGGTGTGGAAAAGGGGAACATGTGCACGAGGTAAGAAGAATTATCGATATGCAGAACTTGGTAGGTCCCGTAGCTTTCAACGACCCAAATCACCTTTGATCTCTGATCAATGGTGGAGATTGATTTCGTTGGTATAACATGCACGCTGAAAGTCATAAGAGCGCCTGTGCAATTATAAACATGCATGAATGACATGTCCATTCCCCATTGGATATTGCACTCAAAAATCAGAGATGCAAAGGTCACTTTATGAAGCACGATGGTGCATTTTTCAACAGTGTAGATCTAGGAAGGAATCAGATCAATGGTGTAAATTCATCCCGCTGATCTAACTTGCACGAAGAAAATAACTTTCTAGAACAATAGAATTTGGTACAAGGTGCAGGTTTCAACGGTCCAGATTACCCTTGGTCTCAGATCTAAACTTGAGATAGATTTTGTAGCGGCAACATGCACAGAAGATAAAATATTTCAAGGCTGTGAAATCCTGTAGACCTCGCACTTTTGAACAACGGGGATCTAGGAGACTTTTTGTTCTACGACCCACATTAATTTTGCAATGGGAACAAGCAAGAAGTTAACCAATATGGGGGACTATGAAATTGGGTAGGCCCGGCAGGAATGGATAGTAGAGATCTTGGCGGATTTGTGATCTACGGTCAGAGTCGATTTCACAATGGAAAGGACCAAGAAGTTTATCAAGTTGGTGGATTGCGAAATCGACTAAAGGATGTATCGTTGAACGGTTAGAATGTCTCGTGGATCAATATCTATGGTTGATGTTTATTTCACTGGTTGAAGATGCAGGGATGAATGAAACTGTTGCAGGCTACTCGAACATGTTCTGAACCATCGTTTTCAATCAAGTGAGCCTAAGTCCCAGATGCCTTGTTTGTTGTTTTGATAAAGCACACACATCATCATATACTTTTCCGATTGGTATAAAAATCATGGCAGATATGCCACCCCAAAGTTGTTAGGATCCAACATTATCATTCGGGTTTGATCCCCATTTTTGTTCTTAATTTTGATTCCCTGCTTCGAGATACATCTCGAGGGAAAATCACACTATAAATGTAACCTCTATAGAGGAAGAAAGGGTTGGAACTTTCTTTCAGAAGCCTTTGTGCTTGATCTTTTGTAGCTCTGTTATTTTCTTGGAAGTGCTAATGAAAAGTATTCTCTGAGTTTTCTGAGATTCATAAAGTTGTTCCATGTTCAGTCTGTGTTTCCTATGCTTCCATTTGCATGTCTGTGTTTTTTGCTAATACATTTCTAGGTTGTATGCAAGGAATTCGTTTCTACTAACGCTCCTTCCATCAGAAATCATATTTTTTACGTGTTTATAATGGCCGTGATAGAATTCATCCACTGATATATGCTTTGTTTCAGTTATTATCCTTTGTTATATTTCTGCTAAAGGTGTTCCAAGAGATTCATGCATTGGTAGGTGCCTCTAGTTCACTAGGATCTTTCCTCATTTATTTTTGTCATCACTTTAAGATAATTAGACCGAATATAACAACCACATTGCCTCAGATCACATAAGAGAACCAACACTCATTATTGTTGTAAACCCCTTGAAGATTTTTCAGGCTGTGACTCCATTAGCCAATGGTATTTCTTGTTTGTATGTCTTACCATCTTTGAAATTACAAATATCCTGTTCTTATCAGATATCTAGCCGTCTGATTATTTTCTTAAATCCATATGTATATGTGAATGAGTGTGTGACATAGAGAGAGCCCTCTCTGACTGTATAGGATAGAATACAGTCTAAATATTGGTTTGAAATGGTTACCCTAGTGATTCTCCTACCACAATCATAGGAAAATTATTGGGTGATAACATGCAGACTACCTCTTCTAGGTAGCAGCACAATGGCGTCTAGACCTTCCACAAGTTAGAGATTTTGAGTAAGGAATAGTGGCATGCGAGCTTGGTTGTTAGAGGATTTTGCACTTTTATGATGATCATTAGCAAAGGCTAAAACTACAAGGTAACTCAAATTTAACTTAAATATTGTCATCATCATCGAGTTTTAATTATGATTAACAGAATTGTTGATATTTCTATTTTATGCATACAAGCAGATATACAAGCTTGAAAGCAAACCAGAGTTGTGCATGGTCGCATGTAGGTCAATAATGCATGCGCACACGGTCTCGGTCTCCTTGGAATGCGTATGGTATGTGCCCCCATGATTTCTTGCTTGAAACAAACACGTTCTATTTACAACTAACTAATAGAAAAAGGAGTTGAAGGAACTATAATATAGGTTAGCAATCTCTAAATATTGAATCTTAATAATGAATATAGTGGCTGTGCAGGTATACCATGTGAATTGTGACCTCTGGAGTATCCCTCCGCCACTGTGGATGTAGAAATACTCGAGTAGAATGCTTGTTTGAAGTATGGGAAGCAATTACAGAGAAGAGGAACATAATCTGAGCATATCACCTCCCATTGCTACGAAGTGCGAATTTTTCCTTCAACGTAACTATGAAGAGGCAATGGCGGTGGCTATGAAGAGGATGTGCGAGTGATAGAGGGGTGACAGAGGAAGATTCACTAAGGTGGTATAGCTCATTAAGATCGATGTGCAGCATTGAATGTACATTGAAGTTTAGCATTGAATGTACATTGAAATGTAGGTGCTAGTATCGAGCATTCCATTGCTGGCTTGACAATAACACCCTCAATTTTTCATCCAATAGCATGCAATATAAGAATTTAGAAACTTAGGATAGTGGCATTACATAAAATTATGCCTCCAAAAAGTTTGGCTAAAACTCAAATATGAATAGCAAACTAATAGGTAGTCAAAGTGACTAATAGTCGGTCAACGACATATCGATTACAATTGTACACTACCTTTCAGTAGGTACAATAATGGAAATAGAATAAAATAATAATTAGATTCAAAGTTTAAATTATTTAGATAATTAGCTAGGTCCTATCATTTGTATTGGACTTATTCTTTCTTAGTTAAAGTTAAATTGTGCAAAATCCAAGTTCATATTTTGTAATTTTGTTTTTATTGGACTTATTTTTCTTAGTTAAAGTTAAATTATGTAAAATCTAAGTTCATATTTTTAAAGTTTATTTTATTTCCAATTAATCATCTAGCTTTTGTTAGAATTTTTATATAGAGATCATAATATTATTTGTATTGATTATTGAGGAGCATTTACAACAACAAATCATTGCATGTTGTTAAAGTGAAATTACTTGTCCTATGTTCAATGAGACATTGTGATAGAGACCATGACCTTATGGGTATTTGCAAGGAATTGGGAAAATAAATTCTAGATTACAAAAGCATTGCTTAAATTTTTCATTCCTTATTGTAAACACTTATGTTTTTTTCTTCTTCTTGTATCCACATGTTAACAACCTAATTTTACTCACCTATCTTGTCGTGAGTATCATAAACATTGTAAACCATTTTCGATAGTATCGACCCCATTTCCCCCCCTGGGTCAATTATGGAGGTACATTTCCTACCACAACTACAACCAAGGTGTTTTTGTCTCACTTTAATTTTTTTGTATTAATATAGGAATCATTTTTTACATGTAACGCCTCTTCGCTTTTTATCTAGTTTTCAATTAATGCTTGTTCTCTTTACATATAATGCATTCATGGTTAAATAATTCAATTAATTTAGTTTAGTTTTCATTTACCATTTGATCTGTTACTTGAGAAAAAACAACCCTCAAGTAAGTATTGTCATACATGGGCGAGGAATCATCTACACCAGATTTGATGACTCCATTGGGTATGAATCCTCAGATTCATCCTTGGTTGTGTTGAGACCATTTCCAAAACCATCCTTTGGTGATTAGGGTAGTTTTCTCATTGTTTGTTGTTATATTTTCACAAATAGTTAATAGGGTGAAAACCCCAAGTTTTTTCCATAGCTCCGAGGAGCATTTTTATTTTTTCATATTTATGCTTCATATAAATTTTTTCTCAGGAAAAGCATGACACATTGCCATGTTGTTTCCCATAACTTTTGTGGCATCACAATAAACTAAAATTTCCATGTGAATAAACTTATTCCATACCTTTTTCTTTTAGGTTCACTTCAAGTCCCTATTACAAGTCATAAATTAGAGTCAATTTATATTTATGTCCTTTTAGTTGTTTTATTGATTGCTTTTTGTTTTGATTTGGAATATAGAGGTAGATAAATGATGGATAAATCATAGTCTTTACTACTTGTGAGGCTCCATATTGAGATAATTTTTGGTCCCTATTTCCTTTTCAACAAAGTAATTTCTAAAATTGAGCATTAGTTAGTTTCTTGAGTTTGCTTAAAGCCTCTTACTTTGGTGGGTTGAGAACCTCATTTCCTCTTTTTGCAAGTTCATTGGAAATTAACTTGTATTCCCTCTTTTCCAAAGAGAAACTACTTGAGGAAATAGTTCCTTTAGATTCTTAGTATCAATTGTTCATATTTCTTGCATTTGCATTTCTTAGATCACGCTAATCCATATCTAGTCTCTTTTGGAAATTGTTATTTTATTGAAAGTTGAAAATTGGTCCTTTGTTCATTAAATAAAGAAGTGGATTTTATTTCAATAAAGAGAATCATTATTTTATAGTATTGACTATTATCTTTCTCTCTTTACATTTTTTATTTTTAATTCTTGCAATTTAAGTTTTTCTTGTACATGCCTCTTGTGCACACAACATCACACCTTAAGTTCAACATCACTTGGTTCATGACCCCAGGTGGAGCTTAAAATTAATCTCTAAGCTAACATGCTAAAATCCTTCACTTGAGGGCCAAAACCATATTTTAGTCAAGTTAGGATTGTGGGGATAAACATCCAATTAATTTCCCTCAATCATTCACTTTTAATACATAGAGGTTATATTTTAGGGAACTTAAAATCATTTTTATTGGGTGCAATTCAAAACTTGTTTGACACTAACCATGCTCTTCGAAGTGGATAATGCCAAGGTCAAGACTGGAGGTTTGATCAAGAATCCTATCCTTTTCTTTTCAAATATGGACACTTTCCTTTTCATAAAGAAGTCATTGTCATTGGAGTGTTCCTTAAATGAATAATTTGCACTCAATAAAAAGCACCTATAGCTATTTATGAACCATGTAATGTTTCCATTAGTATTTTGATGACCATTGATATATAATAGGCTCTTAATTTTAAGTTTCCAAATGCATAACCATTCATGCACTTACTATACATGGAAATGCTATGTTTGTATTTAACAATATTCAAGTAACGACAGACAGGATACTCAAGTTCGCACCACGTACCTTCTAAAAAACTTGGCATCATTAAAACCATCGCCACCAGAGCGGTGTGAATTGCGGATAATGAACATATCGACAAAGAATTGGATCATCTCTGCAAGGTTCTTCAAGATAATGGCTACAACATTGGTGACATAAATCGAGCCTTCAAGAAAGATTTAGAAAATAAGATTCAAAGCTTGGACAAAAAGGCGAAAGCAAAGGGGTAATATTCCTACCATACATTCAAGGAACGACAGACAGGATATCCAGGGTACTAAATAAAAAACATATTAGGACGATCTTCTCTCCTCCAAATTTGTTGAGAAAATTACTTGATAAGACTAAAGACCTGGTGGATTGAAAACTAAAAAAATGGGTCTACTCTATTCCTTGTCCTTGCGGAAAACTATACATTGGTGAGACTGGGCATTCCATAAATGTAAGAATAAAAGAGCATTGCTCGGACATAATGCACAACAGAACAAAAAGCTATGTGGTAGCAGAATACTCCATCAAGAACAACCATTACATGTGCATTAAAAAAACCAAGGTCATAGCCATAGAAGATCATTACACGAGGAGACGCATTCGAGAGACAATGGAAATTGAAAAGCACCCTAAGAATTTTAATAGAGATGATAGTCTGGTTATTAGTGGAATTTGGAAACCTCTCATCCGGAAACTAAGAGACAAAGAGATTACTGGATAGAATCTTGATCTCCTTGGTTAACCAATAGTCTTCCATTTTTCTTTTATAGAAGATGTTTCCTCAAATCCTCTCACACTCCTGATGATGGACTTTGCTGAGTAGTCTGAAACGTACATCGAGTATGAGAAAACTGGCACAAGTTTCCATACCAAAACAATGAAGGAATATTCAAGTAATTTGACCTACAATAAAGAGGACAACAAAATGGAAAATTTCTAGTGAAAATACATGTGAAAGGATAAAGAACCCAACATTTGAAACATCAATTTTAGACTTGAAAATCATATAATTATTACCACAAAAGGAGAATTCAATTCCAACAATGGGAAGAAACAAATAAAAAAACTAAGTGCCATACAAAGCGTAGGTGTAAGAGGTTTAGTATTCACTTTGCTGATGGATAGGAAGAGAGAAGTCATCATTACCCTCCAACAATTGAACTGACCTTGGTGTGTACTTACACAATTTTTCTCTCAACCCATACAACTTTTAAGATGTCATAATAGAGATGTTTTGGGTTGTATTGATATCATACTTTGAATCACTAGAAATCTCTTTTGACTCAAGATAAGGAGATGGGTTGGTAAATTTAGGACAAAACATAGGCTTTTTGGCTTCCAAAGTTTCAAAAAAGGAACATATAGAAATGTTCTTATGTGTATTTTCTTGAACACCTATTGGATTTTTTATTGTAGTGGGAGGTATTACACCATCAACATTAGGTATTCTATTACACTAGTACAAAATGGGTGATAAGTGACTAAAAAAATGACTAAAAATAGGTGATAAATGACTAAATTTGGTCATGTGACCATTGGTCATAAAATTAATAGTCACTTATCACCCAACCAAATTGGTCATAAATTGCTTGAATTGATTCATGTGTTGGCCATATATTTAGTCATTTATTTGGTCATTAATTGTTGCTATTTGGTCATTAATTGTTGATATTCAATCATTTATTTGATCATTAATGATCGTTATTTGGTAGTACATTTAGTCATTGATTGTTGTTAACTGGTCATTTATTTAGTAATTGATTGTTGTTAATTGGTCATTTATTTAGTAATTGATTGTTGTTAACTGGTCATCTAATTAGTCATTGATTAATGTATAATATAACGAACAGAGCAATCAAACCATCAACCTCTTGCATATAAGGCAAGTGCTCTTCCATTGAGCTAGCACCCTTGAATAGAATCAAATTTCACCCTAAAAATATATCACAAAATTTAACACACTATGATTCCAATGCAACATAAAACATATCACAAACTCTTATAAAACTTAACGCACTATCACAATGGATAGCTTTAAACTAGGGTGTGTAATCTTTTTTCCCTAATCCTTCTAATCATTTCTTTTGAAATTCATCATTGAGCCTTGATCGACTCTATTACACCCCATTTTTCTTGGGTGTCCAATTGTAACTTTCCTCACAAACTTTATGCGGGTGACATGTTGATGACGCCTTGAATGAAAGGAGGTTGGCACTACTCCAAGCTTTGTTGGAAGATGGACGAATCCTTAAAGGATCCATAATGGTAAGCAATTACAAATTTGGTGGAAGGTACATATATTTACATCTAGTGAGTTCTATTGTTTTACTAGGTGGGAAAGAAGACAAGCAAACTATCTAGGTCAATGTGGATATATCCTATTTGGATGCCTATCCAGTTAAGATAAAAATGAAAATATAAAAATAGAGCATCACATTACATCTACAAAGAAAAAATTAAAAAAAGAGGTAACCTTGAAACTGGTAGATGACTTACTATGAAAGATTGGTGTAAGAAGAACATGCAATGCCCATTATATGCTCATATGATTAATGAATAGGTCCATCATTCCCTTCAATATCTAGTATTTCACCTTGATAAGGAAAGTCTAGCAATAATAGTACATGGTTCTGGAGTCTGAACCCAAATTTTTTTTATGATAATAATATTGGAGGAACAAAATATTCATGTTTCATTAAATCTTGACAATTTACATTAGCCTTTAACAAAGTATCTCACGGGGGATAATGTAGATAATTGATGAGACATTTTTGAAAATGAGACTTTATTCATTCAAAAGTACCGCAACAATATTGACTTAGAAAGGAAATCTGAACATGAAGACCATGGACTGTTTCCAAATAATGTGGAAGTTGCAGGAATGGCTATAATAGTAAGGATGGAGGCTAAACAAGAAACTTGAGTGAATACCATTCTCAATTGGGAATTTTGGTAAGTTGTTGGATTAATAAAAGCAACAATAACTGAGGAAATTTTTATTAGAAATGAAATGAAATTATATTAATTTCCACTAATGACCAAATAGGTCAAACAAATAGTGAAGTACACCATATCAAAACAACAAAACATTAGTGCAAAAGTTATATCCCAATAGTAAAATAGAAAACCTAGAGATAACAAAACAACAAAAAGGTTCACTTGGCATAAAATAAGCTAAAACAATCTATAGATAAGTTGTTCTATAAGTAGTATAATTACTGATAGAAATCTCTCTCTCTCTCTCTCTCTCTCTCTCTCTCTCTCTCTCTGAAGAGCACCATGTGGAAAGTCCTCATGTAGAAAGTTTATTCTATGATGGAGTCAAACAATGTCTTAAAAATAATGATTTTGTAAAGTGGAGAGACATCCAATTTGATATAACTAAAAATGTATGAGCATACAGGTCCATGGTTATCAAGCACATGTTTTAGATTTGGTTTGCGAAATTGTTACCTTTGATTCTATGCCTACTTATGGTAAGTTGCTAATGCAATTTTAAATTGACAAATGAGGATGAATCAAAGGATAGAAATATTGGAATCAATCCTTTATGAAAATATTGGTTCGGTTAGAAGATGCAAGGTAACAAAAATCTTTAGTCTTTAGCGTAAAAGGTATCTTGTTTGTTGTAGGAGGTAAAAGATGGACACTAGAGAGTTTGAGTGGCCAAGTCTATAAATTATCATTGACCAATATGATGCTCAGAAACCAGTTAAGGATCTTGAATTCAACTTAGATGGAACTTTTCTTGAGTCACTAGGAGATTGTAGTCCTTGCCGAATATGTAGTTACCTTTCAACATCAACTCCAATAATGAATGGAAAAACAGAAAATAGTTGATCCTAATAAAAATCAAATATATAACTGCAAAATATTCAAAGAGAAAATCAAAATTGTCAAATCCACACTGATATCTACAAACCACAACTTGTCTAAACATGTACATACCCTACTCCATTTTGAGTTGAACATGTAACCTTCAAGGAGAAAGAAAATACATGTTATTAACAGATAGGCCCAATTAAGACTGCTCATTGAAAATATAATAGCTTCCAATTTTTAAATATAAAAATTAACACAGACACACATACATATATATATAATTTAAAAATATTTGTAAAATAAATTATATCGAGTGCCAAACTTTATTAATATTCTAAGTGAGGTCACTTTAATATAAATATATTAAATTAATATCCATATCAAAATATTATTGTACTTGCAAGGTCGACCAAATGCTATATGTTCATTTTAAAACGATTTAAGATCTTTAAATCTCGCAAGAAGATTTAACCTAGAAGTTGATTGTGTCTATCCTATATACACGAACAGAAAGTTCCTCTCATACAACACCCACAACAACACTCATAACTGTAGCAATAAGATCACACCATACAACACACCCAATAAATGACTTACAAACTTTAGGAACTGCTTATCATTTCGTTGTAAATAAAATTAAAATGTTAAAATATCTAACTACTATAACGTAATGCATACATTGATAACCTGAGGTGTAAAGGCTTTCTTACCAAGCGCTCTATTTCAATGTCAAATTTTAGTACAGGTTAGAATTCCAATCGTTCTTCGGGGAAGAATGCATATGAAGGAACCCATGTTGAATAGTACCAAATTGAGAAAAAAACCACGACCATTTCTAATTTGATACCACTTAAGAAAGGATTTAAAAGGATGAGAGTAGGAGCTACTGGAAATTAAAACAATACCGTTTGGACTAGAATCGTCCTTGAAGTAAGATAAAGTGAGAATGTGTCCCCTTGATCTGCTATAATTGATTAGTTCCTCTTGGAATGTGGTGTCAAGCTCTCTTAAGGTTTTTCTCTTGGAATGTGGTGTCAAGCTCTCTTAAGGTTTTTAATGCAACCTAAAGCATAACCGATAATAAATTAAAGTTCGTAATAATTGGACCAAACTAATACAAAAACAAGTGACTAAATCTTCTACAGTACAAAATATGGATTGCAGTCTTTATTTTGGATGCTTATGCACACTAAGAATTATGGATTTAGTTTTTATTCAATGCTTATGTACAACAAGAATTCTGGAAATTAGCTTTGATTCAAATGCTTATGTACAAAATGAAAATATGGAATGTAGTTTTTATTTGAATGCTTATACACAATCAATATTCTGAATGTAACTTTTATTAAATGCTTGTAAGAAATTTGGAAATGAATTCTCCAACCTCTCTTGGTTTGATTAGATTTTGATAATACCACTTCAATATATTGATGATGCAAATGTTGTATGTGTATAATAATATTGAGTTACTTCTCTCCAAGTATAATATAGGCATAGCCCTCAAGTATTGGGGGAATGACTCTTAAACACCTACCAAATTGTGTTTTTTGCATGCAGGAAGTCGCTGACTTGGAATTGTTTTTTATAAATCTTATTTGGTAGGAGCTTTGGCTATTGGTCCAACAACTGGCCAAGAGAGTCTCCCCATGTGCAACACCTCTATATTTATTGGCTAATTAATCTATAACAGATCATTATCGCCTTTTCTAACTTATCACAAACTTGGAATAAATATACTAGATAAACAAGTTAACAACAATAAAACATCATAAGCTACGATCATAAGCATAACAACATACATGATGTCATACAATAGGATGCCATGTGTTGTTTCTTGTAGAAGAAATGCAGTCACACATTACTTGGACATCATGTAAGAATCCACAAGAGAATTCTCCACCAACCACCACCATTTTCCTTACAATCATTGTTGTTGCATACTGATTTAATGTGCAACACATTGTTAGATACAACTTATTTAGCACTCCTGCAGTTGACTATGTAAAAATAAATATCTAGATATAGCATGAAACAGGGCAATTTTCCCTTCCTGATAGTACTACCTGTTAGTGTTTGAGAAAATATGAAGAAACTCATGAACTTTAAAAATTTAATCCACAATTACAATGCATATAGATCTCATCAATAATCCAAAGACATAAATAAATAAAACCATAGAACACATAATATACCCTGGGAAAACCCTCCACTGATTCAGAGGATAAAAAACCCAGTAAAAAATCTTAGGGTATGATTGATAATCGACAGAGAATGATTACAACACAATAACAAATTGTTTTTTATGAGAGCACAAGAGATTAGAGATCAAATGGAACATTGTGATGGTCTTGCCAAGTGCATAACACTTTAATAACAAGCCAAAATCAGTTATACAAAGAAGATAGCGAATATTTGCATGCTTCAGTAACTTGTTAACACCAAGAACACTATCTCATCTTAAACCATGCACCCCCACACACTTGGTGCCAAGTTGGCACTTCATAATTAACTCCCACACTGAGTATATGCACCCTCCATTAATTTATTGAGTTTAACTCTCTCTAACTGAGTTGCTAACTAAATGAACTGAATGGAACTGCATGTAACTGAATGGAACTAAATGTAACTAACCAAAACTGAGTGTAACTGAATAGAACTAGTGCTTCTCCATCAATGTCATCTTCAACAACCACTTGCATAAATTAAGGAGTTGATTCCTTAATTAACTGAACTTGTTTCATCACAACTAAGACTCAACTGATGTCTTATTAATTCGAGTTCACTTGGTGGAATACATGGGAATTCGAATTCTCTCTCCATCTCTGTGCTCATATTAATTTTCTCTGCATGGTCCATATGTGCTTTCATTAATTCTATTTCATATCATACTCATAAGATTGTTTCTGAACCTATGATCATATGTACTACCCCAGGTCATATAGTCACATGCTAAATTAAATCACTCTAGGGGTAGCTAATCCCTAAAGGATATTTGTAGCGCCTGTTGACCATGACTAGCCATACATCACATAGTATATCCTCGAGACTTAATACAACATAAGTCATGTGAAATTAATACACCATAAGTTTCAAACTTGATACAACACAAGTTTCAGACCTTAACATAAGGTCATGATATTAACCATAAGATCCTAGTACAAGCATCTCCCGAATAGGACTTGATCAAGGTCCTAGCTTGATACAACACACACTCTTTCACTTAACACAATAAGTTAGTGAACTTAATACAACATAAGTTCTGGAATTAACACAACAAGTCTCATGGATGGGGTTTGAACTTAATACAACATAAGTTCCGGACTTGACACAACAAGTCTCATGGAGGATGACTCCCGATATTGTACATCTAACACTACTACACCATACCAAGAATATAACCTTTCTAAAATTGACAAGGTTTCCATTTACTGTCTAGAATATTATGCAAATTTCATCTAGCAAAACTTGTTGAAAAAGTAGTTTTTTTGTTTTTTTGTTTTTTTGTTTTTTTGTTTTTTTTGTTTTTTTCTTCTGAAAGTGAAGTTGTGCTTTAGCTTATGCCACCGACAATGGAGGTCACCTGCCAACTATTGATTTACTTACATTGTGGAGTTCCAAGTGGATATCAATTAATTTATATCATTACCAAATTTAAAGTGGATCGAATGCTTCTTACATTATATCTATGTTCAAGATTTGTCCAACAAAGAGTCAAAGGGGCCCAACTCTGAGCATCTCCAACAAACTCTATCTTTTGACCTGACCAAACTGAAGAAGAATGTTGATCGTTAACAACATCTACCTTCATTTACAATATTGGAGGACTCAACAAACTTGTTGCTTCCTCCTACAACAATGCACTCCACAAGTTTTAAATCCTACAAATCCAGCCATTATACTTCAAAATTCAAGTTATCATGTTGATTTATACTCGAATTCAAGTAGAAGACTCCCTCCAACATACCATTATGCCAAGATAAATCTCAATTTTCATCTCAATGTGCTTGAGTAGACTAGTCTAATGTTCATATAATTGAAGCATCAATAAATACATACCTGAAGAAGATGTGATAAGCACAACTATGCTTAGGGTAAAACATACTATCAAGAAATCAAAGCTCACAGGCAGGCCCTTAGGGGACAGAGCCAGGAAAAACACATTGTCAGGAAACCAATGCTCATAGTATGTTTCTAGGGACTAGAAAAAGGAATTTCCTAGATTTAGCCATGCATGCTATTTTCTTACTATTGTTGCGTCTAGTAGGGTTCAAGTCTATCATTCTCTACAAAATTCCAAGGATTTACAATTTTTTGTTGTATGAAAAGGAAATGGTAATATTCAGTAATCCCATGCCTTCTAAACCAGATTTGTTTGTTTACAATTATCTATTGATAGAAAGCTACGGTAGATATAAGTGATAACATGCTAGGTGAATGAAAAATTTAGCGTTGAAATACAATAACAACTAGAAATTATTAAATTGACAATCAAAATATCTTAAAATGGAGCGGTTCTGACGGTTTAGAAGCCATAGAAGGATCCAACTCGGTTGTTGTTTGTTGGGTGTAGGGTTGTCTATTTTATTGTTGTTGGTTCATTTCTATAGGCGGGTTCTTCCTTTCATCCTTCTATATTTCTTTTTCTATGTAACTTATAGGAAAATAATTGTGAATCAACTGCAAGTTACCCATTTTTTAAGGAAGTAGCTAAATCATCATGCTAATATTTTGTAGAATCAAGGGATGTCAATGAATTCTGTGATGTAAATAACCTCATGAATGTGTCCTAATGTTCAATTATCTATATGTTACTTTTGTCATCTTCCTCTACATCCACATTGTCATTCCTTTTCTTTTTAATTGTTCAAGGTTGTTCTATGAATGCCATTGCACTTAGAATCTCAGTGTATCCTACAACAAGGTAAAGGTGAAGGGAATCCACCATTTCTGGGATTGTGTGTAGTAGAAATTGAACATGGAATTTGCATTGAGTTTTCTGATTATTAAAATGAACAATACCCATATATTTCTTCTTCCAATGTTCACCTCAAGAGATGGATGATTAATAATATGCAATATGAGTTGACAAGCTCCATATGCCAAGGCTTACAAATCATACATGAGTGTTGCACAAAATTCTCGTCACCATCATGTGCTGAGGCCGGAAACATCAGAAATTTACTCCAATCCCCAAAATGTGAAGTTGGACCTTGGTTAAGATTCGTATTTTCATACCTGAGTCCACCACCGCTTTTGCCCTTTATGCAATTAGCATTACCCTCTTCAGTAACGCCTCTTGTTTCTTGACAATGAGCAGTGTCACCACTTTTACCCTTTGATCAATAAGCGATTCCACACTGGTAATGCTCTGTCTCCATAGTGAAAGAGTGGTGCTCGAGTTTCGAAAGGAAAAAGAGAAGATTCACGAAGCTTCGTGGCACCCTCATCCCTACTCTTATGGACCACCTGGAGTCGAGATCCCCCCTAGTAGGATCTCCCTTCCAATTCATCCACCATTTTCTCAACCATCCGTATCCTCCCAAGGGATATAAATACTAGCTCATCCCCCATGGGTTGAGGGAAGAAAGTTATGCTGCTACACTAAAGTTCTGGCCAAATCTAGGGTGATCGTAGAGAAGGCAAGTTGGAGTTTTAAGGACAAGACTTGGTTTGTGAAGAGGTATCACAACACTAAGGCATAATGGTTGTAATCTCTCTTCTTTCATCTTAATGCAATGATGGTTTCTTTCCAATAAAATGTATTGTGTTATGATCACTCATTTTGCTATCAGATTCCTCAGTCATTGATATAGATTTTTAGATAATTTTTTGGTACTTTTAATCTTGTTTGTTGTTTGATGTGTTTATTGCAGGTATACCTATGGAGATCTAGCACCATAGAAGGCTGATGCAACATATTGCAGGATAGATAAAAGACTCATTCCAGTTATCTACCAATTATAGGGAAAGTGCTTATCCTTGTTATCACCCATTTGTTCTAGACATGTATCATTTAGATATAGGGAAACAACTCCTGTCCAAAGGAGGTGAGAATTTCCAACAACAAATCTGGAGACTCTGTTGGGGAGAGGACATTCATATCTTCTGATATTTCTTGGTATTCAATTTAGAACTTTTGATCTTTCTTGGTTTTCAGTCCTTGTCTTTATTCCAAACTTCAACTTTTTTCAGTGATCAGATTTGCTAGTTTGTAGTGATATTTAGGTTCAGTTTAACCAGATCTGCTCAGATCTGAGACATATCTACTTGCAATGCTTAATTTTCCTATAATTTTTATGATTTGATGCTAGTTGTCTGACACTTAACTTTCTCTGTTTCGCTCCTTTTTTGTTTTGAAACCTACAGGAGACACCGCGCTTTTAGTGAAGACAATAGGCAGTGCCACAGCATATCCTCAGTGGTCAATAGGCGGTGCCACCACTCTGTTTCAGTGGACAATAGGCGGTTCTCAGGCGGTAATGCTATGTCAGCAACCTCCTGCAAGTGGTGACAGGTAGGGTTTTACACCCCTGCAATTTCAAAACTTAGTATAATCTTATTTCTTTTTCTGGATGTGTTTTTGGCTTCATTATTGATGTTTGAATGTTAATTTCAAGATCTGGAAAGTGGTAAAGGCTTATTTCATTTTGTTTTAAAGAGCTAGGTTGTTTTAATTCGTTCAACTGCTTGCTTTGCTTGGGTTTTATTTTCGAAAGAGTGCTTGGAAGTCATCTAGTCAGATCTATTTTTACTGTTAGATCAGCTAAAAAGAAAAGTTTTTCTTTTGGTTTCTCCATTTTTGTTCTTCATAGGTTCATGAAAGGTTGCTTTTGCTTTTGATTAGAAGAAAATTTGAGATTTGATCATAGTTGTATTTGAATATGAACTGTTGGATCCTTGATTAGTTTCACAAACTTTCAGGCATTCAGGTTCAACTTTTTCTTTATATGCTCTTTTCTCGCCAAAAATATCATAGGTTGAGTTAGGTCTTTTCATATTTGAAGAATTTTAAAAGAGAATCTTAGTTTGCCAAGTAGTAGTAGTACCTTTCTTTTTTGAAAAGAGATCTTACTCCATTTTTGCTTTCAAGTTCACTCATTAGAAGTTTGTTGCTTGTTTGCATTTTGAAAGATAGTTCAGTGTGACTGATTGGGATTTTTTGTTTAGAAACGAAATTGGATCACTCTCTCTCTCTCTCCTGTAAGTAGGGAATACCTCAAATGATGAAGTGAAAAACTTGCATAATCATGGTGCATGTTTTTACTTTTCTGTCCACACATCATGCATTCACCTAATCGTTCAAGATAAAATCAAAGCTAGTTCTAGGTTAAATTTTTTTAGTAACTTGAGTGATTGGTTAGAAGACGTGTTTCGACGTCTATAAACATAGGAGCTGCCATTCTATTGCCTGCACTGCATCCTCGGGGCTTGTAGTTCTTCCACATACCAACCAATATATCGAACGGCCTTTCACGTACCCTTGAGGTATATAGAAAGGTACTTCACGTACTCGGTAGTATATCGGAAGGCTCTGGTTGAATGATTGTGCATTAGACAACACTAACACAAATTTGAGCTCCCACGTACCTTGCGTATATCGAGATACCCCTCTAGGATACCTTAAACCAACTGTGAAAATTTGAAACATGCTCTAACACATTCACCGGTGTTACACCCCCCAAATTATTCAAAATATTTTATGCTATATGTTTCCACCTCCACTGCTACCATCGGTATGGTCCTAGTGTAGGAAGATCTCAATGGCCAAGAGCATGTGTTTACTATCTAAGTAAGAGTCTCCTCGACTTTGAAACTTGTTATTCATATGTGGAGAATCTAGCTTTAGCCATGGTCATTGCTGTGCAAATATTTCGTCACTACATTTTACTACGCACCACAATTGTTCTCGCTGATCAAAACCCTATGTATTACATTTTGACTCGTCAAGTACTAGGGGGAAAGTATTCCCATTGGATCGTCATCCTACAGGAATTTGATCTCGAGTTCGCTAAGGCTACTTCCAAGAAGTCCTTAGTTTTTGCAGAGTTAATGTGTGACCTTCCCTATGCTCTCATGGAAGCTGAGCCCAATGATTCATTTACGGATGAATTTTTGTTCCTGATTAGCACAACCAATCCATGGTATGGAGGTCTGATCATCTATCTCCAGACACAAAGGTTTCATCCTGATATGTCCCATGAATATCGCCGATGCATCCGTCACCACGTGAAATATTATCTCATTTTAATTGACACATTATACCGCCATGGTATTGACTCCATTCTTCGACGATGTCTGACACATGAATAGGCTGAACAAGTTCTGAATGACTTCCACTCTGGAGAATGTGGCAGTCATCTTTATGGGATGGCTACAACTCAGAAAATCCTTTGTGCTGGGTATTTTTGGCCCTCAATATTCAAATATTGTCATGAGGTGGTTAAAAAGTGCTCACCCCGTCATCTTTTTTATTTGAAAAATCCCACCCACCCTGCTCCTTACACCTCATCATTGCCATTAGCCTTTCGCCAAATGGGGGATAGATTTTATGGATTGTAAGCCTACCTCAACTGGGGGGCATGGTTACATCATCGTAGCAATTGATTATTTTACAAAATGGGCTGAGGAAATTCCTAAATATGCAAAGGATGGAGGGACTACCGCCCTCTTTTTGTTCAATCACGTAATAGCTAGGTTTGGAGTTCCTCAAGCCATAGTCATTGATCACAACTCCTATTTCCGTAATCAGATGATGGCTGAGTTTAGTGCTTAGCTGGGTTTTCACCATGAAAACTCAACTCCTTATTATCTGCAGGATAATGGTCAAGTCGAGGCCATTAACAAAGTTTGAAAACTATACTACGTAGAATGGTTGGAGATCATAAATCCAACTAGCATTTGACTCTATTTTGTGCACTATGGGCTTATAGGACTTCGGTTAAAACAACAACTAGTTTTACGCCGTTTCAGTTGGTTTATGGACTGGAAGCTGTCTTGCCTATTGAATGTGAGCTCCCGTCACTCAAGCTCACAGTTGAGCTTCTCCCAAACACTTCCACCGAAGAAGAATTTCTTTGTATTTGACAAATATTGATGAGAATTGGAGAGATGCTACCTTGGCTAATGAGGCACATAAAAAATGCATCAAGGCTCAATATGATAAATCTGTTCAACCTCGTGTTTTTAATGAAGGTGACATGGTTCTGACTTATGATGAGAAACATGACAAGCTTGGTAAAGGGAAGTTAGAATCCATGTGGTATGGGCCTTTCATCGTCAGTAAAGTTTTGGAGAAAGCGGCCTATGATCTTGTATATTACGATGGGATACCTTTCAGGCAACCTCTCAATGGGTTGTACCTGAAAAGGTACTATGTTTGAAGTTATTTATGTTATAGTACCTTGTATATATGTACATTGATTGAATTTTTGGTGTGGTTTTAGTATTTCAATATGGTTTTGAGCTTTTGTTAGTACTGTTTATAGAATGTTTTGTTATGTAGATCAGATGGATTTTTATGGTTTTTCTGATGGTTCTTGTTATAGCTCAAGATGACACATCTCTTCCTGTGACCACTTTCCCATGATTCCATTGCATGTCGACACTTCCATGACGACACTTCATGAAAGTCACTGAAAAAACACCTAACTTGGAGGATCCATATCTTGAGTTTTGTAACTTCGTTTGACCTCATCTTTGCACCATTGGAAAGGTATCTGAGTTAGCTAAAACTTTCTAGAAGACACCAAAGTTTGAAAATTCCTAAAAGTACCCTAAAAATGAGCTTTTTAAATGTATACTCGAGTTTCCTTAACGAAACCTGCGTATTGTACGCGACTTGTTATATACAATAATCATGTATGCACTAAATACACAACTATTTACATTACAACCCATGTATACCTCCTACATACGCGACTATTGTCTCTTCAACCCACGTATTCCTCTTGAAAATGTCAAAAAAATACGTTTTTCGAAATTCGGGTAGTTTGGGTAGTTATGCAACTAACTCGTTCAGTTGTAACTACTTTGTATTCGATCCTATTTCTTAATAAAGCATATAAATAGAGGTAGGGAGGTCCATGAGAAGAGACTGGAACTTTTGCATTGTCATGCCGGAGGAATTGGGACTCTCGTTGCCCACACCTTTTCCCTAGAAGCATTCTCCCTGTGTTGCAGAGTTTGGAGGCTGAGTTCCTTGGAGAAGAGAAGCATCAGAACCAGATCAAGGTTTTGTGAGGTGCCAAACTTGAAGAGAAGGTATATTTGTACTTGTTTTCAAGATTAATAAAGATGTGANTTTTTGTTTATGATCATATGATGATGTTAATCAGATTATTATTTCATATTACCTTGATTATCATTTCTTTATATTTGGTCATAATGGTTTGAGGAAGGTATAATTCATTTTGCAAGTCTCTTGGAGCAAGAGGAGCAAGAAGAGGATTGAAGGGCTGCTTGGATCAACCTTCATTTGGCTAAGGTAGGAACCATTCCAATCTCTAAAACTTGCTTATATATTCTTACTGAACATTATACATCCACATTTAAACCCCAGTATGTTGATGGCCCCTAGACATAGGTAGCTTTCCCCAGCGAAGTCACTAGTTCTGTTGTAAAGGAAAGTTACCTATGGCTAGGGTTTAAGAGGCCATCAATGTACTGGGGTTTAAAGGTGGATGTATAATGTTCAACAAGCATATATAAGCAATTTTTCAGATATTGGAATGGTTCATACCTAGCCAAACGAAGGTTGATCTAAGCAGCCCTTCAATCCTCTTCTTGCTCCTCTTGCTCCTCTTGCTCCAAGAGACCTGCAAAACGAATTATACCTTCCTCAAACCATTATGACAACATATAAAGAAATGATAATCAAATAAATATGAAATAATAATCTGATTAACATCATCATATGATCAAAAACAAAAATTCAATCACACATTGACCAATGATTTGGGAAGAAGAAGGACATCACATCTTTATTAATCTTGAAAACAAGTACAAATATACCTTCTCTTCAAGTTTGGCAGCTCACGAAACCTTGATATGGTTCTGCTACTTCTCTTCTCCATGGAACTCAACCTCCAATCTCTGCAACACAAGGATAATGCTTCTAGGGAAAAGGTGTGGGCAACGAGAGTCCCAATTCCTCCAGCGTGACAATGTAAAAGTTCCAGTCTCTTCTCATGGACCTCCCTACCTCTATTTATATGCTTTATGAAGAGATAGGGTCGAAGACAAAGTAGTTACAACTGAAGAAGTCAGTTGCGTAACTACCCAAACTACCCAAATTTTGAAAAACGTATTTTTTTGACATTTTCGGGAGGAATACGTGGGTTGCAGAGACAACAGTCGTGTATGCAGGAGGTATACGCAAATACAGAATGGCCGAAAAAGGTTTAATACTTGAATAGTGAGCATGACAAAAAAGTGACTTAGGCAGCTTTTAACACAAAAAGACCAACGAAAAAAATCTGCAATGTAGGAGACATTGACAGATACCCCATATAATTGGAAAAGAGACCAACTGGAGGAGTAAAAAAAACTCTGAATCGAGATAAGGTCAAAATACTAGGACCCAACAGTTGATAGACTCAAAACTGGTGCTTTGTTCAAGGAAACAAGACTTGCTGCCATGATGTAAAAAACATGTGAATGAACTTCCCTTCCCTCTTTCTTGTAAAGGTTTAACGAGTCCAAGAAACCAAACTCGGGACCTTCTTCATTTTTGGCAAGCTCGAAGAAGAAACAGAAGAGTGCTTGATAAAACACTGATTTGTGGATTTTAGGAGCCCGAACTAGTACATGCTCGACAGTGTTTTCATAGTTTAGAGAGTCTGAAAACTCCAAAGAAGACTCCAGGGGGGAACTTTTTCATCCAATTTAGTCTTCGGAGGCCAAAAAAGTATAAAACAAACCACAGAAGAACTCTCTTAGCTTTCGAAGAAGTAAGGCACACCTTTTTTCGTACTTAGTCGGGGAGGTCCGAAAAAGGTTAAATTACCACCTACCCAACGCTCCTTGAAAAGCAACATATAGCTTGAGTTTTATGAGTGTGAAGGAAGGAAATATCACTCGGAAAGATCCATTTGATTACGAGGAATGGACCTTACAACAATAAACTCGATGCTTTGATCTTTATGGTTTAACGAGCATGAGAAAGACATAAAGTACACTCGAAATCTTTTACATGTTTAGGACTAGAGCACGAAAAAGAGAAAACTAGGCTCATATCGGGCGCTCCTTTTCCATAATTTTAGTCCCCCAGGTTCGGAAAAGCGATAAACCTATACCTGAGAATACTCTTCTCAATTCCGAAGAAAAGGGAGTGTTTCTTTATCGTATTATTCCACATGGTCTGAGAAAGTGATAACCTACCACCAATGTGGATGCCCATTCACACATTCTTAACGAGCCTGAAAGGACAACTTTACTCGGCAGTCAAGTCTATTTTGAGGAGTCATACCTGGGCCTAAAGAAACTCAATATCTTTTCCGTGAAGTTTTAATGAGTCCAAAAAAGTCAACTCCCAGTCTCCTTACTGTTTTTAACGAGCTCAAAGGAGAGCAAAAAGAATGCTCTAAATGCGAGGAGACGAGTGTCATAGGCAGGTGAAACTAGTTCCAAGCGCAAGGAAAAAACCTATGCATAATGCAAGGAAAGCGAACAGGATAAAGACACTTGGGGAACGTCTCCTCAAGGTAAAAGGTGTCAAGTTGCAAAGGAAAAATGATACAAGGCTGAGCGACAATGAGAACAAAGATGAGGGCTTATACAACGAGCTAAAAGCGTGGAAGCCAACATTAGGCTCAAAATCTTGAGCATGATACATGCAAATGCAGTTACAGCTTGAACAACAAGGCAATTCCAGTAAACAGTTGTGAATCCAACTAAAAATCCTATCTCCAAGAAACAACAACATCAGAATCACATTAAGAAGAAAATATCCGATGCAGGTCACTTTGGAAAAAACACATGCGACTTTGCTATCTTCTACAAAAGGGAAAGTCAAGGCAGAATCGACTGAAGAAGATTCTATAACACCAAGGCTCAAGGGTTTATAATCAGTAAGATAAACCTCAGAAGGAGAGAAAAAATCAACAAGGGAGATAGAGTCTGCAAGAACAAACTCAGTATCACAGGAGTTGAAAAATTCACAAGAAAAATCAAACTCATCAGGATCACTGACTTGTTGATCAAAGGGAGAGTTCGAAGACTCAACAAGACCAAAAGAAGGAGATCGATCAACAGAAAGATCAGGTTTATTAAGCAAGTCAGGGTTAGACTTAGTCACAACTGAACCAACATCCAATAGAAGATCAAACTGTATCAAAGACTATAGGAATACTTCATCCAAAGGAAGGAGATCATCCGAGATAGGACACATTTCTAAACTTTCGAATGGATCAATAGAGTGGAGAGTGATCTCCACAGTCGGTATAGGATGACTCACTTGGTCAACTGTTGGGACCAAGTCCTGAGAAGGTAAGCATGAAAATAGAGGCTGCTTCTCAATAGAAATTAAACGCAAAGGACATGAGGCCACATAGCTCACCCGTGGCAGGGTAGTGTCTATAGAAACACTAGGAATTAATAAAGGAAATACTTGGTCTCTAGTTGGGTCAGGAGACAGATCAAGAAAATCCAACTGATAGATAGTGAAAATTTCTTCGCCATGATTAAAGTACATCACACAAAAGAATGTTGACACCACCTCTTGCATGGCATAGACATAATCGCGTCCAAGGAGAATATTGAAGTCCAAGGGGTCTTCTATCACCATGAAGTCAACTAAGACGGTCTTCCCACCCAAAGTAATAGGTGTTTGAGCAAGAATTCCCAAGGCTATACAAGTTCTTCTATCAAACACCAGTAACTGACTAGCATTTGACACAAGGCTGGGAGATCCCATGCCTCGCCAAGCATGAGCAGACAAGATACTAACTGAGGCTCCTTCATCAACAATACAACAAGCAATCGTGTATGGTTCAACTTTGACCTTTATCTGGAAAGGTGTATCAGAAGGAAGGTGCGACTCAACTAGGCTATCCCAATCAAAGGAAGCAATCCTAGAGCTTGGTGGGGGTTGATCTGAAGCAAGTTCAGTGCCCCCTTGTTCAGTAAGTTCTGAACTGGCAGCGAAGAAAATGTGACTAGCAAACACTTCACTCTCTAAAAGAAGAGTGGGATTGATCGACAATGAAACCGATTCAACCACTTCATGAAAGTCACTCTCTGAAGGGACAATGGGATTGAACAAAGGTGACATTAGTTCAATCACATCAGGATCACTCTCCGAAAGAAGAGTGGGATCGACCAAAGCTGATATTGGTTCGACTGCTTGAACAACCAAAGGTTGAGTAGGTTGTTGAGAAACTATAGGTTGTTTAGGAGAGGGAAATTCTTGAGTCTTGGACCACACTCTTCGCACCTCTGCGATAGCAGGGCACTGGTGAGTAAGATGATCTCCCTCACATAGCTTACAAGGGAACTTAAGTTTACACTTTGAATGACCAGTTTTCTCAACAGTGTCAACATGACTAGAAGTGGATGACTATTTACTCTCAGCATGACCTACAGAGGCTGAGATTTTTCCCCCAGCATGACTTCCAAAGGATGGTTGATTGGGTCCAACCTGACGAAGAGAGGCTGGTTGTTGAAAAACTTCCGAATGTTAAAAAACGGGATGACCATGAAACCAAACTCTTCATACTTCCGCAATAGAAGGGAATTTATAAGTAAGGTGGTCTCCCTCACAAATATTACAAGGAAACTTGGGCTTTTGTTTTGGATGGGAAGTCTTTTCAACAATGTCAACATGACTTGTAGTGGCCGACGAATTGTCTCCAGCATGAATCACAGAGGCTGAAAGACTTCCCCTAGCATGACTTGCAGAGGCTAAGAGATTGGGTCCAACATGACTTGCAAAGGTTGGAAGAGCACCACCAACATGGACAACAAAGGCTGAATGGTTAGGATTAACATGCTTTGCAGCAGTTGAGTGTGTGCCCCCAGCATGAACTGTAGAGGTTGGGTGGATGGATCCAACATGACTTGCAGAGGTTGGATGGGGAGGTTCAACTTGAACATCAGAGGTTGAACGAGTGCCCTCAGCATGAACTACAGAGGCTGAGTGACTGAATCCAACGTGACTTGGAAAGCTTGGAAGGATCCCACCAGCATGATGAATAGAGGCTGGATGGTGAAGATCAACTTGATTTGTAGAGGTTGAGTGCTTAGATTCAACATGACCTGCAGAGGTTGGATAGGTGCCCCCAGCATGAAATTCAGAGGCTGGGTGGTGAGTTTCAACTTGACTTGCAGAGGTTGAATGGGTGCCCCCTTTCTTATGTGCCTTCTTCCTATTCCTCCTTCTTTTACTCCTTTTGGACTATCAGTTACTAGTATTAGTAATTTCACCGCATGAGGTAGAAGGAGTAAGAGAATCAACTATAAGTGAAGGGGAAGCACTGTTTTGATGCCCTTGATATAAGGAGCTTACTTGAGAAGCATCGAGAGAATTCAAGATAGTTGGAGTGGAAAACAACCACACTGCTAGCCCTAGGGTGAATCCAGGCAGATTCAAGGTGGCCATCAAAGGAACACCAACATTCCCCATGAGAGGAATAGTACAAGGAGTTCCCAGCATGGGGATCTCTTGTTTGGTGTTCAAATGGGTGTTAGCCATAGTTTCAAACTAGGAGACAAAGTCTGAGGTTGAAAAGCAACCAAAAGTACAAAGCACACACCTAAAGGCACACTAAGTACAAAAAAACCACACAGCACTCACTATAAAATTCCTAAAGCCAAACAGACAAATAGGTATAAGATATTCTTTCCAAAAGAAAGCTGAGAGACAGTTCCTTGGCATCGCTGTAGATGTTCTTAGGCACAAGTGGAGGAATCACCCACCGCCCTCCCACACCTTCTACTGGAGTTACCTTCCAAGCCCGTCCAAGGTCAACCAAAAATAGCCTTTCGGTGTACCTGGTTCGTATGCATGGGCAGTGTAGCAAAGCCCGAGACCCTGTCTAAGACAAAATCCCCAGATGTGCAAAAACCTTGGTCTACACTTTGACAAGGAATCAAAGGGTTATCTCCTCAGTCTAAGTCTCCACGCGGCCTTGTGCTTAACTCCCGTTTGAGAGGAGCTTCCCAGATACAATCAACATAGAAAAGGATTTACCTAGTGATTGGCCAACTACGTCTGAATTTAAACACTTGTGGAGAGTTGAAACTCCCTAATCCACAAGTCTAGCCTAAGCTAGTTGGTGTATGAGTCTGTAAAATAAAACTTACTAATAATTTTTAAATTATATCGTTCATTTGAAAAGGCTGTTTTTAGTCAGAGGATAAATGGCATGAAACTTATGTGGTGTTTTGACTCAAAGTTGAAACAAAATGACTAAGCAAAGAGAAATGAAATGCAAAAAGCAAAAACTATTCTCTTTTTCTTTTTCAAATAGAAACTTGAAAGCCACAAAAGAACAAATTCTTTTTTATTTTTTTAAAAAACAATGATATGCCATGCAATCTAGACTAACCTAATATACATCCATATAAAGAAAACATGTGTTTTTTATTTTTCTTTTATAAATGCAAAAGAAAAACATGCTATCAACTAATGCAAGCAAGTAATGTAAGCAAAGCAAATAGACAACTACTCTACACCCCACAAACAAACCCTAGGTTTCCCTAAAGTTGGATATAACCTCTCTTGGAAGGAAGGCTCACAAAAGTAAACAAGCCAACAACTTTGGAATGAAGAGATTGAGCAATAAGACTACCATAAACAAAGGTCAAGAAGTCCCAAGTATCAATCTAAACCTACAAATAGAGGCTGCTCAGTACCTTGTCCAACAAGGTGAAGCCAAAGAACGAGGTGGGGGGGAAGGTAGCGAAAATAAGTTCAAAGACTTGAAAGAGACTTACAACATAGACAAAGAACACCTAACAGAGAAAATAAGTTTATGTGGCATAGTAATTTTTGGTTCTTTAGACTATGGGATACATTAGCATCTTTCTTGTTTTAGCTAGGGATATAGATTTTGTTTTCATCCCCTCAGGGGTGTGTTTTATCCACTTTTGATGCCTCCGTGGATAAGTTGTTTGGATTCCTTATGTTCTCTGTGTGGTATTTCTACTTCATTCATCTTGGGATTGTGGGTTCCATCCCTCCCCTTGGGAATTTTTTTGATACTTATGATCTTCACTCATGTCTGGAATGACTTATTGTTGGGACTATGTACAAGTTACCTTTGATTCACTATTGAATATCAAGGAACACCTCTTTTTCTTCTGAAAAAAAGTTACAAAATATTTGCAAATGATTTTATTAGATATACTGAGATCCGTAAACTGGGTCTTTAATATTTTTGGGTGAGGAAACAAAATAAATTAAAACATGTACACCTAAGAATTTTGTAAAAAATGTAGTTTGTATTTTGAGATAAATTAGCTGAAGCATTTGCTATGGAAGCACTTGATATCTATATTGTGTTAAAGGAATATGTGATGAACTGTTATACTAGGGAATTATTGATATTATTCCAGGATAATGATATCACTATTATGTCATACTTATAAGTCTATCCAAGTTTTTGCTGGTATTTTTCTCTTATTTGCCAAAAAAATTTCGACCATGGTGCACATAGAACCAAACAGGGATTTGTCAGACCTGTCTTCCTCGAGTGAGGGGAGTTTTGGAAGGATTGATGAAAGTGATATATCCAGTAGGTAAACAAGGGATAGATCAACTAGATGTCAGAAGATTAGAAGAAAATTCAATAAACACATGGGATTTTTTCTCAGAGGAGGGGGTTCATGTTCTTATGATGATGAGATAATATAAGGAGACATTGAGGTGCCCTTAAGGTACATACATCTATTGAAACAATGGGTACCTAGGGATATTCCTCAAGTCAACACTGATTTTTGTGTGAATGAGAGGATATATAGAATTGCACCATTGTCATTACATGGATTGGGGTTGTTTTGCATGGATGGCATAAAGGTCGGTTATGGTAGATGTACATAATTGATGGAGTATGTTGGAACTTATTACAACTACAATGATTGGATGTGCCTGATCCAATATGCATGAAGTATGTGTAGATATGGGTTGTCAGCAAATTATTTACAACTGAAAGAAAAAGATCAAAATAAAGGAGCAACATTGTACATTGATGGAAGGCCAAAGAAAACTGGGAATATTGCGGTGTTTATAAAGAGTACACAACCAAGGTCTACACTTAAGCAACCCAACTACATATTTGAGGGGTGTGAAGGAAACCATGTCTTTGTATGTTCCATCAAATCAATAACTACTGGGGAAGAGCTGCTTATTAATTACAATTTGAATCAAGTAGATACAAACACGGTTAGTATGGATGTGGTATATCCCACAATTTACCCAACCTTTTATTAATTATTTTAACATATTTAGGATTGTTCGTTAGAAGATAATTATAATTTTTTATTAAATTTCCTATGTTGAATTCGAAGGGAGGTGATCGGGGGCGCATCACCCCAGCAACAGGTGAGAGGAGTACACAACCCCCGGGGCAACATGTATACATCAAAATGTTATTTTATTAAATTGTTTTAGTGAGTATTTTGCCATCGTTAGGTAATTTTTAGTATGTTTTTGATGCAGGGTTTTGTTAGGGGCACCTCCCTCATAGATGTTACTAGACCTTCCTCAAGGCGGCAGGTATACATCGATATTGCCATTGTAAAAATTTAATATGTACAAACAGTTCATGTTGTTATGTTTTTTCAATAGTATATTCAGTTCGTTTATATAATATTATCTATTTTTCATGCAGAGTGTTGATCGGAGAATCCACCTGATAGTTGAACATACGACTACAGCCTTGGGGCAACAGGTAAACCTGAATGTAATCCTACATTTTAAATACTTTAAAATTGTGTACATGTATAACATCTAGCATAATGTTTATTTTGTTATGTATTTTTTCATTTTTATGATTGCGTTCATTATGATAATGTTGTCTACTTTTTTTGCAGGTGGATGATTGGGGAAAGTCCCCAGCTGTTGATTAGACGACTGCAGCCTCGGGGAAATAGGTAAACCTGAATATAATTTTACATTTTAAATACTTCAAAATTGTACACATATAAAACATGTAGCATAATGTTTATTTTGTTATGTATTTTTTCGTTTTTACGATTGCGTTCATTATGATAATGTTGTATACATTTTTTGCAAGTGGATGACCGGGGAAAGTCTCCAGCTGTTGATTAGACCACACCGTCATCTAGGAATCATGTAAAACTAGATGTAATTCTAGGAATATATCATGGTAGACAATTTTTGTTAATATAATTTTTTGCGTAGACTATTGCTTCAACAATTAAGCAATGTTTTATATATTTTTGTTGCAGACAAATGATTCGGTTTATGAAACAACAAATCAATAGCCTTTATATTTTGATGGCTACGAGTTTTTGAATGATTCAGACATTGGTTCTTCTATAGACCTGGTGAAGGTGATACAGAAGACCTTGAAAAAACAACATACATAAATACTTTTTATGGCATTGACAATTCCACAGACAGACGAGGTCAAAGCAAAGATTCAAGTGTTGATCCAGAGATGTCAGGCCTGAAAGTAAGTTGCGGAATCATAATGTGAATTCATTTAGAAATTTTTAATTTTTAATTTTATATGATAGTGAACTTAAAATACAATGGTTTGTATTTACAGAAAATTCTGCGACCACACACTGGTGGTGAAGGATGTGTTGGTCCCAGTGATCAAACGACTCCACATACACCACATACTGCACCCTTGTTGTCCACTGAATAGTTGGAAACACACTCTATGACACCCCGAGGCCAGCAGAGGGTGAAACCGATGTTGACCGATGCATAACATATCATGCAAAAGAAGGGGTGAAGGCAAGGTTTGATACTAATGCTGATTCCAAAGCAACATTTCCTAGATCTTCTCGTGTCACTAGCACGGGTTCAATAGTGACAACATTTTTGGTGAACGAGGAACTCATTCCAATAAAGATAGAGAAGATTCCGGGTAATTATAGATTGTTCAATTTAGTTTTTAATTTTTTTTTCTAATATACCAATAATTTTTTTTAAACTAATGAGGGCATGATTGTTTTGCAGGAAATGATGTGTTTTATAAAAATATGAATGATTTGGCCTTGGATATATTTGGGCCCACCATCTGCACAAGGTGGGACAGATAGCCAAAAGATTTAAAGGATGAGATGACTAATAGGTTGGTTTTCCTATTCGGCAAAGATACCTTCGATACAACGAAGGTCCTAAAGAAGGATGGACAACACCTGAAGATTATCCAAGACCAATATACGGTTCACCTAGAAAAGAACCCTAGGTGAGCGCCCTCTGATGATTCCATCAAGGGAGTGGAAAGCCCTAGTGGAAAATGGAAAAAAGAAGGGTATGAGAAAAGCAGGGAAGATTCCACCAGGCATAGGGAGGTATGCAATACATTCCACAATGTAATGGTAAGCCTTATTATTATTAACTTTTATATCGAATTTGGAACATTGACTAACATAATTCAACGCTTGATTAGGATGCCAGACACATTAAAGGCCACAAAGGTAAGACTGGAAAAAATGGTCGACACAAGCTTGGGCCTGGTGGTTATTCAAATTTGGTGGCACGATTTGTAAGTATCGAAAACCTAATACTACATCCAAATAATAAATAAAAAATTATTTTCGTTTTATTTCGATGCAAAATGTAAAATTAATGACGTTATGCAAATATGCAGGTCGACCGATTCAAAGAACTGCCCACTCAAGAAGACTTGAAGCTTGGCTTCCAACACAGATTTGAAGCTGTTGTTGAATGCCGAAAAAGCTTGTCTAGGCATACACGGTCTTCTAGTGATTCATCCGGTGCACAAGTATATAAAATCTATATAGATTAATGAAAATTTATTAATTCTCATGCAATGTATTCGTTATAAAAAACTAACATAAACTATTTATTATGTTTTGAGCAGGAAAGTAATGATCCCGTTAATGTCGAGGATGTACACCAACCAGTCAAAGATCATGCTTCGATTCCTGGAAATGAATTTATTAATATTCTACTGTTTTGAATAGATAATTACAGATGATGAACATTAATTGCAATTCTCCATAATTCAACTGCAAAGCATGTAGATGCAGGTAACACTGTACAGGTTGAGCCTGGACAGGATAATGATGAACATGATGTGCCCACACCAGGTAAAAAAACACTTTTGTAAATTTTTTTAAATGAATTACTTGTAGTTATAAAAAAAATAAAAATTAATGCAACATTTTCACATTATTGCAACAATTCCGAGCCCCTTACCACAAGTTCAACCTGGCAAGCAATCTACTAGGGAGACTGATCCACAAATTCTGGAAGATGTGCTTCTTGCTAGTTATGTAAAGAGAAGAAAAGTTAAAAAGAAGTGACTGAAGAAATTTTGAGCAATTCTTTTTTATAACAAAATGTAGTGCATGGTTTTTTCCGCCATTTAATGAATGAATGGTTAAATGAATGCTTTACTGAATGGTTTTATCGTCTATTGACTACATGAATGGTTTAATGAATTTTTTTTTAGCTATTGAATGAATGAATGGTTTAATGAATGATTTAATGAAAGTTTTTTTTAGCTACTGAATGAATTAATTTGCACTAAATTTTTATTTGCAAGTAGATGCATTGGGTTTGGGGATTTTAGAGTGATGTGAGGGGGGGGGAGGGGCCATAAGAGCTTCCACCTTCATGTGGTTGGTCTTTTTTAGTAGAGAATATTAAATTATTCTCAAAACAAATATGAGCTCAATGAATGGTAAGGAAGTATACATTAAAAACAATCATTTCTATAATTGTAGTGTTTAAATTTTACTATTGCTATTTGACTCATCCATTGGAACTTGTTATAGATAGCATTCAGAAACATTTTCATAGTTCAGAGGAAAAATTGATGTTTTGATGTGATCGATGGCCTTATATACATAGTGTTGTGGTTCTCCACGTTTCCTTAGGTGATCTCTTATTACCAATTATTTTACTTGAATAGTATTGTAATTTACATTGTTAAATTAAAAATGTTCATTATTATTGTTGTTTTTAATCATTGAGACAAACTACTCAAACTGTATTTATTTAGCTTTGTTTTGTTATTTTCATAAACATGCAAATATTTATTTGATGGGTCTTAACATGAAATTATTGCAACAGGAAAATATTTGCAGTATGTTGAATGATGTTTTGAAAGGTAAAGCAAAAGAAGAAAGTGCGAAGCTCCACAAATCAAAGTAAGTTGTAACAAAAAAAATGATAAATAGTATCGGTAACATATTCCTAATTCTCATACATATTTTGCTTTAGTTAATTTGATTTGTATTCCAAACTTGCTCAATCTATACCATTCTTTGTTCCCTATAATTTTTACTTGCTTGAATTGATAATAGAATATGTCAAATATGTTTAGAAATGATCAAATATTCTTAGAAGTCCTAAAACATGGAGAACATTTTTTGTTTCCTGAAAATGTTGGGTTCCTTGTTGTTGGGTCTGAATGGTTTTCTTTGTAACACAATCGTTTTCAAAATAAGAGATATGTTTTTCACATCTATTTAGATTGCAGATACAAACCTAGGGTTTCCCAAGATCTCTATATATGGTCAAAAGTGATCATATCAAAGAGATGTGAATTTTCCTTGATCTATATAACCAGAGGCTGTAAAGTCACTTTATGGATTTGTTTATTGTTCATCCATGTAATCACCAACATGGAATCTCCATAGACCTGAAGTCAATGAAGACCTTTCACAAGTGATAGAGGTCTTCCCACAACAAAACCTCTCTCTTGGTCACTAGGGATAGAGATCTTGGTACATTCACTATTTGTTATAATCATGCTTACTTCACTTTATCAAACACTCATACTCCCGGAAATATACTCATGTTCCACCAAGAATGTTCCACCAATATCCTGGAAATATACTCTTGTTTACCTCATCATACAAACGGTATGCCTTGGAGTATTCTTCGTACCCCAGGAAAATGCATTTTCTGCTTCAAGCACCAAGCTTGTTTCTTTGCTCCTTTGGAATCAAGGCATAACAGGTGGAACCAAAAACTCTGAGATGCATGACTGAAGGGAGATGGCCAAACCACATTTCATGTGGAGTCTTGTTATCAAGAGCATTTGAGGGACTTCTATTTCTCAAATAAGCTGCACATTTTACTGCATCACCCCAAAACATTAGTTTTACATTCTTGAAAAACATCATAGAGCAAACCATATTCATTATGGTTCTATTCATTATTTCTGCTACACCATTTTGTTGAGGATTGTAGGGAACGGTAGTCTGATGTGCAATTCCATGTTGGCGAAGATAATCTTCAAAAGCATTTGAAGTGTATT
>LPNX010069990.1:93385-161850 GCA_001517045.1 Pseudotsuga menziesii
ATTGGTTGTCAAAGGACTTTCTTATTTCAACGATTCCATAAAACATGTGGATGGAATGGCCTTGCTGTCGAATTTACACCATGGACAGCAGGCTTCTCTGCAACTCTGGAAGATAAAGAACGTTCTTCAACAAGAAATCAGGGAATCCAGGCATCTTTAGTCGAATGGTGCCCATTCCCTTTGGTTTAATACTTGACTTATATGCAAAGTAAAATATGCCATCTATTGTTTCATTAAGTTCTTCAAAACAGTCTTTTCTAAATGTCATGTGTGATGTTGCACCAGTATCAAGCAACCAACAATCTTTGTAAGATGAAAGAGAAGTCATTTCATTAAATCCAAGATTACAATGTGCAACAATACAATGAGAAAAATCAGAAGATTTACTAGCATCTTGATGTTTATTATCATCTTTCTTTTGGTTGTGCTTGTCTTTGATGGAGTCCCATGAAGCCCAACACTGATCTGATGTGTGTCCAGTCTTTCCACAATGCTTGCACTGCAAATCTGTTTTTTTGGTGAAGTTATTTCTGCCCCCTCTGCCTCTGAAGTTTCTTCTTCCTCTGCCTCTCTTGCTGCTTTCTCCTTTGGGATGATCTTTGGATTGATCTTTGGTGTGGTTCTTTGCTTTTTGAGCAAAGCAAAGTGATTCTCCAGTAGGCTCGGTTGTCTTCTTACCAAAGGCTTTCTCTCTGTCAGCTATCTTTTCTACCAGGGTGTCAAATGTTAGTGATTTGAACTTGTCACTAGCTTGCAATGACTCAAGATAGTTGGAGTGATTAGGATACAAAGATTTTACAAATGCCGCAAGAGGAAGATCTAGTTTCATACCAGAGGCTTGAATCTTGTGCATGATAGATTTGATTTCAGAGGCAACTAACATAGGATCATTGTCTTTTACTTCAAGACTGAATAATTTTAACATTAGTTGAATAACTTCCATTTCAGAATGTGAATCATATAGTTCTTTTAAAGTTTTTAGAGCTTCAAAACATGATTTTGCAGGCAATATGTGCTGGCTCACCTCTTCACTGACTGTGGCAGTGATTACTGCTAAAGCTTTCTTGTCTTTTGTTCTCCAAATGGCCTTCTCTTTCTCGGATTCTGGAGGTTCAGGGTCTCTGATTATGGTCTTTCCGGCTATTGTCTCTATTGTGGTGCCTTCACAAATGCCGTCCCAAAGGTCATTGTAGATGAAGGCAGATTTGATCTTCCTCCACCATTCTGAATAGGTGTCTTTGCCGGTGAGAGTGGCACCAACTATAGATGCTATGGATTGCATCTTTTACAACTATTAGTGTAATTTACAAGAATGAACTTGATATGACAAAGAGAAATAGAAAAAATAATAACCTTGCAGGTCTACAGTCTCTGCCAAGGTGAATACAATGCAAGCTTCAGGTGAGCATACACAAGCTTTTTCAATATACAAAATATATCAGTCACTAGAAATATATCAGTCTCAGTATATATATATATATATATTCTTCAATATATCAGTCAGTCTGCATGATATATATCAGTCACATAAAACGTAGCATACAAGAGTTTTTATACCACGCAGCATGTTCATTCTCCTTTATTTTTAGGTGACTGACAGGTATAACACACAATTGAGGCAGTCTCCACACTATTACAGCGTTCAACACAGTCTTCAGCAAGGCTGCAGTCTCCACACAGGCAGTAATCTCTTCACGCACAATATATGGTGGATATATATCAGTATTCAATACATATACTAGTCTTCAACGCATATTAGGGTTTGTGTATATATTTTTTTTCTTGATTCCCTACGGTCACAGGCAATACATAAAAAATATGCAACTCATAGAGAGCAGCACAATACACTTAATATACTTCAAGAAATACACTGAATACCAAAGAATACACTTAATGTGACTGTAGAGAGCAACACCATCCAAGATGCACTGAACGACGTTCTCGTTCTATAGACAAGGCTTTTTATTTGGCACGCGCAGCTCCAGCGTTGGGTGATTCAACATACACGATCTTCACGCAGTCAAAGATGGCATGAATCTTCACTACACAATCTCTCCACGCAGCTCTTCAAAGCAAGGTATACACACGGGCCTCCAAGTTTAGGGTTCACGCAGGTGCACAGCTTCACCGTGCTCAGGCTTCAGGCTTCATGCAGTAGTATACCAGCACGCAGGATGGTCTCTTCTCCACGCAACACCTCAATGCAGCTTCTCAACACAATATATATGTCAGTCTCAACATGGAATTAGGGTTTACGCAGCTCCTTAAATCGACAGCAGTCACGATTCACGATTACAGCAATTACAAAAGATCTGAGCTGAATTGAAGGTCGATTACAGCAATTGCAAAAGATAAACACTTCTCAGGAAAATATCTTTCCATTGCACCATTCAGATTTCAAGAATGAGGGGAGCAACTGTGTTCTTCACATTGTTGCTACTGCTTCTTCTCTCGCTTAACTACACAGCAGCAGCGGCAATAGAGGAGGAGATATACTCAATGCATTTACAGCGAGAGTAAAGATATGCAAATGAAGAGGTCGCAGCAAAAAGCTTCAGTGTGAAAGAATCAGATTTAGGGTTAGGTATTGTTCTATACAAATAATGCATGCAAGCAGAGACTAGAGGAGAAACGCACACAATGAATGCGACTGGAAAACAAAATGACAATGGACTGGCAAGCAGAATGGCAGCGCTCTGATAACACAGGGAGAATGGCAGGCATGCAATGCAGCCAGGAGTTATGGTAGGAAAATAGCCATGCTCTGATACCACTTGTTAGGTATAACTCCCGATTCAATTATATTCCATTGACATATCATACATTTATACATTTCATGTGGCGGTTGAGAACCATCCTTTTCACCTTCCTATGCAACTATTCATATTCCTATTTATGTATTTATTTACAATATAATCCCGATGGATTATATTCTAACATCACCTAATATCCACTTTAACATATGAAAATCATGAATGATACATGAAATTAAAGTACGTGTTGACTTGTAGTTATTATTGTGTTAACTTCGTAAAGAACTGAAGACAATCCCAAAATTTACGAAGTCATTTCTTTTTAAGATAGACAATTATATTCTATGCTAGTCAAAGGATTACAATATTCTTTTAACTTGTAAACTGCCCCTAAAAAACATTAAGATAAAGAGAGTCATCAAGATCATAGGATCAAGGAGAGGGCATATCACACGGGTTTTGCACACCTATGGGGATCCTAGCCAACTCTCGTGCTCAATCCTCAGAATAACTACCCTTGTGTTTGATTGATTTGTTGGATCAATCCAAAATGAGTCCCTTATGTATGACAACCATTAAAAGAACTACCAATGGTGAGGCATTTGGACCCTAGTTGTATCAGGTTAAAATATACTAGCATTTGCACCAAGAGGTGCAAAGGAACGCCGAGAGGATCAACATATTTTGCAGTGGATTTCCAAATATATTATAAGTCTATGTGCAATACTAATTGTGTTGGAATATATTTGTGAAGAAAACCATTTTATACAATAGATAACTATAGCGATAAACTAACTATAGCCGATTGCACCAGTCCCCCTATTCTTCCCAGCTTAAGCCCACAACACAAAAGGTAAAATTATATACAAATTTTTGTCATAAAAAAAACATAAGTTTCAAATCTACAGAGTTCCAAAATGCATTTTTTCATAAACAACATAAGTTTCAAATCTGCAGAGTTCCAAAACTCATTTATTCGTTGCTACTTTGTGTCCTGTACAGTGGCATCATGCATGATGCACATAATATGCTGATGAAGAGTTCTAAACAATGTTGATGCACATAATCTTCTCTACATATCCTTTTATGTTAATCTACCTAACCATTTCAATTGAAACCCTTAATCAGTTAAAAACAACAATCTTATGCAATTTACATAGGGTAAGTATAAATTTGTTCAAAGTTATAGACTTGAAGAATTTACTAAGATATTGTGTTGTGACAGTTAGTCATTCTAAACCAAAAAATTGTTATCCCTGCAATGTTTAGAACCAATTCTAATATCATTACCAAACTGTTCTAAAGCAAAATTTCCAATCTTCTCTAAAGAAAATTTTTGTTCTTCCTATAGCTTTTGGAACCAACTATTGTTTCATGATCTCAAACCAAGAAATTTATTTTCTGATTTGTCATAAGAGAACCACACAATTAATGATAGATGTAATTATGAATGTTATAAAATTGCAAGCTAGGATGGGGAGGTTTCTTAAATCAAATTCATTTTTTTATCAAAAAAAGCTGAAGCAATTTATCTTGGAACTTCTACTCTAACACATGATGTTGACACTTCTAATAATGCTTACTGTTGGTTTTTACATGTTTTTCATAATGCTTATTTGAAGATTTAATTTGTTAATCATGTATTTTCTAACCTTTTGTATGAGTTTAATCTCCTATATTACACCCACACATGCTCGCTATGGTTAGCTCTAGATCTAAACATTGAAAGTCCCTAATTTACTTAATTTTTACCCTTGCAAAATGATCATTTGCATGTTCATTGGGTGCTAGGGGTAAGTGTTATATGGAGTAATAACTTCATTGATTTCTCTGTTCATGATTGGATGTCATAGAGCCTACATAAGATTTCATGCCCTCGACATATCTCAAATTTAAGTGGATTTGGTTTACTATATATCTGTTACATATCTGATCAAATTGGCATCTCATAATCCTTGTTTTGAAGACAAATTCATCAATGTTATCTTTGTTAAATCTATTACTAATAAACATCGAGTCAAGGTGATATTATGAACAAGTGATCTTTAATTGACTCTCACATAACAGCTCCTGAATCAAACCTATATGGATATTCTCAATCTTTGCTTTCAATACACACTCATTTGATCAATTTCTTATTGGGATAATATATTACAAGTTTATATTGCGATTGCTTTGCTGTTGTATGCATGCTATATCTTCAAGGTATTACAAGAAGACCTTATCACAAATACACCTGTATCAGTATCTTGATTCATACAACTATAGATACTAATATAATTGGAGTATGAGAAATAATTCAAACCAATCTAATCACATATATTAACTTGCAAGCAAATCTCTTGATGAAACCTTACTAGCATTTGTATTGATATTACATTTGGAAATAAGAGCATTCACTGGTGACCAAATTTTGGATGTTATACTATAGGCCCTAGTTGTTTATGTTAAATTATCCAAGCACTGTCATTGAAACTCTGATCTTAAACACATACAAATTTCTTAGCATGCTCAGCTTTAAGGCCTTGCATAAGGATTTATCATGATGACTGTCATGTACTGTGGATCTCTATCACAACATTCATGACCTTAATACTTCATATCTGAGACACACACACACACACACATGATCTCTATCACAACATTCATGACCTTAATACTTTAGATTTGATACACACACACACACACAAATATGATCTCTATCACAACATTCATGACCTTAATACTTTAGATTTGATACATACAAACACACACACACACACACACACACACACACACACACACACACACACACACACACACACATATGGTTGGCATTGATGACATTCCCTTGATCCCATTGGCGATAAGAGTATCGATCACTATTTTGCCAGTCATAAATCATTCCTTCACTACTACTTCATTCCAAACTTGTAATTATCTGAGTTCGATTTGCATGGATCTCATTGCTATTTGGTTACTGTTGGTATTGGAAATACTGATTAGGAAGATTGATTGACTACTACTGTTGGTAATTTTTGCATTCTGATTTACTATTGATGTAGAGGTATCTATACTAAAGAGATTTGACCTTAAGGTTGTCTTGATTGGAATTATATAACAGCCTCCTAATCTACTTTTGTGCATGCTATTGATTCACATTTGGGACTGTTTGATGCCTCTAACAAATTCATTTTAGTTACAAATACCCTTTGGTTCAAATATGATCCAATTTCCTTGAGAAACTGAGGGTTTATCCCCTAAGAAGCCGAATTTGACACCTAGTGATATTGATCATAAGTGTGTTAGATTGCTCTAAGATACTATTGAGTAATGATGATGGTTATAAGGATTTGAAGGTTTGAAAGTGAATAGAGTGAACCTTGAAGAAACACTAAAGCAGATATTCAACTCACATCCTTGATATCTGAGCCAAATAGGCAGCATATATGTTTGTCTTTGAGATTATAATGAAGGTAAATGATTTATATGTGGAGGCTTGTAGTCAATGATATGCATTCTATTTGTGTAGTGGATACTTACCCTTATTTATCACATCATGTAATATTTTTGTGTCATATTCAAGTTGCAATCGTTGTAAATGCCATAAGTGAAATGATCTAAGAGGGATAAGTTTACCACGTAATCGCATCTCTAAGAAGGATAACTTATAGTAATTGGTTTATGAAACATTGCTTTGAAATACTAAGATACTTGAGTAAGATCAATAACTTGATAGAGATCTAATATGTGAGTCAAGTGGCTATCTTTATCATATTCTTCAATGACTTGTATATATTGGTGATGTGTTAAATGAACTAGTACTTGTCATTAGCATTGTTAATAATCTCACATTGTTATCAAAGTGATTTCTCCATCACTAGTTTTGTTTCATTGCTAGACTAATGAAATGATCTTTGTTTGTAATGGAATGAATTCCTTTATGATCATAAGTTATTAAACCTATGGAGGATTTTCTATTCATAAGTTTTGACATATTAAAATATCATGTGGATTGGTTGCCTAATACATTGTTAAATTTGTCATTGAATTATTAAGCTACCATATCAAGTGCTGTTACTTTCATATTTCATTGAATATTGATTTGATCAATGCTATGAGTTATAGTTGAATGTAAATGATACATTGAATATTTCATACTGGAAGTATTATTGTGTGATATTTTGGATCAAATGACAAAGTGAGAATCTTGGTGCTCTGAAAGATTGTTGGATCATGTGGGTGGATGGAAGGGCTATAGTAGCTTGGCAATCCTTGTGACTATCAATCCTTCTTGGGATTTGGGATTGTACTTTATTCAAGAAGCTCCAATTGCCCATTTTCATTGTAAATGCTTTATATTACATTGTATCATATATTTTATTGCTCATAGCACATATTAAACATCATTGAAAACTCAAGTGTGTCTTGTATATAAATTGAATATCCCTAGTTTAGATATCCTTTCCTCTAAAAATAGAGCTAGGTTGGTAATTGTGGTTAGTTAGGTTATTCTAGTTAGCCTTAGAAAATGATGGTCTAGGTTCTCTCCCTTGGACCTAAGAAACCTAAAAGATGATTTTATTCAGGTAGTGACTCATAGGGAGGGAAATCCTTAGTTGTGTCGATTTAGTAGTTGATTACCTTGCCAATCCTTTGACTACTAGGTTGTGCATAAATAGAACCTTATTTAAAAAACCCTAGTGGTTCTTAAATATCACCATGAAGGAAATCACTTTTGACATTAATCTAATGAACCTCATTTCTTTGAGATGAAACTATAGATACAATCATATAGATAAATTCCATCCTAGGAACCAAAGAAAAGGTTTCATTGTAATCAATACCTTCTTTCTATGAGAAACCTTTCACAACAAGTGTGGGATTATGCTTATCATTATATGCATCAACACCATATATGGTTCTTATAGACCCATTTACAACCAACAACATTCTTACCCTTAAGTAAAGGAACCAATTCCCACTTCTAAGTTTTTATCAAAGACTCATAGTCGACAGCCATAGCTACTTCTTATTCAAGGGAGTTTTTGTCCTAATTAAAAGTAGAGTGGTCTCTAGTGGTGTCAGATTTGGTGAGAAGACCCTGTGTAGTAGTTAAATGTTGACGAGGGCCAAGGTCACCTTTAGGAAGGTGAGTAAGTGAGAGTCTCACTATCAATGTCCATTTGACTTGTCACTGTAGAAATACTACTTGAGGAAACACTTTTAGTAAGAGAATCATCATCAAAGTGTGGAGGAGAGACATCAATTGAAATTGTCTGTAAAACATCTAGGGACAGACTTCCATTGAAATTGTCTACAAAACATCTATAGAAAGTAGTAGGAAAGATCCCTTAAAACCATAATAAAGGAATTCTTTAAAGAACACATTGTTTTTTTTCATAACTTCATGAATGGAGGGATCATATAAATGATATGCCTTTGAAATTTCTCTGTATGCTACTAGAATCCAACTGTGATTTTTGGGTTCTAATTTGTTTCACTTTACATTGGGAATATGGGTCCATGCACTTGATCCAAACATTTTAAAATGTGAAAATGTGGGGTTGGACCCATACCATTTATCATATGGATTCATACCTTGAATTACATGAGTAGGAATTTGGTTGATGATGTGAGATCCACAAACCATTGCTTCTCCCCAGAATTTTGGCTCCATTTTCTTATCTTGAAGAAGATGCTAAGCCCTCTATAGAATATCTTCAATCTTCCTAACAATTACTAGGTCTTGTCGTGAAAGAGTCTCATGCCAAGATATCTCATGATCTTTGAGAAATGTTTCGAAAGTACCACTAATATAACATCCTCTACAATCTCCCCTAAGACACTTGATCTTTGTCTCATCCTTCATGTTGATTCTTCAGTGATAGTTTAAAATCCTTGAATTTTCCAAAAATATCATCCCCAGATATAACAATATATATCCCAGTAAGAGGGGGAAAATCATTAGTAAAAGTAAGGATGTATTTAGCTTCACCAAGAGATTGAGTGGTCATAGGCCCACAAATGTCACTATGAACCACTGCAAGAATTTGTGACACATGCCTCTCTTTAAGAAGGGACTCTTAATGATGTTCCCCTAATATACATGCTTCATAGAGACCACTAGGAATTTCAAAATGTGGAAGGTCTTCAACAATCTGAAAATGACTCATATGTCATAAGAACCCAATGTTTGTATAGCCCAAATATTGTTGCCACAACTTGCTAGTATTGACAGCGTTAACAACCATAGCAACAAATCCTTTCCATGTTGAAGGAGAAATAAACTTTTGTGTTTAAAAAGAACTATACTTCCCATTTCAGATTAAAACCATTCTATAGGACCCCCTCTTCCAAATCAAAATGGAAAGGGTTATTTTTTTTATTAAATTAAACTAGATCCTCGGTTTTCTGACATCTTTGGCTTGGCAATTGTCATCAGATATCCATCCAATCTGACGATGCTTCTACACTACCAACATCTACTATCTGTTGGAATTTAGACTCCTCTAACATGATATCCGACGACAATTTCATACAACCAGCTGTCGGGTATTCGATGCCAAGCTGTAAAAAATTCGACACCTAAGTGATGCAAGAGTTCCCTAGTTTAGGATGATATGCTATTGGATGGAACTGATATTCAACGACCAGTCGTTGGGTCTTCTACGCCAAGTCATCAAACATTTGACAATTAATTGATGTAAGAGTTCAACAATTTAGGATGATATGTTGTATAAATTGACAAAAATTATTAGTTTATTCAACGCCAAGCTGTCAAAAATTTGACACCCAATTGATGTAATAATTCCCCAATTTAGGATGATATGGTGTCTAAATATCGACGGAGTTTGAATGGTGTCGAATAACTAAAAAATTCCCATCGACGACAAAAAAAATAATTTTCTATCGAATAATAGACACATCTCTGTCGAATTTCAGACATTAAAGCTGCTAGATTTTAGGTTAAAATTCACTTATATTCATTAAGCCTTTTGAAGATGAAGTACTCTGTGACGTGGAACCGCTTTTCATAGCCGATGTCCTATTTGAAAAACCTTACATATGGGATCGACATGGTACATATCTTTCATGGCCTCAGAAGGTGATTGTCAAAATCCAAAATCAATGGTATGGCATACCAGACCGACAACCCATATCAACGGTTGCTATGATATGTGCCAAACAAACAAAGAATCTTATAAATCATGCTCAAAAGTTTGCATTAATCATGATAAAGCCTCAACATTCTAGGAATACTGAAACAACAAGTTGACTCATCAACCAATGCAGTTCTCGATAATAAGAACATATCGAACACATTCTTGAAGAATACCAGAACATATTTCAAGAACCCAACAGAGTACCTCTGCATTGTCAAGTAAAACACTCCACTGAAATTGTTCCTAGTTCTTCATTACCTAACACATATGTTTACAGAAGATCCATTCTCGAAAATGAAGAGATTCGTAGGAAAATCTAGCATTTGATCGACAAGGGTCATATCCTCCCCAGCTCCTCTCCTTGTGGAAGTCCAGTTATCCTATTTCCAAAGAAATACGAGACTTGGTGCATGTGCATAGACTATCTGGCTCTCAACAAAATTTTAGAGAAGAACATATACCCTCTTCCATGGATTGATGAGCTCATCGACAATTTAAAAGGTGCTAAGTTCTTTATGAAACTCAACCTCAAGTCACGATACCACCAGATTCCAATCGAGTCCTCTGATGTATAGAAAACGACTTTCAAGGCCAAGGAAGGATTGTTTGAATGGTTAGTCATGCCTTTTGGCTTAACCAATGCACCTGCAACCTTCATGATATATATGGATGACCTTCTACGACCTTTCATCGGTAAATCTATCATTGTCTATCTCGACGATATCTTAATTTTTCTTCAATCATGAGAAGAACATGTCAAACAACTTCGACAAGTATTCAACACTCTCCAACAACATTGACTATATCTGAACATGGACAAATACTCATTTGCGATGACCAACATCAAATATTTGGGTTCTGTAATTGACTCTGCAGGAATTCATGTCGACCCAGAAAAAATACAGATCCTCATAGATTTCCCCCTTCCTCAAAACATTCATGAACTAAGAAGTTTCCTTGGTTTAGCGAATTTATATCGACGATTCATACTTGGCTTTAGTCACATCACATGGCCTTTGAATTAGTTGACTAAAGGAAATGGGAAAACTATCTTCAAATGGACACTGACACAACAACAAGCTTTTCAACAAATAAAAAACAAGATTTGTACTACACTAGTACTTGTGTTACCTTATTTGCATAAGACATTTGAGTTTGAGATGAATGCATTGGACTATGTTCTTGGAGCAGTGATCACTCAGTCAGGTCACCCAGTCACGTTTCATTCTGAGACTTTCATCGACACTGTTAGAAGGCACTCTATGTATGAAAAAGAAATGTACACTATTGTGCAAGCTCTTAAGCAATGGAGACACTACATTCTTGGAAAGGAAACAATCATACTATTTGGCCATAAAAAATTGAAGTTCACTTTTTCCCAGTCGAAACTACATACAACTCGACAACTCAAGTGGATTAATTACATGCAACCATTTCAGTTGGTAATTAAGTATACTAGGAAAGACAAATCCAATGCCGTAGCCAATGGTCTTAGCATACCACCCATTACTCTATTGTCTATAGTAATGAGTATGCAGGGTTATGACACCACTACTTGGCCACAATTGTATTCGGTAGACTGTGACTTCTCCACAGTTTATCGACAGCTCCAAACCGACATGATATCTACTACCGACTACTGCCTGAAAGAAACCTTGCTATACACGCTTGGACATCTTTGTGTATTGACTGGTGAGCACCGACAGAAGATCATTTGGGACGTGCACTACAACAAGACTATAGGACATTTTGGAGTCTCAAAAACACTTGTTATCTACCAAAATTGTTTCTATTGGCCTTCACTTAGTTTTGGTGTCAACAAGTACATTCGATCGTGCGTATTTTGTGCCATTTATAAACCGCCGAATCGATGAAAAGGACTATACACACCCATTCCAGTTTCTAGTCAACCATGGGAATCTATTTCTATGGACTACTTGACCAGATATCCTACTACCGAACATCAACATGACGCTATATTAGTAGTAGTCGACATATTTTCCAAGATGGCTATACTCATACCATGCAAGAAGACTATAACAACACAACAGACTGGTCATCTCTTCTTTGAACATGTGTGGAAACATTATGGCCTCTCGACGACCAATATTTCTAACAGAGATGCTAGATTTGTCAGCACCTTTTGGAAAACTCTTTGGCAACATCTTGACACGAGGCTTTTTTTGTCGACAACATTCCATCCATAGATAGATGGACAAATGAAAGTTGTAAATCACTTAGTCGTACAACTGCTTCGCATGTACAACCACAAGCATCATCGAACATGGGATGACAACCTTCCATACATAAAAAACAACTACAATTGTGCTCAACATAGCTCTATGGGCAAGATTCTATTTGATATCTGTTACAAATTTCAACCCTCAACGCCTATCTACTTAATCAGTTCCTTGACACAGTCGAACGACACCGACTTCGAAGGACGAGAAGTGGATAAAGCATTGAATTTCAGAGATCAAATATACAACATCCAGAATCTAGCACATGAAATGTTGCAACGAGTGAATGCAAAATATAAGGCTCGACACAACAAGCATCGTATTCCTCATTCATTCCAAATTGTGGATCAGGTCTGGTTACATCTAAAGAAGGAGCGCTTCACTGGTCTATATAGAAAGACAAAACCCTTGTGATATGGTCCATACAATATCCTTAAACAGAATGGAGAAAACACTTTTCATCTCGACATTCCTGCATGCCTTGGCCTACATCCAATTTTCAATGTAGATCTACTTCGACCATACCATGCACCATTGTTGGAACATAACGACTTGCAGACAACACAACCCAAATACATCCATCCCGATGTTTAGGAACCTCTTTTTTGTGACACCATTATGGTACGATGCATACGCCATATAAGAATGAACTCCATTCCCTTGTTTCAAGTGGCTAAAGCTGGGAAACTCCCCACGCAAGGAAAATGGTGCTCTGCTACTGAAGTAGCCAACAAGTTTCCTCACTTGAACGAATACACAATGGAGACCATTGTTTCTTAAGGAAGGAGGAATTATCCAACCAGCAGTTGGTAGGTTGTCAAACTTTAAGAAATTATAGCACTTCGAATGCTTCTCCTATTATGAATTCCTTGACAAGTCCATCTTGATAGGTTCACCTCAATAGGTCCACCTTGACAAGTTCTCCTCGACAGGTTTGTGACGGTTGAACTTCTGAACCATTATAACTTCTTTGTAGCTGAACATGATGGGTAGTCACCCAAGTGTCTCAGTATCCTATATAAGCATGTACACTAATGTAATATATAATATTTTTTATTCCTCCATCTTTCATGGAGAAGAAGTAATAAATTGGTTTGAATTCTTGCATATTGTCTTCTCGTATACTTTCTCTAGACCTAAGTGTATTTCCTACTTTGATGGTTCTTTTTATATGCTTCCACCATAATAGAGCTCGACTCATTTAGTCTAATTTTTTCCCCAGCGTGCACCTAGGCACGACCTGGATCAAAAATTCTGGCCAAATCTAGGGTGAGCATAGAGAAGGCAAGTTGGGGCTTTGAGGACAAGACTTGGTTTGTGAAGAGGAATCACAACACTAATGGATTATGGTTGTAATATCTCTTCTTTCATCTTAATGCAATGATGGTTTATTTCCTATAAAATGTATTATGTTACGATCACTCATTTTGTTATCAGATTCCTTAGTCACCGATATAGAGTTGTAGATCATTTTCTAGTACTTTTAATCTTGTTTGTTGTTTGATGTGTTTATTGCAGGTATACCTATGTAGATCTAGCACCATTGAAGGACGATGTATCATACTACGGGATAGATAAAATCCCATTCCATGTATCTACCAATTATAGGGAAAGTGCTTATCCTTGTTATCACTCATTTGTTCTAGACTTGTATCATTCAGATCTAGGGAAACAACTCTTGTTCGCGGGAGGTGAGAATTTCTGGCAACAATGAGTCTAACAGATTTATCTATCACACTATATTACTTCTTGAAGACTAACAAATTACCTACGGGTTAAATGGATCATTCAATTCAGACTAGTTACAACAACTGCAGACCATAAGTTACATTTGTCATAGAGTAGGATACATTGTCAATCGAGTATTAACTACCTTTGCAATGTGTTATGCACTTACACACTATTGTGATTTAAACTCTAGATGATAGATTGGTAGACCTTGGATTTAACATCTTTTTATCATCATTTCACCTTATCTATAATCCCTTTTGCTTATCCATATTCATGCACAAATCCCTTCTTATGCTCATATATAAGTTTTTATGCTCAAGTTTTTTTTCCATTACATGTTTTAGTATTTCATTTGATTTTTTACTAACATTGAGGGAATTAGTGTAATATGTATTTGCTTAGAATATTACATAATCCCTTGGAAGTAGCTATAAGATATTTGAGAGAGTTATGTAGCAGTTGTGGAACCTGTACAGGAAGTTGTGGAAACTCTACATGAAATTGCACAAACTATGCATGCATCTATGTAAACTCTATAGGAAGTTGTGGAACCTCCTGCAGAACTCTACAAAAAGCTATAGAAACTCTACATGCAATTGGGGAAACTATACATACAACTACAGAAACTATACAGGCAGTTGTGAAAACTCTATAGGAATCTGCGGAAAATCTACATGCAACTACAAAAACTCTGCATGCAACTATAGAGCCTCTACAGAACCTACTAGCTGTGAAAACTCCTATAGAAGCTACAGAAAGTCAATAATTCAAATTTACCTTCAACCGCCAACTTTGGAGAAATATATTCAATAGGAGTAATGGATTTTTATAAATCCATTATTTCTATTATTCTTGTGCTAAATCATCATGCTAATATTTTGTACGACTCAAGGGATGTCAATGAATTATGTGATGTAACTAACCTCATGAATGTGTCCTCATCTTCAATTCTCTATATGTTACTTCTGTCATATTCCTCTACATCCACATTATCATTCCTTTTCCTTTTAATTGTTCAATATTGTTCTATGAATTCCATCACACTTAGAAGCTCAGTGTATCCTACAACAAGGTAAGGGTGAAGGGAATCCACTAGTTCTGGGAATGTGTGTAGTGGAAATTGAACCTGGAATTTGCGTTGAGTTTTCTGATTATTGAAATGAACAAATACCCATATATTTTTTGTTCCAATGTTCACCTCGAGATCTAGATGATTAATAATATCCAATTTGAGTTCACAAGCTCCTTATGTCAAGGATTACACATCATACATGATTCTAACAGATTTATCTATCACGCTATATTACTTCTTGAAGACTAACAAATTACCTACGTGTTTAATGGAGCACTCAATCCAAACTAGCTACAACAACTACAGACCACAAGTTACATTTGTCACAAACTCGAATACATTGCCAATTGAGTATTAACTACCTCTACAATGTGTTATGAACTTACAAATTGTTGTGATTTAAACCCTAGCCCATAGATTGATAGGCCTTGGATTTAACCTCTTTTTATTATCATTTCACCTGATCTATAATCCCTTTTTCTTATCCATATTCATGCTCTAATCCCTTCTTATGCTCATATACGAGTTTTTATGCTCAAGTTATTTTTCCATTACATGTCTTAGTATTTCATTTGTTTTTTTACTAACATTGAGGGAATTAGTGTACTATGTATTTTCTTAGAATATTAAATCATCTCTTGGAAGCAACTATAGGATATTTGAGGGAGTTTTATAGCAACTACGGAACCTGAACAAGTGTTAGAAAATAGGACCGCAAAGAAATAACATATATACAGTTAAATCATTAAACAAGATGCAAAACACATTAAACACATTACATGAGAGACACAGATATAACGTGGTTCACCCAAACGATGGGATACATCCACACAAAAATTTCCAGTCCTTTTATTACCGTCCAGAAAGGTGAAGGGATACAACCTGCAACAATACTACTGCACTTCCTCTTCCTTCTCTCATAGTCTCTCTCACACAATCACAGAGATTGTTTACAATGCTACAATACAATACAATAACCTACACAACCATATTACAATGCTTTTCTTTTATAGGGGAAATACCATAAGAAAATACGACAGTTAACCCAATACCATGGGTCAGCAAAATCGTTAGCCAACAAGCATCCCAAAAATTTTTCTCGGGGGCTCCGCCCTCGAACCCCAAAGTGGGGCAACGAGTGTACAATAAACTTGGGGTACAAACAAAACTGAATAATATCTCTGGATCTGGAAGATCAGGTTCCACAACCAACAAGCAAATAGTTGCGGAAACTCTACAGGCAGTTGCAGAAACTATACAAGCAACTATAGAAACTCTACTGGAAGTTGCAGAACCTCTTGCAGAACTCTACAGAAAGATGCAAAAACTCTACAGACAGTTGCGAAAACTATATAGGCAGCTGCATAAAGTATGGAAGAAGCTATAGAAACTCTATAGGGAGCTACAGAAACTCTACTTGCAACTAAAAAAACTATACAAGTAGATACATAACCTATATAAAACCTACTAGCTACGGAACCTATACATAACCTACCAGCTAGAGAAGCTCCTACAGAAGCTACAGAAAGTCAATAATTCAAATTACCTTCAACCACAAACTTTAGAGAAAGAAATTCATTAAAAGTAATGTTTTTTTATAAATCCAGTATTTCTATTTCTTATATGTCTCAAATCGTGATATTGAATTAAAGTTGGTAAATGGAGGTGGATATGAGTGCATATTTGGCTTATCCACGAAGATTTGAAGATCTCTATCAAATAGATGATGGACCTAAGAAGTCAAAAGTTGTTAGGAGACATTTGGGATGAGTTTTGACTATTTTATTATAACCTCTCTTCCTAAATTCTAATTTGGCTTTAAAGGTATTCTAAATAGCATGTAGTTAACAATGATCTTGGAACTAATTTTGAATTAGTTTTTGAGATCTAACTGTTAGGAAATTGTTGAGGATATTTTGGATCCTCATTTATTATTTGTTATGGAGAACACATGTATAAATAAGAGCGCATTCTCCATTCTATGGGAGGACTCTTAGAGCATTAGTCTAATCAATGATGGAATAAAGTTATATTTTCATTTTGATTCAATATAGATCTTAGCTTTATAATTTTTGTGATATGATTTTATTTATTTTATGTTGATGTAGTTTTACTTCATTGCTTAGTTTTCATTTTTCGTTGTGTGAAGTTTATTGCTGCAATATGATTTTAATCCATAGATTAGTGATTTAAATGTTTATTTTTTACAATGAATGCGCTTAATACGATAATCTTATTTACTACCTTGTATCATAAACAATAACTCGTATTTGGCAAGGATAGCTTTTAGATTTAATTTCTACAATTTATCCTTTTGTCAAATTTGACTTAGTTTTAGAATTTTCTTTTTTCGCATAGTGTGATTTAGTTTTGGATTTAATTTTCCCGTAAAGTGTGAATTAGTTTTATAATTTACTTTTCCTGCAAAGTATGAGTTAGTTTTAGAATTTACTTTATTGCACAGTGTAAATGTAGTCTTAGAATTTACTTTTTCCTCATAGTGTGAAGTTAGTTTTAGAATTTACTTTTCCCGCAAAGTGTGAATTTAGTTCATAATTTACTTTCCAATTAGTATGAATTTATTTTAGGATTTACTTTCCAACATGGTGTTAATTTATTTTCTTGTCCCATGTTTTACTTTCCTTGCAATTTATTTTCAATAGTTGTTGATCTAGCTAGTTCCTTGCCAAGGCTATGTAACTGTTCATACCACTATTCGTAAGTAAGGTTATTGAACTACAACTTCAATTATATAAACCGATGTAAGAGGAGATTGTGGCTTGCACATACAGTGCACGGTAACTCATAAGTTCCCAATGAACCTCGAGTTGACAATTAATGCATACTTCTTAGTTGTTTTCTAAGTAATTAGAGGGCGATTAAAAGCTCGTCATAGATAGCTTGATATAATTTATGTAGTACTCAACCAGGCTGAGAGGGAAGTGAGTGAGAGCACCTATTATGAGTGGTACTGCCTCCTCGATAAAGGAGCCACGAAGTACAAGATCATGAAGGTGAGGAAGAATTATTTTAGTTGTAGTGAGGTTGAAGATAAAGTAAGGAAAAAGGAAAATTAACAACTTCAAGCCTTCTTATTTGCAAAACCCCATAATTTTTCATGACAGTCAAAAGAGGACCATACCAGAACCCTCAAAGAAATAGTGGAAATTTGTCAAGGATTTTTGTGATGAAACACTAGAAACCATTAAGTCCCATCAAACATCAAGTTGTCTATTGCAGGTAAGTGTGGATCTCCCTCTTGAGCTCCTTTGTTATTTTGCTACTATCAAACTAATTAAATCAAGATAACCAACAATGAATTATTTTTCAGGGTGCTGATTCTTGATTCTTCATTTCAAAAACCCTAACAACTAGCACCAATGGAGAAACCCTAGCGAAGGGCGCCGGTCAAATATATATCACAAAAATTCCTATTTGGTGCTTTAAAACCTTGCATAGTGGGAAGAAATTGCAATGGATCCACCTCAATAGAATCTTTGGTTCTTGTCATCATTATATTATCCAAAGCTATATAAATTGTTACAATATTCTAATTGCAATAATAGTTTATAAACAGAAAGAGTCGGTTTTCTCTACAAAAACAACCCATCTTTCAAGCAATAAAAATCATTAATAATTTATAGAATGAAACCCTATTATTGACTACTGGCCCTTCCCAACAAATACATAACAAAACAAACCAAATACATAGAAATTTTGATTTCAGTATAACATTTACAGGCTTGAAATAAAACACAGGAAATGGCACTGAGAAAGTTTGTATGTTTACCTTGTTTTGGAGTTTGATTTGCTCTCGCCATGTTCAAATTCATCTTCATCCATAGCATTAGAAAAATTTTCACCACCTAAAATCTAATAATACCATGGATTTTATAGTGAATACAAAGGGTCTAGAAAGAAAACATGTGTTGTGGATCAAATCAAATACCAACTCCTCCATAACTGTTTGTCGAGCACAACCTTCCAAGCAATGAACCCATTAATTCCCTGACAAGAAATTAGGTGAATAAGATGGTAGGGAATGAAGAGTTTCCTATCCATTATGTAATTCTTCGAGATCTATTGGAGTTTCCTTTTGAAAAATGCCTTATTTTATTTATTTATTTTCCCCTCTTTTCCCTCCCAATATCTTTTCTAATCTACCCATATTTCTCCTTTTTCCTGCTCATTCTATTTTTCCTATTGTGTCATCTTTTTATTTAGTTCCCCTCTCTTTATTTGATTTGATTTGTCGTTTGTATTTTTTAATTTATTAATATTAATTATATAGTATATTAATATATTAAATATATACAATAACTATATCCTATTCTATTATATAGTATATTAATATATATAACAAGAGCCATGAGGTGGCTACGACCCTTTAGCTCTAATGCTTAATGTTTAAAAAATTGTGGATCTTTGTCATTGATTAAATTTGACTCATAGTTTTATACTATAGTTAAAATTAGAGTGAGTGGATTTTAAAATTAAATTAAACCAACTAATTCAATCAAATATCCAAATTCCACATAATTTAATAACTATGCTTAATAAACCAATAATTACAATATTATACATTTATGATATATATATATATATATATATATATATATATATATATATATATATATANAAATATCATGGAACATTCTTCCTTCTCTCGTGATAATTTTTTGACAAAATCCAACAATGGATAATTGCAATTTTGACAATAAATTTTACAATTTCATAAAATTTAACGCTGCATATGAATTCTTATACAATTATTAACTTAGATTGTCTAGTCATATTTTTTATCCCGTGACTAAATTAGTCATATTTTTTATCCCATGACTAAGTTGGTCATTTCTTTTAGTCATATTTAGTTGTGATCACTTAAAATTGCTCAAATTTGGTCATATTAAAAATCAACTAGTAGATATGTTTTGAGTGGTATTGATATCATACTTTGTATCACTAGAACTCTCGGTTGACTGAACAAAAGGAGATGGGTTGTTAAATTTAAGACAAAACATAGGATTTTTGGCTTCCAATTTTTCAAAAAAGGAGCATATAGAAATGTTCTTACACGTATTTTCTAGATCACCTGTTGGATTTTTATTGTAGTGGGAGGTATTACACCATCAACATTAGGTAGTTGATCATTCATAGAATGGGTTAGTGTGACATGTTGATATTTTTCCTTTAATCCTTAACATTTTGAACAACCACATATTATTGGGGTGTCATAGAAGATATCTAGTTCATGATGAAGTCCCATTGACTCTAGATTGTGGATAGAAGATGACATATTACAATTAGAGGGGTATAGCCACTTTCCATTTTCGTCTACCAGTTGCTTGTATTATCTTTCTCTTAACAAGAGCTTGTGGTGTTCTTCAACTGATGGAATATCCTATGCATATGAGATTGATTCATAAAAATAATGCAAAATTTAGTGCATAATTATTCTCATTCACGTGCATAAATAACATAAATTCAATTGGATGATAAAAAAAATTAAAATAAAACTTAGTACAAATAGCAGGGGATAAATTGAACTTTGAACAACAAGAAAGAGAAGTGTTGATTGCAAAATTTGTTTCCATACTCAAGATTTCATATTTTTTGTGATCTTTATATTTTAATTGTTTTACACTCATCCTTGGATGTCTTCTTGCAGGTGTTAAAATACAAAAAAGAGGCATCCAAAGAAATGATTGGCATTTGGGTTAAGTATGGGTTTGTGAGTATATGTTTTGGTATTAAGAGTTAATTGTGCAATTTGTAAGCAGTTGTGTTCTTTTACTTCTCTTGTTTTATAGTGAATAGAACACCAACAAACTTTTGTATTAAATCTATGATTTTCCATCATGTTTAAAAGTTGCAGGAAACAAAGTTGGAGTGAATCCAACAAAAGAGTTGTTGAGAAACGCCATGAGGAATGACTTTGAATGAATGTGCATTGACTATCCTTTATGAATCACTTCTTGCTATGGTATGCTTTTCGATTTACATAATCATGTATATGATTTATTTTGCATTATTCTTTTTTATTTATATAATCATGTATGTGATTTATTTGTTTGTAGATGGAACATGAAGAGCAGGAACAAAATCAAACCAATCAACGAAACATTCAACCAAATAACCCAAGTACATGAATACCATCTACAGGTGATGAAGAAATGAGGCACCATGAAAGTATATTGAGCGTTGGAAACAATTCAAGTGAAGAATGATGATCAATATATATAACTGGATTTTATTGCAAGTTGTATATTTTAAAATGATTGTCTATGAAAATCAGACATTTTGTTTAATGCACTAGACATATTGTCTCAATTAGTTGCCAACAAGTGTAAGAATTACATATTGACATTTTGATTATTGAAAACCTTTTTGCTGTCCATTTTGATTATTGCAAACCTTTGATTATTACATATTTATGTATTATTATTACATATATAATAAATGAGTTTCTTATTATATTGCATTGTCCATTGTTATAAAGTGTTACATTGTTACTTAAATATATGGATGATTAAACATTTCAATGAATAGATGTATCCAATGGTATAACACATTGACGCAATCATTAGATCCAAACACAATAATTAAAATTAAAATATACATATCATTATAAAAATTATTTCATTTTTTATGGTTAATGGAATGAAAAAAATAATAATTGAACTCTATGTGTGGTGGAAGACATACACAATTCATTCATGCTATTTTATTCCATCTTAAAAGTGCTCTCCAATGATTTTAAACCCAGAAACCATATTAGTTCTTCAATATGATATAAACACTCCAGTTCTTATATACATTTAGTGCATCAATACACATTTTTCTTAAATTTCACTACTAATACCAGAACCCTCAAAGAAATAGTGGAAAAATGTCAAGGAATTTTGTGATGAAACACTAGAAACCCTTAAGTTTCTAGTTGCTACTATCAAACTAATTAAATCAATATCACCAACAATGAATTCTTTTTCATGGCATTGATTCTTGATTCTTCATTTCAAAAACCCTAACAACTAGCACCAATGGAGAAACCCTAGCGGAAGGCGTCAGTCAAATATATATCACAAAAAACCCTATTTTGGTGCTTTAAAAACTTGCATAGTGGGGAGAAATTGCAATTGATCCACCTCAATAGAAGGTTTGGTCCTTGTCATCATTATATTATCCAAAGTTGTATAAATTGTTACAATATTCTAATTGCAAGAAACAAAAGCAATAATAGTTTATAAACATAAAGAGTCGGGTTTCTCTACAAAAACAACCCATCTTTCGAGCAACAAAAAGCATTAATAATTTATAGAATGAAACCCTATTATTGACTGCTGGCCCTTCCCAATAGCTACATAACAAAACAAATCAAATACATAGAAATTTTGATTTAAATATAACATTTACACTTGAAATAAAATGAAGGAAATGACACTCGGAGAGTTTGTATGTTTACCTTGTTTTGGAGTTTGATTTGCTCTCGCCATGTTCAAATTTATCTTCATCCATAGCATTAGAAAAATTTTCACCACCTAAAATCTAATAAGACCATGGATTTTACAGTGAATACAAAGGGTTTGGAAAGAAAACATGTGTTGTGGATCAAATCAAATACCAACTCCTTCACAACTGTTTGTCGAGCACAACCTTCCAAGCAATGAACCCATTAATTCCCTGACAGGAAATTAGGTGAACAAGATGGTAGGGAATGAAGAGTTTCCTATCCAGTATATGATTCTTGGAGATCTATTAGAGTTTCCTTTTGAAAAATCCCTTATTTTTTAATTTAATTTCCCCTCTTTTCCCTCCCAATTTCTTTTCTAATCTACCCATATTTCTCATTTTTCCCGGTCATTCTATTTTTCCTATTGTGTCATCTTTTTATTTAGTTCCCCTCTCTTTATTATATTTGATTTGTCGTTTGTATTTTTTAATTTATTAATATTAATTATATAATATATTAATATATTAAATATATACAATAACTATATTCTATTCTATTATATTGTATATTCATATATATAACAAGAGCCATGACGAGGCTATGGCCCTATGACTGCTTTAGCTCTAATGCTTAATGTTTAAAAAATTGTGGATCTTTGTCATTGATTAAATTTGACTCGTGGTTTTATACTATAGTTAAAATTAGAGTGAGTGGCTTTTAAAATTAAATTAAACCAACTAATGCAATCGCATAGCCAAATTCCACATAATTTGATAACTATGCTTAATAAACCAACAATTACAATATATATATATATATATATATATATATATATANTAGATATATATATATATATATATATGTATGTAGATATATATATATATGTATATATATCTATATATGTATATATGTATATATATCTATGTATGTATCTATATATCTATGTATGTATATATATATATATATATATATATATATGTATATGTATATGTATATATATATATATATGTATGTACATATAATCGAGGCTTCAATTTGTAATTCATCTAGCACTTATTGTACCAAGAGGATCGAGGTGTTTTATAGTCAAGTAGATGTAGCACGCTAAATATCATGGAACATTCTTCCTTTTCTCGTGATAATTTTTTGACAAAATCCAACAATGGAGAATTGCAATTTTGACAATAAATTTTACAATTTTATAAACGTTAACGTTGCAGATGAATTCTTATATAATTATTAACTTAGATTGTCTAGTCATATTTTTTTTAATGGACTAGAGAATTAATGAAACATTATCATTTGTTCAGTAGAAATTAACTCAAAGCATCATTGGTTGTTGTATCAGTTCAAAATATTCAATGCTTGATCAGTTTTAGGATTCCCTTTGGTTCAGTCTAGTGACACATGTGCTATGATGTATGGACTTCCACATTTCAATCGCCAACTCATTGTCCCATCCCATGCACTGTATTAATTGTTAATTGATTATATGTATGGGTTAAGTTCGATATACATTGGGATACTTCATTATTTGATTTTCATTTCATGTTTAGCATATGATTGTACCAGTTTGTAGCTCTATACCCCCACTTACATGGTTCATATAATACTTGGATTTTAGATTTGATGCAAGAAATTAAATGTGGGAGGATAGATCCACATCTCATGACATTACAATGGACAAATGATAGATGACACCCTCAGGATGTTTCACATCACATCTGTCTAATTAAAATTTATAAAAAATAAAACACCATTTCACATGTAAAAATTTAGATATAAAAAATTCAAACATAGTATGGATGGATTAATCCACTGTTGTGGTCATTATATGTCACGGGGACATAATAATTGTATTATATCAATATATTAACTATATAGTAATAACTCTATGATATCTATATTGTCATATTATACATTTACTATATATATATATATATATATATATATATATATATAATCGAGGCTTCAATTTGTAATCCATCTAGCACTTACTGTACCAAGAGGATCAAGGTGTTTTATAGTCAAGTAGATGTAGCAGGCTAAATATCATGGAACATTCTTCATTTTCTCGTGATAATTTTTTGACAAAATCTAACAATGGATAATTGCAATTTTGACAATATATTTTACAATTTCATAAACTTATTACGTTGCAGATGAATTCTTATATAATTATTAACTTAGATTGTCTAGTCATATTTTTTTATCCCGTGACTAAATTAGTCATATTTTTTATCCCATGACTAAGTTGGTCATTTCTTTTAGTCATATTTAGTTGTGATCACTTAAAATTGATCAAATTTGGTCATATTAGAAATCTCCTAGTAGATATGTTTTGAGTGGTATTGATATCATACTTTGTGTCACTTTAAATCTCGGTTGACTCAACAAAAGGAGATGGGTTGTTAAATTTAGGACAAAACATAGGATTTTTGGCTTCCAAATTTTCAAAAAAAGGAGCATATAGAAATGTTCTTTCATGTATTTTCTAGGTCACCTGTTGGATTTTTATTGTAGTGGGAGGTATTACACCATCAACATTAGGTAGTTGATCATTCATAGAATGGGTTAGCGTGACATGTAGATATTTTTCCTTTAATCATTGACATTTTGAACAACCACATATTATTGGGGTGTCATAAAAGATATCTAGTTCTTGATGAAGTCCCATTGACTCTAGATTGTGGACAGAAGATGGCATATTACAATTAGAGGGGTATAGCCGCTTTCCATTTTTGTATACCAATTGCTTGTATTGTCTTTCTCTTAACAAGATCTTGTGATGTTATTCAACTGATGGAATATCCTATGCATAAGAGATTGATTCCGAATCAGGATCCTGCAAAATTTAGTGCATAATTATTCACATTCACGTGCATAAATAACATAAATTCAATTGGATGATCAAAAAATAATTAAAATATGAACTTGCTACAAATAACAGGGGTGAAAATAAACTTTGAACAACGTGGTATGTGCTAGAATATGAATAATTGACTATTTTATATTAAAACATTCTCTACCTGCATTTGAGTCAAAACAACACTTAATACATGTCTACATTCATAAGATAATGTTTGTGAAACATATAACAATCTAACTTTAAAAAACTTTTGAACCATTTTTTAAGTATATGGTGTGAGTTTAAGAAACATATGTATCCTAATATGGAGTATTTTAATTTACAACTATGTCATTTTAATATCAAACATAAATCCATAGGGTTGTTAAATTAAAATGTTGTGTTTGTTTCCAAGTGTTGCACTAGTGCATTAATAATAATTAGGCACACTAGTGCGCATTTAAAATATGTTCACCAATATAAATATACACAAAAACATCCACAAAAGAAATTATCCACTTAGCAAAAGTTTGCATTTCCATTTTTTCAATTGAATACAATGTGAAGTGTTGGTGGATAAATCACATTGGTGTGTTTTATCCAATAAGGCACACGAAAAACAAAAAAAACAAAAAAACAAAAAAAAATGAAAAAAATATTCGCAAGTGTTTTTCACTAATGCACTAAAATATCTAGTGGGTAAATGAGTGAGAATTTTATTTTCAAAAATTAGTTTCAAAAAGTGTGTTTATAATAGAGAACCTAAATACTATCTCAATATTTTGCCAAAAGTTTGAGAGATGGTTCTGTCAAAAAGATTACCAGGGAATACTTTAGAGTAGCCAAATTTTTCTAAAGAGCCAAATTTGTGAGATACCATGGATCATATACAACTCTACATATAAAAAATTCTAGGTATTCGGATTTCCTCTAATGATTTAAAAATTTATTTAAATCTTTCACACTAATATTTACAATTTATTCTAAAATAATAAATAAAAGGTTTTTGCTAGTTAACTTCAATGGTGGAAACCCTTGATTTCTTGTTACATCTCTTTTTTTGCTACGGTTACAAAATTTAATATTAGGGTTGTATCCTCTCTTCTATTTTACAATGAGTGTATTTATTTCTAGACATTGTATATTTAATGTCTTTGTGCTTTTATATATGAGGCATTGGGCATTTGTTGTAATGGGTCCACTCATTACACTGGCGACCAAAACTTGACCTATCAGTTTTTTAAAAAGGTTGTCACCTTTTCGATGCATACTATCCATATTAACACACCTATGTGCTTCATCTCAAAGTGCACTTTTTTTTGTTAAGTTTGCAGATATATCAATGTGATTGTTGGTATGCGATTTTGGGATAAGTTGGTTGCGCAACATCGCGGATGTTGCGCAAGGTAAAAGATGCCGCACAAGGTGGAAAGCAACGTGTAAGTGGGAATTATAGTATTTTATGTATTTTAATCATATTTTGTAGTTTTGGACCGCATTTTTTGGATTGTGGTCAATGTTTTGTAGAATCTGTTAAGAATTAGTTAGGAAGTTAGTTAAGTGGACCACCGATGTAAAGGCACAAGCCTATAAATAGATATCGAATTGCAAATGTTAGTCTCTTCTTAGCTTCGTCTAGGAACACTTATGAGTACAAGTTGTTGAATGATTTTGGGTACCTGTTGGATCTACATATGTGATTGAAGAACTATTTTGAGAACTCATGTTTTGCTACGGAAGTTAATATGACATGACTGAGGTTGAGTGGAACTGCTGTGTCTTTTACTATTTTCCTATTTCCCTATTTTCTGTGATCCAAATGTGAATGTAATGTGTATCTGTGACATGGATCTATGATCTGATGCGATGTTTTTCTGCTTTAAATGATAGTATAATGCTAGATCTGTCTGTGTATCAATGTCTTTGATGTGAATCAGTTATGTTATTGTGATATGTTGAATGATGGTACAATTATGTTAATGCATAATATGGATGATTTGATCTATGGAATGATGTTGCACTAAGTCATTAAGTAGACACATGGTCCTCCTCCATACTGTGGAAACTTGGTTCCGTCAGCTCTTCCTCGAACATCTCGGGTGAGACTACATCTTCTCTGCAGGTGTTGTCGGACGAGGTGAAACCTCTCTGGGCCGGTGCTCAGGGAGATCGCGGTGGTTTGGGTGTTGATAGAGAGCGAACCCCTGTTGACTGGTTTTGTGTCAACAAATGGTTTCATCGTTGGGACCTTAGTTTGAAGAGGAGGGAGGACATGTTGTGGCATCCGACGAAACCGGATATCCAAGACTAGTTTGACCAAAAGATAAGAGAGTTTGTTGAGAAAGAGAATCAAAACCCTGGATTGATGATGGATCAGTGGCTGGAAGAGTATATGCATGACAATCATCATGAGTATTTTTTCTTTGAGTTTCCTATCATCCTGTATGAGTGGTTGGCGTGCTTGACATATCGAAAGACTAATTTCCAAGGAGGTGAACAAATTTCGTGGACCCCAGAATTGATCCAGGAGTTGCAGGAGGTCGATAACAAAGTGTCAAGGGCTGTTGAATTTTGTCTCGATAGTATCTTGGAAGGATATATCACTGAGTTCATGTTCGACACAACTAAATCCTATAGTGAAGCAAAAAGGGAGTTTTTCAATGTACCAAGAGGTAGGTTCCTGTTGTCTTTGCAATTGTCTATTAAGATGCTTATCTGCGAAAAGGGCATATTGAAGATACACCTCAAGTAGTAGAGTCTTGGTGTGCAAAGGATGTGGGTATCACAGATATGAGGGTTGGATGGAATGATACGGGGTAGATGGATGGAAGTTACGATGGGACTATGAGGGAAGCCGAGGAAGGAAGTGCCTTACGAGAGGGCGAGCAAGGTTTTCGCAAGAGAAGAGGTAGAGGACATGAGAGATTCCTGCTGTGATCAAGACACGAGGCCACAAAGGAAGACCACACAGGACAAAGCGACCCTATAGTGATGAAGGAGATGACTAGGCTATGCTCAAGCCATAGGAAGGAACGACCCATAGAAACAACATACCCACACCTCTGTGCATTGCACCACACTCAGGAAGGAACACGAGTTCGACACCGCCGTGTCTAACATTTCAACTACATTCTAATAATAGTAGATCAGAGAATGTGGGAAGAAGGTCCACGATGGCGAGTGACGATGCAGAATTACCCTTGTTTCATGGGAATGGGACCGAGGATCCCAAACAATATTGGTTCTTGTATGAAGTTGAATGGACTGTCAAACAAACTATGGATTATGAGGTTAAGAAAGGTTAGTTGGCGATGACCCTTCGAGGTCGCAGACTAAATTGGTTCATGAAATTTGTACAAGTCCCTACGGGGGCCCCATCGAAAACATTGGTTGAAGTCAAAAAAGGATTGATTGAAGAGTTTAGAAAATCGAAATTTGAGGTGCAATACATTACAGAGCTTAAGGATATTAAGCAGTATCGCAATGAAACTATTTGGGATTTTGATCAAAGGTTTAAGACGCTAATGGAAAGAGTCAAATTTGAGATGAGAGATATTCAACATAAGGAATGGTTTATCGTAGCGTTACTATTTCATATCAGACTACCATGGATGCAGCAAAAGATCGTGACATAGAGCGAGGCTCTGGATATTGCAATGAAGTTGGAAGCTTCTCCAGTTGGTGAGAATGCGATTGTGATGAATCATATCCAGACATAGCTGGTGAACTTAACGCTCCAGTTGCAAGATATTAAGAAAGGAAAAGAAAGTCGCGAGGAGGTTTGGTGTACCCGATGACACACAGATGGACATACTAAAGATAACTACCTGGATTACCAAAAATACCTATTATCAGGAGCACCAAACCTATTGAGTTGTGGCAGTGTGCCATGGTGTCTTATTTTTCAATTTTACGGGCATCAACATGAAGATTGTGGATATTAACAAAATATGGTAACGAAGCTAACGAAATTATACTATACATTCTGCCGATCTGTTGGGCATGAAGATAAGGATTATTGCGCATATGACCTACTCCAGTATCGGAACAATGGATATGTACTATATAAATGGATAGGACCATCGAATAGTATAACAAGCGTAGCCGTAGGTGGTATAGCCAGCACCTCAACTGTATTTCGTACCACAACTGTAACCACAGATGCAGTTTGTACTGCAACCACAACTACAACCGCAGTTTGTGCCACAACCGCAATATAATCAAATGCAGATGGCTCCGTAGCAACCGCAATATGTTCAGCCAGAGCAGTATGTTCAACAACAGTCGAATCCCCTGTAGCAATAATTCAATCAACCGCAGTATCAACAGCAAGGAGGATTCCACAGAGGATTCTGAGGAGGACGAGGTGGAGGCTTTGGTTGACGAGGAGGATGAGGTTGTGGATTGGTACAATGTTATAATTGTAGTGTATTGGGACATTATTAGATAGATTGCCTGCAATTGCAAGCGTAATGTATGTATTGTATCGCTGTCAATCACACTGTTGAGAGTTGTCCACAGCTGATTGCGAAGTGGCAGGAAAGGAATGTCCCTCAATCGCAGAACCAAAATCAGAATCAATTTCAGAATCAGAATCAATTGCAGAACCAGAATCAACTTTAGAACTAGAACCCCAATGTAAATCAAAATGTCAATCAACCTGTGAATCCACCGATGACCCAAAATCAGGGACTGATTGTTGCGATGATTTCAGCAGAAAAAAGAATGTAAGATGTTGATGTTGATGTCATTACTCATGGAGGAGCGATGATAGGAGACGATAACCCACAGCCACAAATTTGGTTGGCTACGAATATTAAAGTGAAGTTTGATGTCAAAGCTGAAAGAGACACATTTTTTGAAACACGTGATGATATAGGAAGGAATCCTAGTAAGTTACCTATCTATGAGATGCCGGCTGCTTTTGATTCCACTTCGGTAGAAGGACCATCATGGTAGCATGGTACCTTGCAGAATTTCTTTGAAATTTGTTTATCGTTGGCGAGAGATACTGATGCTATTTTCGAGATTAAGAGTTTGTTGCATCAATCGGCCAAGGGATGGAAAGAGTCCGCAGTGAACTCTTGACATAAGAAAAAGACAAGAAAAGAGATGTGCATGAATATTCATATTGGGGACTGTGAGATAGCTTCAGTTATCTTGGATCTAGGTTCAAACGTCAATATTATTACAAGGAAGACATGGAAAAATATGGGCAGCCCGAAGTTGGCTTGATCCCCTATACAGCTATAACTAGCTAACCAGGCCAGAGTAATGCCAATTGGGTGAGTTCTACACCTTAGTTGTGGAAGTCGAAGGGATGAATACCTCTGCATGTTTTGATGTTATTGACTTTGTTGATGGTGGAGGCTCCTATCTCACGTTGTTTGGAATTATATGGGCCAATGATATTTTAGTGGTGATCAAATTTAAGAAACGTGTTATGACTTTCGAAAACCGTGACATCAGGGTCATCACTCTGATCGATCCAAATGAAGGGTGAAGATATGTTGAGCCGATGAGGGATGAAGCTACAAAAGGATGGGATCATGCATATAGCATCTCAGAGGATTACATCCATCCGATAGTCGATGGCGAGCTTGGTTGGCGCAGCTCCAGCTCTGGGTCTTCCAACTCTGACGATGCATCAAAGGATTGGTAGAATCACATGCATGAAGTATCACTAAGAAAGTGTGGTTTGATCACACAGTTGCTGTGTCAAGTTGTGACTAAGATTGTTGATTTACTGATATATGAAGGAATTCCTAAGATGTCTAAGTTTCTCATTGAATTTGAAGACAAGGTATCAAAACCATCGCGGTTGTTGGCGTTGGATGAAGCGCTAAAGGCTACTCCAGCACGCCAGTGGGTGACCCATCAGAAGTCGATCACTTGCTGGTTGTAGTATCAAAGATTGATGACAGTTCACTTTGGTAATGCAGAAGAGTACCATGTTGGAAGGTACGATGAGTGGAATAATCCTGGCGATCATATGATTGAGTGTCATACCTTGTGGGCATCGTGACCAAAGGATAAGTGGTTCCATGCCTTTATCCACACGTTGGATGAGATGCCACGATCATGGTATGTATCAGTTGAGTTGCACAGAGAGATTACTACTTGGGAAGATTTGACAATCCATTTTACTCACACTTTTAGTTTCATGGATACCAATCCAGCTATTCATGATGCACTGCAGCACATGCACGACGTAGTTCTGAATAAAATACCAGTTGCATATCCAGTGGATCCACATGCGCAATGCCCGATGTAGTCAATGATGGAATGTTATAATGTGAATGGAGGACCTGAGGATGGTGATGATCCATGGAATATCAATATTCCAGAGATAGAAGGGAGTGGGTATGTCATAGCACCCGATGTACCGACAGATCCAAAGAATCAACCATTAAAAATTAGGAAGGTCAACTTTGGGATGGAGGAGACTCCAAAGTTTGCGAATATTGGGGACTACTAGTATGAAGAGACCATGGCAAAGATCATGAATCTGTTACATGAATTCCAAGATTTATTTCCTATGAATTTTTTTGAGATGAAGGGAATACTGGTAGATTTAGGAGAAATTAAGATCCCATTGAAGCCTGATGTGAAACTAGTAAGGCAGCGACCATTTCGCTTGAATCCGCGATACAAGGAGAGGGTCAAAGAAGAGCTCGACATAATGCTAGATGTTGGAATAATTGAGTTGGTTGAAGAATCAGAATGGATCGGTCCTATGGTGGTCCAAGATAAGAAGACAGGGGAGGTTCATATTTGTGTCGGCGTGAGAAAATTGAATGATTCCTATATGCATGATCCATTTTCAACACCATTCACTGATGAGGTGCTAGAAGGAGTAGGAGGTCAAGAAATGTATTCCTTTACAAATGGATTTTATGGCTATCATCAGATCAGGATTTCAAAAGAGGATCGCCACAAGACAACATTTGTTACTAAATGGGGTTTCTTTCAGTACATTGTGATGTTGTTTGGGCTAAAGAATGTGCCTGTGATATTCTCCAGGGTTGTTGTCACTGCATTGAAGGATTTTATTCAGAAGTTTATGCAATTCTATATGGATTACTAGAAATTTTATGGATTGATCAGAAATCACTTTGCGAACCTAGGATTGATGCTGGAGCGATCACAACAGCATCAGATCCCGCTGAACCTGAAGAAGTGTATTTTATGCGTGCCATTTGGGATATTGTTGGGACACATTGTTTGCAAGAAACGATTGTTGGTTGATCCCACAAATATTGCGTTGATTTTGATTTTTCCACTGTCTACGAATGTGAAACAAATTAGAGAAACACTAGGGAACACGAGATACTACCGCAAGTTCATCTTTGGTTATGTTGCGATCACAGCTCCTATGGAGCGGTTACTAAAGAAGGATGTGGTCTTTGTATGGAGTCTGGAATGTCAGTGGAGTTTTGAGACACTAAAGGCAAAGATGGCATCTACACCAATATTAGTTTTTCCTTATTGGAATAAGGAGTTCCATGTCCAAGTGGATGCATCATGAGTTGCGCTGTGAGTGGTGTTGGTCCAGCCAAGGGAAGGATATTTGGATCACCCAATCGATTTCGCTAGTTGGAAGTTGTCATCAGTAAAGAAAAACTATACAAAAACAGAGAGGGAAGGCATGGCGATGGTATATGCACTATAGAAGTTTCACCATTACCTCCTGGGTGTTGATGTATTTGTAAATTCTGAATGTATTCACCTATGTATCTTATGTCTTGTACCCCGATGTTTATTCTGGGATGTGTCTGAAATGTAATTGAGTCATGTCATGCCCCAATGTTTCTATTGGGAGGATCTATAATGTAAATAATTCATTGTGGGTAACCCTCGTATTGATCAAGGGTTAAAGTCCCCGTAGTTCCGGGGCACTAGGGTTATTAGACTCACCTAGTGAAGTCGGTCATAGTTGGGTTTAGTCAAGTCAGGAATTAGTATAAATAGAGAGCTATCCTATCTATTTATCACACACTCACTCACACTCAGTTGTAGTGCATAGCTGAGGAATAAGAAGACACTGGGGCTAGGAAGAAAGAGGTTGCTGTTGTCGGGAGATCATCTTACTGTTTTGGGGTTTTACTTTTTGTGTTGATTCTATCTTAGAGGAAGTTGCAGGGTTTTCTCCATTTATGGTTTCCCCGAGGAAAAAAATCGTGTTCATTGTTTCTTCTATTTGATTTTTGTGCTTGTTATTCTCTCAGTTAAAGATCTTAATAATACTACTTAATGTTAAAAATCTACCATGGTATCATAGCTAACCTGAGAAGAAGACACTTTGCAACTGCGGGAACTAGGGATTCCTACTTTATGGATCTTCCTCCATATATTTTTAGCAAAAGAAGGTTGGATTAACTCTCCTCCTTAGGGTGCATCTTTCTGTCGAAGCAGAATCCAATTTTGAGGTTTTTTAGTTTTGGACCCAACACTACTGCCGAAAATTAGGGATTTCCACAGAAGTGGAATTTTTTTAGTGAGCCCAGGCCTGGATTGATCTCCTCCCCAAAATCGAAGTTAGGGATCAAATTCAAAGCATTTGGTTGGACAAAACTTTGGAAAAGCAAAACCCTAATCTGCTCCTAAACCAGCACTGCAGGATTTCATCTCCAAATCTAGATCCGACATTTTGACCTGGTAAGATCTAAATATTTTATATTTTCATTTTAGGTTCTTAGTTAAGATGTCTCATCATACCAAGATTGATGAAAAGCTTGAGGGAGCTGATAACTTTCGAGCCTGGAAGTATAGGATCTCCCTGGTCCTGGAAGAAAATGAGTTGGACTCCTACATCCATGAGGAGGTTCCAGTTCCAAAGCGAGATGAAGCTAAGGCCTTACATAAGAAGAAGTTGGTTATGGAAAAGAGGATTATTGCTAATTCAATCAAGGATCACCTCATACCACAGGTGTCCTCCCTCAAGACACCTAAAGTTATGTTTGATGCCCTAACCAAATTGTTTGAAGGGAAGAACATAAACCGAAAGATGGCTCTGACAAACTGGCTGAAGATTGTAAAGATCCAGAATGCAGAAACCATCCAGTCTTACTTTACAAGGGTCTCTCATATCAAGGAACAACTGGAAGTAGTAGATGAAGAAGTAGAAAATGCAAAGATTGTGATGACCACCTTGACTGGTCTCCCTAGATCATGGGAATCCTTTATTTAAGGGATCTATGCCAGAAAGAAGTTAGTCAAGTTCAACAGACTATGGGAAGAATGCTCTCAAGAAGAAGCTCGGATAGCAGATCAAGAAGAAAAGATGGAAAGTGAAGATCAAGCTCTTGTAGTACAATCCAAGAAGTCCAGATCTATCCAGCACAGAAGTAAGTACTCTCATCAAATAAATAACTCTAGAAATCCTAGAGATTTGTCTAAGTACATTTGCTATACATGTGATGAAAGAGGACATTTTGCTAGAGACTATCCTAAAAATAAAAGTAGCTCTCACAAGAAAAAGGGAAACAAGAGAAGACATCATGCTCATGCTACAGAGGATGATGAACCTTCCACAAAGAGAAACAGACAAGTCAGTGATGATTCTTCAAGTGATGAAGAATATGTTCTAATTTCCGCTCTCATGGGAACTATCACACATGGAAATAATGATTGGCTTATAGACATTGGTGCTTCCAAGAACATGACAGGATTCAAGGAACCCTTTATGAAATTATTTGAACATGAATCACCTCACAAGGTGAAACTTGGAGATGACTACTAGTATCCAATAAAAGGTAGTGGGGAATCCTCCTATAAGCTATACTCTGGAAATTCTATGACAATGAAGGAAGTATTGTTTGTACCGGGACTAAAGAAGAATATCCTCTCCATATCTGCATTAGATGCAAAAGGAATGAGGGTTGCATTTATAGATGGTCAAGTCATCATGTGGCCAAACAGAAAGACCATTGATGATGCAGTAGTGATTGGGGAACAAGAAGGAGGCTTATACAAATTGAAGGGCCATATAGAACAAGCTTTGGTTCATGACTCAATAGAACCAAATGAGCTTTGGCATAGAAGGCTTGCACATGTGAATTACAGAGCACTACCACTTGTAAGCAAAGTTGTTGAAGGTCTCCCAGAAATGCAGACAAAACATGAAGGTGTATGCAAAGGATGTGCAAAAGGGAAGAACATAAAGAATACATTTCCAAGTAGCAAGAGCAAAGCAAAAGGAATCTTGGAAATCATCCATTCCGATGTCATCCAGTTCACTAAGCGGGTATGCATACAATGTTTCTTTTATTGATGATTTTTCTAGAAAGGCATGGATATACTTTATGAAGAACAAAGATGAAGTATTCAGCAAGTTCAAGGAATTCAAAGACTTGATCGAGAACCACATTGAAAAGAATATCAAGACCTTTCGATCAGATAATGGTAGAGAATTCACTTTGAATGAATTCAAAGAGCTATGTAAAGACTCGGGGATTAAGAGGGAGTTGTCCACTCCTTATAATCCTCAACATAACGGGATTGCAAAAAGGAAGAATAGAACTATCATGGAAGCTGCAAGAGCAATGCTTCATGATCAAGATCTTCCTATGCATCTTTGGGAAGAAGCTACCAAAACAATGGTGTATGTACAGAACCGTACTCCACACAGAGTACTCGAGAACAAGACTCCTGAAGAAGTATTCTCTGAAAAGAAACCAGAAGTCAACCATCTCAAAATATTCAATTGTCCAGTGTACATTCACATTCCAAAAGAGAAGAGGACAAAATTAGATCCTTTAGGAAAGAAGGGTATATTTGTGGTATACTCTGAAAGCTCAAAGGCTTACAGAATATACTTCCTAGGGTTCAAGAAGATTGACATTAGCAGAGATGTAACATTTAATAAATATTCGGCCTACATCAAATTTAGGAAGAAACCAGCTGAAGAACCTGAAGAAAGAAGAGAACCTAGAATTCATGATACAATCATGAATTAATAAATTCAAGAAGAAGATCGAGAACTAGAAGAACCTCAACAACCTGTAGATCCACCTTTGGAGAATAATCCTCAGAAGAGGAAACCTGCTTGGGTACATGAAATTATCCAAGGTGTAGAAAGATATGGAGCTTCAGAAGAAACACCCAGAGGAATAAAGATAACTAGATCATGTTCTAGTTACGTAGCATTACTATGTGACAGTATTGATAAAGAACCTTCCAACTATGAAGAAGCAGCAGAACGGAAAGAGTGGAAGGATGCTATGATCGAAGAGTATCAACGATCATGAAGAATGATGTTTGGGATGTTGTCCCAAGACTAGAAGGGAAGTCCATTGTAACTTCCAAATGGATCTACAAGATCAAGCATGCTGCAAATGGAAACATAGAGAAACATAAAGCAAGATTTGTGGCTCGTGGTTTCTCCCAGAAAGAAGGAATAGATTATGAAGAAACCTTTGCACCTGTAGCCATATACACTTCCATCATATCAGTACTTGCTATGGTTGCAGTGATGAAATGGAAGATACACCAGATGGATTTCAAGATTATTTTCTTGAATGGTGTAGTGGAAGAGGAAGTGTACGTGGAAAAACCACTTGGTTTTGAGACACATGACAAAGAGTCTCGTGTGTGCAGATTGAAGAAAGCCATGTACGGTTTGAAACAGGAACCCAGGACATGGTACGGTAGAATTGATGGTTTCCTATCCAGTTTGGTCTTTACCAAGAGTAAAGCAGATTCTAACCTTTACCACAAGGTTGAAGATGGAAATCCAGTGATATTCCTACTATATGTGGATGATCTATTTGTAACAGGTATGGATGGGTTGATTGCTGATACGAAGAGGAAACTTGCTACCGAGTTTGAAATGAAAGACTTGGGAATGATGCACTATTTCTTAGGCATGGAGGTGTGGCAGAATGACGATGGGTTCTTCCTTGGACAAGGGAAGTATGCAGTAGATATCCTGAAGAGATTTGGGATGATGGACTGCAAGGCCATAACCACACCTATGGCATCGAACCTGAATCTATTGAGTGATGCTTCATCAGAAGCGGTTGATGCTATGATGTATCATTAGATGATTAGGTCCTTAATGTATCTAATGAACACAAGACCAGATATTTGCTTTGTTGTGAACACCTTGAGCCAGTTCTTGATAGATCCAAGATATGTTCACTTGATTCTTGCAAAGCATATTCTGAGGTACCTGAAGGGTACAGTTGACTATGGGATCAAGTACGAGGCAAATCAGAAGATTAACCTAGAGGGTTATGTTGATTCAAGTTGGGCATGTAGTGCCATTGATAGGAATATAACTTTAGGATGCTACTTCAATATGGGATCAGGCGTGATCTCTTGGTTTAGCAGGAAGAAATCCTGTGTGGCACTGAGTACATCTGAAGCATAGTGCATTGCAGCTTGTTCAACTAGTTGTGAGGAAATATGGCTGAGGAAGCTGCTGTCTGATTTATTTCATCTCTAGATGGATGCTACTTGTATATATTGCGACAACCAGAGTTGTGTGAAGTTGTCATAGAACCCTGTGTTCCATGATAAGTCGAATCATATCGAGATCAAGTATCACTATATTAGGGATATGGTGCAGAGAGGAGCAATGAAGCTCCAGTATGTTGCGACGAAGGAACACATAGCTGATGTATTGACGAAGCCATTGGCTAGAGTGAAGTTTGAGTACTTCAGGGAGAAGCTTGGTGTTCTCTAGATCAAGGTTCCCTCGAAGGGGAAATGATGAGACCGAGATCCATTCTGACATGGTGAGAGGATTAGGTTCCTTCCATGGTCAAATGTAAGGGCTGAGCCATCCTATCATGGTGAGAGGATTTGGTTCCTTTCATGTCAGATATGAGTGCTAAGCCATTCTTATGTGACAGTAGGATTGAGCCCTTCCGATGCGGTGTTTTCAAACATGGTCGGATGTAAGTGCAGATCCTTTGCGATGTAGTGTGCTCGCACATGGTCGGATATAAGTGCTGAGCCATTCTAGCGCGATGTGTTTACACATGGTCAGATGTGAGTGCTGGGCCTTTCTGACAAGATGAGGTTAGAAGTGAGTGTTGGGCATGCCTTTCTGACAAGATGAGGACATATGTAAGAGTTGGGCGGGCCATTCTGACTTAGGGTCAGATATAAGCACTGATGGACACTTACATGAAGGGTATGCCTACAACCAGCATGAAAAGGGGCTGGCTCTGTAGAACTTCCTGTGACGAGAAGAATCGAGAGATAGCACTGATGATGATGATGATCCAGATGTGATGATGATCCAGACTTGATGATGATCCAGACTTGATGATGATCTATATCAAGTGATGATCCATATGTGATGATGATATAGTGATGATGATACAGCAGTGATGATCCAGTAGTCGTGACGATCCATCTCCCGTGATGAAGAAGAGTTGAAGAAGAAGATGACTTGAAGATGAAGAAGACGAAGAAGACGAAGAAGACATGAAGACAATGATGACTTGAAGAAGAAGAAGACTTGAAGATGAATACAACTTGAAGATAAAGACAACTTGAAGATGACGATGCCGAGATGATCTAGTCGATATAGAGAAGAAGACGAGTTCTGAAAATTGTGTTGAAAGAATACCTTCCTAGTTAAGAGGGAGTGTTGATGTATTTGTAACTTCAGAATGTATTCACCTATGTATCTTATGTCTTGTACCCTGATGTTTATTATACGATGTGTCTGTAATGTAATTGAGTCATGTCATGCCTTGATGTTTTGATCGAGAGGATCTATAATGTAAACAAGTCATGTCAAGTCATTGTGGGTAACCCTCCTATTGATCAAGGGTTAAAGTCCCCACAGTTTTGGGGCACTAGGGTTGTTAGACTCACCTAGTGAAGTTGGCCCTAGTTGGGTTTACTCAAGTCAGGAATTAGTATAAATAGAGAACTAGCCTCTCTATTTATCACACACTCACTCAAACTCAGTTGTAGCACATAGCTAAGGAAGAACAAGACACTGGGGCTAGGAAGAAAGAGGTTGCTGCTGTCGGGAGATCATCTTACTATTTTGGGGTTTTACTTTTGGTGTTGATTCTATCTCTGAGGAAGTTGTGGGGTTTTCTCCATTTATGGTTTCCCTGAGGAAAAATGTTGTGTTCATTGTTTCTTGTGTTTGATTGTTGTGCTTGTTATTCTCTCAGTTAAAGATCCTAATAATGCTAGCTTAATGTTAAAAATCTAACACTAGGTGGTCATTTCAAGATGTTCACTGACCATTCTACATTGAAATACCTGGTCAATAAGCATGTGTTTGGGGGGAAGATATGTCGTTGGAAACTTATTTTTTTAGGAATTTTATTTCAATATAATTGTGAAGCCAGGTCACTTGAATGTGGACCCATATCACTTATCACGGATTGAGAAGGGTGAGGAACCAACAAACATTGAAGACAGGTTACCAGATGTGAAACTATTCAGAGTTGACATGGTTGATGAGTATTACGAGCATATAGTTCAGTTTCTATCGACAGGAAGAACACCAGAAGAGCTTACCAAGAGTCAAAAGAAGCTATTGGTCGTTAAGGCCATGGATTTCCAGCTGATCGCTGGAAAAATCTATAAACTAGGACCAAATGAGGTCTTATGGAGATGTGTCCTACCACATGAACAAGGGTAGATATTGGCAGAGGCACATGCGATGATTTTTGGTGGACACTATGGAGGACGAGCTAATTCTAGTAAGGTGCTCTGCATAGGGATTTGGTGGCCCACTCTACATGGTGACATGATGGACTATGCGTGTACTTGTGATGTATGTCAAAGAACTAGAAAACCATCGGGAGAGATGAGATGTCATTGGTACCTCAGGTGACGTTGCAACCACTTGATAAATGGGCTGTAGAATTTGTGGGACCAATCAACCCACCTGGGAAGAGGTCTGGTGCATGATACATCATTACATCGATAAACTATTTGAAAAGGTAGGTGGATGCCTCACCTGTTGTAGATTGCACCGCTGCGACAGCAGGAAGGTTCTTGTTCAAAAACATTGTTACTCGGTTTGGGTGCCCAAGGATATTGATGAGCGACCAGAGGATTCACTTCATCAATTGCACAGTCATCGCATTGACATAAGAGCTTCAGATACAGCATAAGAAGAGTACCCCATATCATCCATAAACGAATGGGATAGTGGAAGCATTCAACAAGGTGTTGGAGCATGTGCTTACAATGGTATGCAACGTGAACCTCGATGACTGGGATTTGAAGATTCCAACAGTTTTGTGGGCATATCACACCACTTGCAAAATATTGACAGGGAATCCACCATTCAAATTGGTGTATGGGAAATAAGCGGTCATGCCTATTGTAACATCATCGACCCTCCGACCGACGAAGAGGACACTACCAAGCCATTAACCATCCAGGCAACCGCCCCATGAACAGGTATGTACATAAAATGTGGAAACAAATGTTTTGAACTAGAACATGCATACATGATTACTTATCATACAGCGGAAGCAAACATGCGTTCATACAAGCATTAAACATGTTCATCATATTCATTAAACAATAAATATAAATACATAGACGAAATGGTCAAGATTACTTATCTCATAAAGAACTCGTCCCGCAACCAGCTACATCGCTACAACGTTCCACCCAACCATAGGCTAGAATGCTCCTAAATCTCTCAACAATGATGCCACCCCCGAGCTAGGCATGATTCCCTAAGGAATAAGGAACTAGCAGGCTTACACATAGCCAAGGATACACAAAACACATCCAAGCCAACACATTTGGGTTTATCATGCCATCAACAAGACATCCAAGCCAACATGGTCAGGTTTATCAGGCCATAAAGGAGCTAGGAAAGGCTAAATGCTAAGCTGGTGAGCCCATTGCAGAGCTAGGAATACCTACACCAGAACTAGCCTAACTTGTAAGACACCCACACACACCCAACACAAGGAATCAGTCCCTTCTTTGCTACACAGTCCCTTAGGCCCTAACTTCCCTTCCAATGTTATTTAGGGGTTGTGGAGAAGAAATCCAGCCCTCTAGCTCTGTCTGTGTGGTTTCCAACACACCAGGTTTATCAAGCAAACCAAGCCCCCATCCTTTCTCCCAACACAATCCGAAGACCAACCATTGCATACACGCAGTCACATAAGCGATTCACAGCTTGGGCAAGGAAAACAACTCCTGAGTCATTCTTGGCCCTATCGTGGCCAAAACAACTCCAAAATAGCTTACAGTAGTCCCAAAAATGTAAAACAGACACAACCGACAACGTGGGGAAAACAACAATCCTTCCTCAACAATGAAGCCACCCAGGGAAAATTACACAGTACACAGTCTCTGAGCATAAAAATGGCTCTCCATAGGAAAAATCGTGGGTGATAGTGACCGAACGGCCCCTAGCTTACTGTGTGAGTAACCACAACGCAGATCCTAGTGCGTGAGAGAATATTACGCCAGATCCCAAATACGAATGGAAACACACCGGATTCCTCTGTGTGGAAAATGTGAATGACAGTGGAAAACGACTCCTTCTCCTGGCTACGTGAGACCAAAACAGGAAAGAATCCTCTGCGTGAGACACATGACTTTTCTCCTTGTGTGAGAATGAACAGAACTACCACCCCTGCGTGAGGATGAACGGCAAGGGAGAGTTGCGAATGGGAAGTGCGGGAGCATTTTCTTTCAGCACCATTGTGGAGAGAGTGGAAAATACTGGAGAGTTCTCGTCCTCTACCCAACGAGAGGTTTTCCATTTGCTGGTGGAGTGTGCGGGTGGGCAAGGACTGACAATCCTACCACCCCCACTCCCAAAACAATAACTGCCTCAACTACTCAGCAGAACGTTTAAGGTGGTAGTTGGATGAGACATGGGAAGGTGAATAAAACAAAGAGGGTGGTGACACATGGATTTTCCCCCATGGGATTAAGGTTTAACATCCCCCCCCCCTCATCCCTGGGAAAATCACGCCCCTTCTCAATTAGTTGCCGTGAACATAGCTGGTTGGGTTATTTAATAAAAGATGCATATTTACATGATGACAAAACTTAATATATGTGCCGTATATCACAATATACCATCGGCAACAATTCCAATCGCTGAAACATAACACAAAAAAATTGATGGTGGGGCTTTTTCCTTTAGCTCCACACCATGATTAATTACAATATATACATCACATACATTCAATGCATCGAGGTCAAAAATAGGGTGTTACATTCCCCTCCCCCTTCAATAGAACTGTCCTCAGTGCTTTACACAATTTGAACAAAATGCTACACTGGTATCACCTCAATGATCCGTAGAATTGAACAAAAATGGATGTGCCAATCACATGGCATCCTCCATCTCCCACATAGCCTCTTCAGGTCCGTAGTGCTCCCATTGGACCTTTACCTGACCTATGGCCCGGTTTCGGAGCATTGTGACCTTCCTGTCGAGGATGTGCATTGGCTCGGTTCAGAACTCTCCCTCGGATTCCACCTGAATCACATCCCAATTTATCACATGGTTAGGATCATGTACATATCTCTTAAGCAAAGAAACATGAAAAACATTATGATCTCTAGTTCTACCAGGAAATGCAAGTCTATATGCAACTGGTCCTATCCTTTCAAGCACTTCAAACGGCCCACAATATTTTGGTGACAGCTTGGCATAACTTCCAAGCTTCAAGGAACTCTTCTTTGCTCTCACTCTGAGGTAAACATGATCCCCAACACTGAACTCCCTGTTCACCCTATGCTTATCTGCATACCTTTTCTGTCTGTCCTGTGCTGCTTTCAGATTCTGCCTAATATTTATAACCCCTTGCTCCATTTCCTTGAGCAATTTTGGTCCAAGAACAATCCTGTTCACTGGATTATCCCAAGTCACAGGTGTCCTACACCTTCTCCCATACAAAGCTTCATATGGACTCATCCCCAAGGATGCCTGCTATCCATTGTTATAAGAAAACTCTACCAAGTGAAAGTAATCTTCCCACTTGGTTTGTTTGTCCATCACGTACATGCGAAGCATATCTTCAAGAACCTGATTAACTCTCTCTATCTGCCCATCTGTTTGAGGATGGTATGCAGTGCTGAAGTTTAGCTTTGTACCCAAATCTGCAAACAACCCCTTCCAAAAATTGGAAGTGAACTTGATATCTCTATCAGAGATTATTTCCTTCAACAATCCATGCAATTTGAAAATCTCCTTCATGAAGCTATTTGCAGTGTCATCAGTCTTATATGTAGACTTAACCGGTATAAAATGCATTGCTTTTTTCAACTTGTCTACCACAACCATGATGGAATCATGTTGTCTCTAAGTCATCGGCAATCCTGTAATAAAATCCATGGAAATAACTTCCCATTTCCATTCCGAAACTGGAAAAGGCTGCAATAATCCTGTTGGATGTTGATGCTCAACCTTTACCTGTTGACAGTTCATACACCTTGAAATGTACTCAGCCATATCCCTTTTCATTCCTAGCCAAAAGTACTGCTTTCTTGCTGTAGCAATTGTCTTCTGATATCCTGGGTGACTAGAATACGGAGCTTGATGGATTTCATCCATGACAACTCTCCTCAAATCTGCTACATTCGGAATATAAATTCTACCTTTATAAGTGAGAAGTCCATCTTCTTCCAATTTATATCCCTCATACCTCTTCTAAAGACTTTGCTGCTACAATTTGTCTTTTACCTGCTCATACAATTCATCTCCAGTAGCATGATTAACAATCTGTTGCCTCAAATCTGGTTGGAAAATACTAAGGGATGCCACATGCATTTCCTGTACCTTCCTATTGAGTGCATTAGCTACCTTATTCTCTTTCCCTTTTATGTGCTTGATTTCAAAATCAAATTCACATTAAAATTCCAGCCATCTTGCTTTCCTAGCATTCAAAGTAGGATGATCAAATAGATACTTCAGACCACAATGGTCTATCCTTAGTTCGAATCTTCTACCCATCAAGTAATTCCTCCACATATTGAGGGCATGTACTATGGCTGCAAGCTCTAGATCATGAGTGGCATAGTTCCTCTCATGCTCTTTTAGTTTTCTTGACTCATAACATATCACGTGGTTGTCCTGCATGAGGACTCCTCGAAGCCCTTGTCCGCATCCATCGGTACACACCACAAAATATTTCTCTGGGTCTGCAACTTTCAATACTGGTGCACTGGTGAGAATATTCTTCAATTTCCAAAAGCTTTCTTCACACCTCGATGTCCATTCGAACTTCATCCCTTTCTTTTGCAAAGAAGTGATGGCATGTGCAACTTTGGAAAATCCCTCACTGAACCTCCGATAGTATCCTGCAAGTCCCATAAAAGATCTTACATCTGTCACATTTCTTGGAGTATGCCAATTCATAATGGCTTCAATCTTTTCAGGGTCCACATATATACCCTCCTCTGAGATAATGTGACCCAAATACTGAATTCTATCTCTATAGAAGTCACACTTGCTCAGTTTTGCATACAGCTGATGATCCCTGAGTAATTTCAATGTCAATCTCAAATGCTCTTCATGTTCTTTCTCATTCTTAGAATAAACAAGAATGTCATCAAGGAAAACAAGAAAAAACTTGTCCAAATACTTGCTGAAGACACTATTCATAAGGCACATAAATGTAGCTGGTGCATTTGTGAGACCAAATGGTACCACTACAAACTCATAATGCCCATACCTTGTCCTGAAGGTTGTCTTATGAATGTCTTCATCCTTGATTCTCACCTAATGGTAACCAAACCTCAAGTCAATATTGGAAAATACCTTTGCTCCTCTCATTTGATCAAAGAGGTCATCAATCCTAGGCAAAGGATATTTATTCTTCACCGTAACCTTGTTCAATTGTCTGTAGTCAATACACAATATGAGTGTACCATCTTTCTTCCTTACAAACAAAACTGGTGCTCCCCAAGGAGACACACTCGGTTGGATATACTTCTTTTCCAACAAATCTTGCAGTTGCATCTTCAATTCTAGCATCTCCAGTGTACTCATCCTGTAGGGTGCCTTGGACACTGGTGCTACTCCTGGCATGAGTTCAATTGTGAAATCAATGTCCCTCTTTGGAGGAAGCCCTGGAATCTCATTAGGAAACACATCCTTGAATTCCTGTAACACGTGATAGTCCTCCAACCTCAGAGTTTCATCATCTGTTGCCTCCAAAATATGAGTTGCATACAACTGGCAACCTTTCCTACAGAACTTCTTCAATTGCATTGATGAAACCTGCTTTACTGAAATCACCTTTGGAATACCTTTCACAACTACTAGGTTCCCTTCTTCATTCATACATTCGAAAGTCTTATGGTAACAATCAAGCTTCACCCTGTGAGCTTCTAACCAATCAATTCCAATGAGAACATCACAGGAACCAAGTGGTAGAACATTCAAATCTACACAAGTGACCAATCCAATCATAACCAATGGACATTTCTCTACCACTTCACTAACCTTTCTCTTAGTTTCGGTGGCTAGATGAACTAACCAAGACTTCCTATGCTTTACTTTCTTAAAAGCACAAATCTCCACTACTCTAGGAGTAATGTTACTGTGAGTAGAACTACAGTCAATAAAAATAGAAACAGATTGCTCAACAATCTTACCTGCTACTTCAACCACAGTTGACTGGTGATCTGCCTGGCGGTCCTCTAGTGTTGCATAAATCCTTGGGACTACCCTTGCTACTTGACCCACTGTTTCTGCTTCTTGAATGTTGTAAGTTGGCCTTGCACTCTCATTATAGAGTGGACAATTTCTGCGCATGTGGGGTCCTCCACATTTCCAACATTGAAGTGGTCCTCTATTCTGTTGTGGATCCTTAGGTTTTTCTCCTATCACTCCAACTGGATTACTCGCAGCTTGGGATGGCTACTTCTGCTGATTCCTGAAGTTAGAAGGTTTGAAACCTTTCTTTCTTTGGTCAAACTTCTCATTCTTCTTGTCCTTCCATGCCTTATGGTAATCTAGTTTACCTTTGCTTTGCTCATAGCAATACTTACCCTTCCTTATTGTTTCTTCAAGAGTTCTAGGTTCATAAAACTCAATTATATCTTTGTAAGACTGAGGCAATCCACTCAGAAAACACTGGACCTTAACTTTTTCATCTCTGATGTACCGGACATACCTCAACAATTCCAATAACTTATTCGCATACTCTTCCATGGTCTATTGTCCCAGTCTCAACTCATGGAACTCCTTAATCTTGTCATCATAATACCTGTCAGAGAGGTATTTATGCTTGAAATACTTCTTGAACTGTGTCCACTTTAGTCTCCTTTCATTGATCCTCTTTACTTGCTTGAAGTGTTCCCACCAAATGGATGCTCTTCCATTCAGATTGAATATGGAAACTCTTACCTTCATGTTTCCTGAATAATCATGCACTTGAAAGTACTTATTTACCCCAAGAAGCCAAGCTTCAGCTTCCTGTCCAGTCTTTACCTCACCATCAAATGTAGGAGGTTTGGATTTATTAAATTCATCCCGAGAGTGATCCCTATGGTGTCTCTTTCTTTTTATTTTGTGAGAAGAAGAACTTGAATCCCCGCTGGATTCTTCAGAGTCAGATGATCCACTAGAAGTCCTTCTCCTTCTCCTAGTACTGCTCTTACTGCCTTCTGGTCTTGATGTACCTCATCCGGAGTCTATCTTTCTCTACAACTCTGTTAAACTTTGCAACATTGCAGCATTCAGTTGATGTTTCTCTTCCTGGGATTTAATCAAGCTTCTCATGGTGGTTGCAACATCTGAGGGTGTCTCTTGGAATCTCCTTCCATTAGACTCTATGTCATCATTTTCATTATAGACATTTTCTCCCATGGCATCTTGTGCATGCATATAAGAATCCCGAGCATCATATCTGTCATGGGTTCTCATAACTGAACCACCACTTACTTACCAAACTGCACTACCTGAAATACTTCCCTTAAAGGTGACTATGATTCTGCAAACGTTTTAGTAACACAACTGTTAGATGCCTAACATTGATATAAATCAGATTTACTTACCTCCTCTTGGAAAATCATAAAATAACAAATTTTCCCAAACACAAGATTTTCTTCATCAAAGAACGTCTGTTTGAGGGGGACGACAGGGGTCAAGGGGGCTTTCCCCCTTGTTGCAGTGGTGGGTCGAGGGCAGCACCCTCAGTTTTTTTTTTTCTTTTTTTTGGTAAATCTATGATTTTCGCATAATCTGGCGCATAAGATCTCTACCAATTCTCCTTTTCAGCCCTAAAAATCCCACAGAAAAATAGTCAAAATCTACTAGGAAATCCCATAGAAAACTCCAAATTTCCTTGTGCAAAATCGAGTCTCATTCCAACTAACATTCCGACGTCTCGGCGTTCAAAACAACTAGCTTCTTCCAATGTATCGGTGGTCGGGTGCACTGTTCATTGGGAGGATAGTCCACTAAACAGCTGCAACGGCGGGTAGTGATCCCACTGCGGGTTCCGCAGACCATAAACTCATCGACTGTCGGAAGCTTTATCCACTATCGATAGTCGAAGCCTCTAACCTTCGAAAGGATAGTCCATTAGACAGTCGCAACGGTGGACATTCAATCCACTAAATTCATCCGATGTAGCTCATTGGAAACTGAATTAACTAGGTGTCAGCAATTTGTTTAACTAACCATCGCCGATGGCCGACGATTCCAGGACTTAGAGAAATTTTTGAAATTTTCCCTTTAGTCTTCCTTTTTGCCGCTTGATTAGCTCAATTCTCTTCTTTTTATCGGTGAAATAGTCCCATCAGTAGCTACAATGGTGGCCCATCATCTTCGATCTTCTTTCGATCAGTGGCTTGATCTGCTGAGGCATAACCTGATCGGTATCGACAATCTCTTCTCGTTGGAAGGCTAGTGCTCAAGGAGCTGGGAAAGGATAAATGCTAAGCTAGTGAGCCCAGCAGATCTAGGAATGCCTACACTAGAACTAGCCTAACTTCTAAGACACCCACACACACCCAACACAAGGAATCAGTTCCTTCTCTGCTACACAGTCCCTCAGGCCCTGACTTCCCTTCCAGTGCTATTCAGGGGTTGTTGAGAAGAAAGCCATCCCTCTAGCTCTATCTGTGTGGTTTCCAACACACTAGGTTTATCAAGCAAACCAAGCCCCCATCCCTGCTCCCAACACAGTCCGAAGACCAACCATTGCATACACGCAGTCACACAAGCGATTCACAGCTTGGGAAAGGAAAACAACTCCTGAGTTGTTCTTGGCCCTATCATGGCCAAAACAACTCCAAAACAGCTTACAACAGTCCCAAAAATGTAAAACAGACACAACTGACAATGTGAGGAAAATAACAATCCGTCCTCAACAATGAAGCCACCCGGGGAAAATTACACTATACACAATCTCTGAGTGTAAAAATGGCTCTCCACAAGAGAAATCGTGGGTGATAGTGACTGAACGGCCCCTAGCTTGCTGTGTGAGTAACCACAACACAGATCCCAATGCGTGAGAGAAGATTACGCCAGATCCCAAATATGAATGGAAACACACCAGATTCCTCTCTGTGGAAAATGTGGATGACAGTGGAAAACGACTCCTTCTCTTGGCTGTGTGAGACCAAAATAGGAAAGAATCCTCTGCGTGAGACACAGGATGTTTCTCCTTGCATGAGAATGAACAGAACTACCGCCCCTACGTGAGGATGAGCGGCAAGGGAGAGTCATGAGTGGGAAGTGTGAGAGCGTTTTCTTTTAGCACCGTTGTGGAGAGAGTGGAAAATCCTGGAGAGTTCTCTTCCTCTACCCAATGAGAGGTTTTCCATTTGCTGGTGGAGTGTGCGGGTGGGAAAGGACTGACAATCCTGCCACCCCCACTCCCAAAACAATAAATTCCTCAACTACTCAGCAGAACGTTTAAGGTGGTAGTTGGATGAGACATGGGAAGGTGAGTAAAACAAAGAGGGTGGTGACACATGGATTTTCCCCCATGGGCTTAAGGTTTAACATCGCCCCCTCCCTTATCCCTGGGAAAATCATGCCCCTTCTCAATTTAGTTGCCACGAACATAGATGGTTGGGTTATTTAATTAAAGATGCATATTTACATGATGACAAAACTTAATATATGTGCCGTATATCACGATATACCATCGGCAACGATTCCAATCGCTGAAACATAACACAAACAAATCGATCGTGGGGATTTTGCTTTTAGCTCCACACCATGATTAATTACAATATATACATCACGTACATTTAATGCATCGGGGTCAAAACCGGGGTGTTACACCTATGAAGTACATTGTTCCAAGTTTTGTTCCAAGTTTGCGCATAGCAGCAACAACATGCATGGATGATGAAGCAACATTAAAGGAGTGACTGGAGAATTTGGTACATCTTGAGGAAGAAAACTTTGTCGCTGGTTTTCACCAACGTGTTGAGAAGGATCAAAAAAAGGCTTGGCATGATCGACACATTAAGCACAAACAGTTTCAACAAGGAGACCTGGTCCCGATGTATGACAGCAATTTTGCAAAGCACCCAAGTAAGCTACAGATGTCGGCTAGGTCCATATCTTATTAATTCCATTACTTTGGGAGGTTTCATGCAACTATAGCAGTTAGATGGAGCGATGCTGCCCAAGTTAGTGAATGGTAGAAAGCTGAAGCCATACAAGATGGGCCCGGAGCTGCATGATGCTTGAGGAACTGCGCGATGAAAAAAAAATAACTTTTAGTTTCTACATGAGATGATAGTGAGAAGGATCGCACACTGAGAGGAAGTGGATGTGCAAGTAGAGGAGCCAGTAGTGCAATCAGGAAGTTCTGTTGCAATAGTCGCAGGGTTGCGACATAGTCAAATCAATATTAAATGTAGACAATTAAAGCAGTTAATCGGTGGCGCTTGTTGAAGCAACACATACTTATGGTCAATCTGAACGTTGGATTGACATGATTGTTGGTGGATTCGAATGATTAATGCTTAATTGGGTCAAAATGATTAAAGATGATTTGGTCATGATTAGGATTCGATCGACTTGGTGCTATAAAAAGGGGTCGAATACGGTTGGCATTCACCATTGTGAAATATTGAGAATTGACAATTTTTCACAGATTTGTGTTGTGTTGAGTTGTTGAGTTGTTGAGTTGCAGAGTGCAGTAAGTAGTTGATTTGTTGAGAAGCACAAGGGTTTAGTGCCCATTGATTATTGTGGGAACTGGTGTGGCATGTTGCATGAGAAAGTCACGGTCGATATTTCTAGCGAGTGGGATTCACTGGTCATCAGAATCACCATTGAAGAGGAAGTAGAAATCATGCCGATGGGATCCTCATCAATTCCAAAGAAGAAGAGAGGAGCACACCTTCCCAGCTTGCCAATACAAAGGAAACGACAGAATAGGAAGTCTCCCCAAGCACAGGTGGAGGCACCTATGCAACCAGGTCCATTAAGTTTAGGTGTTGTGGAATCATAATCCCGCATAGGGGTGTTTGCTATGGACATTCCTGGTTATGTTCCTCCCATGTGACCTGATGCAAAACCAAGGAAGATGACAAAGAACCAGGAGTACCTAGTGAATATGCCAGCAATACCGCAGGGCATGGTTTGCACCGTGGACATTGTGCCTGCGCTGATGCAAATGAAATATGATGATCATGACATGATTGTGTCAATATAGATCATGAAGGGTCCCTATGAACTAATGGTAGCAATTGGAGGTGGCCCAATAGTACGCATTCCCACGGACTGGGCACGAGGCTTTCAAATATCTGGGTTGTTAGATCTGATAAACATGCTACACTTTGGGCAGTTGAATGAGGTGAATTCATGCACGAAGAAGCTCTTGGCATGCTTTCATGGTGGGATCTTGTGGTTGGACTGGCCGATCGCAGTCACCATGCCGATCATTTTTGAGATTTTAGGGTTTCCCAAGGACGGGCCTGACCCTTTGCAATACTTCAAGGGGAGAGAAAATGATAGGAAGTTGGCCACAAGGCTGAAGAAAAAATATGGTTTGAAGCACGATGGACGGGCGTACCGTGTCGACAACATAAATGATCCAGCTATGTGCATTGGAGCACGAATTTTGGAGAGTAATATTGTGAGGATGAATAGACTGAACTAGTGTAATTCAGGGGTAATTGCATGTGCAGAGCAGTGTGCGCAAGGAGTACAAATGAACTAGTCATTATTTTTTATGAACCAGTTGACAAGATGCATTGGCAATCCAGGAAGTACAATAGCCGTTCATATACAGCTGGTTGTTGATTCTGATTGTGCTCATGGCATGGATGGAACCAGAAGATTACTAGGGAATGGATGTCGATGCGGTAAAATTTTGCAAGGGAGAATGCTACCAGAATCTCTGGTGGGTGAAGGAAGTCAGCCAACTAAATGACTGCCCAGTTCAGTTCTAGATTTATTGGGAAGCATTGCAGGCTGCAGCTATGAAAATTCTATGATTGTCTGAGGAGGCCGTGACAAAGTTTCAAGGTATTGTGCGGTTTGTGATTGTCCCGCATGCCATTCATATGCAAGCATGGCGTGACCCAAACAAGCAATGGTTACCGACACCTTACAAGTTGTCTAACATGGAGCCAGAGACCATTGTCGATGATTGGCCCATAGCATGGAGAGAACTATTCATCCTAGATGAAGTATTGACGAGTCCACCAGCGGATGCACCAGTTGATCCTGTACCTGAGCCTAATCAACAGAGCCACCATGATTCAAAAGAAGAGTCGTCGCGAACCCCTACTGACTTAGAACCAAAGCGGGTGTTTGAAGAATCAAGAAAAAAGAAGCGACAAGTAGCACAACCCCAGGGATTGAGGCTCAGTTGAACCAGTTGGTTGCAGTAATTAGAAACACAACGGATGCATAAGTTGAAGAGATGAAGAAACAAGCACAAGATGGATTTAGTGAGGTGAGAACTCGCCTCGACTCATTTTTTGATGCATTTGTGAAGAAGACACCGAAGGCAGCACTTGTACAGACCCTTGGATCAATCAGCACTGGGACGCGAATTCGGAATGTGCAAATTCTACTGCATGCAACCGAGACCAACAATGAGGATCTCAATGCCTCCCTATAGCAATTAAAATATTTTTCCATCAACATCAACGCATTATATACACAGACGTTGGTGCATATGAAGAAGGTCTCCAATCAAGAGTTGGCAGACAGGGAACAAAGTATCATCGATTGATTCTTGTGAACGCGGGAGAAAGAGGCATAAGTGCAGAAAGAGGTCAAATATTTGAAGAAGGAACAAGAGCACCAAGGAAATTGAGGAGTTGAAAAAGGAACAATATTGATTAGTGGTTGAGAAAGCGCATCTCTGGGACAACATAGTGCAATTGGAAGAGGCAATTACGGATGCGTGTTAGCACGTATTCAAGAGCATGGTGGAGTTGGATGTGGTAGCGAATGAAGCACGACTTGGGGCAGTCATTGCATAATTCCAGCATGACAACACGGAGTTGCAGGAACTAGTCCATCTAGACACCCCACTAGAACAAGCGGCAGAGAGGGAAAGCACCATGGAGGATCTAGCAACACAACTAGAGGAAATGGAACAAGAAGACAAGAAGGTGACTGAAGAGACTACAATATTTTGGGGAAGTGTAGTCTAGGATGAACAATTAGAGAAACTAACAATATAGTTGCAGGAGGTCGACGGGTAGCTGGAGACATTGAAGAATTCAATTAGAGTGATCCCACCAGTTGTTCATATCACCAAGTCTGCGTAGTTCAAGGAGTTACAGCAGTGCATGGAAAAATCAAGGGAGCATTAGCAAAGGCAAAGTACACAGTTGGATGGGTTTCAAGAAATTGGAGCGCAACTTTCGGTTGAGGCAGCCGTTGTGCTGTAGGTCGATCATGAAGGAAAAAAGGATGTTACTAAGAAAATTGTTGAGCATCCATTAGTGCATGATTTGATAGGAAGCCAGGAGATTGATGAAAAGGTCAAAGAACAGGTGAAGGAGATCACTCAGTAGTACAAGGACTTCAAGCAAAATATCAGTGAATACACCATGTCCAACTCACGTGGCTTGAGGGCGAGCCACAAGATTATGTGGGGACCTGTTGGCAGGTGGTTTTGGGATAAGTTACTTGTGCAACATTTCAGATGTTGCGCAAGGTCAAAGATGTCGCACAAGGTGGAAAGCAGCGCACAAGTTGGAATTAGAGTATTTTAAGTATTTTAATCATATTTTGTAGTTTTGGACCGCATTTTGTGGATAGTGGTCAATATTTTGTAGAATCTGTTAAGAATTAGTTAGGAAGTTGGTTAAGTGGACCACTGACGTAAAGGCGCAAGCCTATAAATAGATGTCAAATTGCAAATATTAGTCTCTTCTTAGCTTCATCTAAGAACACTTCTGAGTATAAGTTGTTGAATGATTTTAGGTACTTGTTGGATCTGCATATGTGATTGAAGAACTATTTTGAGAACTCATTTTTTGATGTGGTAGTTAATATGACATGACGGAGGTTGAGTGGAACTACTATGTCTTTTATTGTTTTCCTATTTTCTGTGATCCAAATGTGAATGTAATGTGTATCTGCGACATGGATCTGTGATATGATGCAATGTTTTTCTGCTTTAAATGATATTATAGATCTGTCTATGCATCAATGTCTTATTAAATTCTCTCACAGAAATCTTGAGACAAAGCACATACTCACAAGAGATTCAAGACAATTTAGGCATGAAATGACATAACGGTACTGTAATAGGAGGTTGCAGTAGTATATTATCAAAATAGGAATGAAAATCAATAATACAATGTCATGCAAACTTGCATGAATGGAGACAATTCAAATTCACTAGAGATCATTCAAATTGAATGAATGGGTGTAGCTTAACTGTCTATTAGCCACACTGAACACACCAATTAACCACTAATATAGCCATGGTTGACTCTAATTGAATCCTAACTAAATCAGAGTGCAATAAATGACTAATTCTAACTGAATGTAACTCAAGTACATGTCACTGCACATCAATCAGTAAGTGGTAGTTCATCACTAACTCCAGCAAGCTCCGATGAAGTGAAATGAACTAATACTGGTCAACATAAGTTGTTGGAGGCGCATTAACTCACTCCAGTTCACCCAAATCAGCCCAAAATAAACAATGACATGAGGGAGGCGCCTTTACAACTCATCTTAATTTATTTTTAGGTGAAACAAAATTCTTTTAACTATTTGGTGCACTTATGACACTGAGATCACCCTAGAATTGCTCCCTAATTGAAGGAGGAAGCCTAGTTAGCCACCTTGATTGGAGGAGAAGGCTTAGTTGGCCTCCTTGATTGAAGGAGGGCATGAGTGTGATCATGTTGATGTAATGGTGTGCTGATGATGATTCCAACTCGAGTCAATAAACTTAGGATAGTGGTTAATTAGGCCAAAATTGACCAAATAGGTGTGTGGGCTAGATAATGACTCCAACAACCCCCCTTAAGCTATACTCAGGAGGAGTAAAATAAAATGCATGAAATTATAGGGCCCTGGAAACAAAGGCCATAGGTCACCGTGTACAATAAAGTAACTCTAAAATGCTCAAATAAAATACTAAGTGAGGAAAGAGGGAAACCCCAATGGGAAATCCCCCCCTCAAGGTGAATAGTGAAGAAGTAACTGATCACCCTAATGAACTCATCCCCAGTAGTGAACGAAGATAAGTGAACTTTTTCTCAATAAATTTATTGGTGAAGATATCTTCAATATGCTCATCTATAGGGCAGTATTGCAAAACAATGGTCATGTCATGCACCAAATCCTTGATGTAGTGCATGTGTATCTCTACATGTTTGGTCCTCTGCCACTGAACTAGATTTGTGGAGATCTTGATAGAACTTTGGTTGTCACAAAATATGACTGTGGAAAAATCACTACCTATCTCAAACTCTGAAATAATGCCTTGCAACCAAACAACTTGGATGCAAGCATTCACTACTCCCTTGTACTTGGCCTCTGCGGAAGACAATGTAATGGCAGCCTGCTTTTTTCTAGACCATAAAATGGGTGCACCACCAAACATAAATACATAACCAGAAGTGGAATTTCAATCTATGGAATCCCCTGCCCAATCTGAATCTATATAACCTACCAACTCTAGCTCAGAATCTGCAACATAGTGAATGTCGTAGGATCTTGTGCCCTGAATGTACTGAAGGATCCTCTTTGTTTCCTTCCAATGGAGCTCATGAGGATGCTGAATGTATCTTGATACAGCATTCATGGCATAACAAACATCAGGCCATGAATTTTTCAAGTATAGCAAGCTTTCGATCAACTGGCGGTAAATCGTGTAATCCATGGGTGGAGTGGATTTTCCCTCTTCAAGGCTGAACCTTGAGAGGAAAGGAGATGGTGCAGCATTGAACTCAGACATGTTAAACTTAATTAACAGTTCTGCAATATATTTTGACTGATTTACCACTATCCCATCAAAATCTTGTGATATTTCAAGCCCTGGAAGTTGCTTCAGGAGCCCCAAATCGCTCATCTCAAATGCATCATGAAGAGCAGTTTTTATGAAAGCAATCGAAGCAAGTGTGCTTCCTGTTATCAAACAATCATAAAAATATAATACTATGATAATAATATTACCACCATACCGCTTCAAATATACATTATCAAGATATTTGCATCTCTGGAAGTTTTGTGAGAGCAGAAAGGCATCCATCTTGGCATACCATGATCTTGGGGCATGTTTCAACCCATATAATGAGCTCTGCAAATTACATACCAAAGAAGAATATGATGTATACCCCTAGGTATGCTTAATGTATATTTTTTCATTTATGTATCCATCAATAAAGGAACTCTTGACATCCATGTGATGCACCTCCCAATGCTTGGATGCAGCAATGGCCAAAACTAGCCTGATGGAGTCCATCTTTGCCACCGGTGCAAAGGTCTCATGATAGTACACACCTTGGAATTGGGAGAACCCTTTTGCAACAAAAATTGATTTGTAATTTCAGTTTGTGCCATCAGCACCAACCTTTGTCTGAAACACCCACTTGCATTGAACTAATTTCCTCACAGGTGGAAGAGAAACTAGCTCCCAAGTAGCATTTTTCCGAAGAGAATTAAACTCTTCGTCCATAACATCTTTTTGTCTCGGATATTTCTGAGACTGTTAGTAGGAATTAGGATCTGGACCAATAATTAAATAACAGGTCTCATACATCAATGAATCATGACAAGAGAGATAAATACCTGCTCTTTGAAAATTAAATCGAGTTCTTCTTGGATCAGCAGGATTTCTAATGTTTTTCCCGACGGAAGAGAGTGCATTTTTTGCCAAAGTTGGGAGATGATTTGGAATCTCAGAATCTGATTCTGAACCTTATATGTTTTTATCACTGATAAAGGATATCATATCTGCAAAATCATAGCCTTCACTCCCACTTTCATCACCCAAATGATCAACAAAACAGGAGGGAATTTCAGCATAATTTTCTTCAACTAGTTCTACCTCTTGGAGAGGCTCTTCGAAACAAACACTTCTTTCAATGAATATCTATGTGTTTCTGTTATTCAAAAGTTTGAATCCCTTATATTCTTCTGGATATCCAATGAAAAAAAAAATTATTACTTTTCGGTTGCAAATCTTTCCTCTTGTCATGCGGAATTCGAGCCCATGCAGTGGACCCAAAAACCTTGAAATTTGACACATCCGGCTTGTGTCCAAAATAGGCTTCGAAAGAAGTCTTTCTTTTCATAGAAGAGTGAGGTACTCTATTCTGAATGTGTGTAGAAACAGTCATGGCATCATCCCATAGGTTAGCAGCTAAAACTTCGGCTTCCAGTATGTAGGTAGTCATCTCTTTGAGGGCCCGGTTTTTCCTTTCTGCAACACCATTTTGTTGTCGTGTGTAAGGAACATAGTGCTGGATTTGTATCCAATTGTCAGCACATATTTGCAGCAATTCAGAACTGATATACTCCATCCATTATCATATTTTATATATTTTATATTTCTCCCAGAGGCATTCTCAACCAGTGCTTTGAACTCGGTGAATCTTTCCAAAAAATCAGATTTTTTCTTTAGAAAGAAAACCCAAGTGTATATGGAGAAATCATCAATGAAGGTAAGTACATACCGTGAACCACTCATGGATGTAGTAGGTGTGTGTCCTCTGATATCAGAATGAATCATCCCCTAAATACTTTTTGCATGGATTTCCTTTCCCTGATCAAACTTGTGCTCAAGGTGTTTGCCGACAATACAACCTTTTCAAATTCCACTGGAAGATTGATGGCTGGGAGGCCTTCAACCATGGAATTTTTCTGAAGTTTATACAAGTATTTGAAGTTCAAATGAACAAATCTCTCATTCCATAGTGTACCGACCTCATTCCCATGAGTCAGAAGAGCGGTGGGCTTTGCATCCGCAACAAACTGGGAAAACTCCTAGGCCTTAACATGATGGTTTGTTATGTCTTTTGCAACAAATTTATCCGATGCAATCTCAGTGATTTCAACATCATTTGGGCTGAAAGTAACTCTCTTGAGAACTTAGGTATGAGTCATTTGATATACACTCAAAATATTGGAGGCCAAGGAGGGTACATACAGAACATCAAAAAAACTGCCATGTTCAAGTTTTACAGTACCTTTGCCTTTCGAAATGATCTGAGAATCATCTCCCATGTGGATGGGAATGATTTTGTTGGTGTCCACGGATGAGAAGGAACCTCTAATTTCCATCATGTGATTCAAATCTCCAGAGTATATGAGCAAATATTTGGGCTTCGAGGTTGTTTCCATGAGAGTATGTCCTCTTTCTTTTTGGGTATCTCGATCTTGATCATCTCTCTTCCGAACACTCTTCGAAAGATTCATTTTGTTTCTCTCGAGGAGAGAAGTCATATGATCAATATTTTTCTTCATGCATGCATGTTCAGGGTGGACTCCCTTCCCGCAATAGGAACACTTGACTTTCTCTTTGCCTTGTTTTCCTTTGTTCTTTTGTTTCTTTGAGCTGGAAGACTCTTCTTGTTGCTGGTTCTTTTCTTTAGGCTTTGGAGCATCAAATTTGGCCTTTTGATTCTTCTGCTTTCCTTTACCCTTTAGATCTTTGGGCCCCAAAGAAAATAGTGCTTGATCTTTTGAGGATTTGATGATCCTCATCTGCACAAGCTTGTCATGCTCATTTGTGGGGGACTTAATGAAGGCATCGAGTGAAGGCAATTTCCAATTTGGGATTGTTAGCTTCCCAATATGGAATGTGGAAACAAAGACTGAATAATTTGAACCAAGTTTTGAGAGGATAGCTAGGATTAGCTGATAATCATCCTTCTCAACCTTGCATTGATTTAACTAGAGCACCAAGTGCTTGAATTTTGTGAAAAAAATCATTCATAGTTTCGTAGCTACCTGGATTCAGGGAAATCAACTCATTTTCTAGCTAATAGATCTGTAGATCATATTATTTATCAAACAAGGAAGTGATTTGATCCCAAATCTCCTTCGGAGTCTTCAATCCTGTGATGTGGAATAGAAGATCTTTGGAAATAGGCAAACACAAGAAACTATAAGCTTCATCCAGCTTATTCCAGTATTTTATCTTCTATGCAGTAGCATTAGGTTATGTTTCTGTGTTCATTGTGACTCTCTAGAGCCCTTTTGAACGGAGTTGAATCTCCATATCCTCCTTCCATTGGTGGTAATTGAAAGGAGTAAGAGGATCTATAGTTGAAGCCATGAAACTAAGGTAGCGAATGCAGTGAAGGGCCTATAAAAACCTGCAATCAACACAAAAAGGGCACCATAAGGTTGAACAGCCTACACATTTTAGGTTTTCATCACACTCAGCTTAATTGATCAAGCAAGCTTGATCAACAATTCCTTTGCTTAGGACTTATGTCATAAACCTTTGGCTTCTGGTGTAGTGCTGGAATTTTTGAGATTTTTTTGCTCAATTTTTCATGCTAGATCCGTCAAAAATCATGTTTTCTTGAAGAAAGAGCTTTGTCCCATCGTGGCTCTGATACCATGTTAAATTTTGTCGCAGCAATCTTGAGACAAAGAACAGACTCACAAGAGATTCAAGACAATTTAGGCATGAAAGGACATAATGGTACTGCAATAGGAGGTTGCGGTAGTATATTATCAAAATAGGAATGAAAATCAATAATACAATTTCATGAAAACTTGCATGAATGGAGACAATTTGAATTCACTAGAGGTCATTCAAATTGAATGGATGAGTGTATATTAATTGTCTGTTAGCCAAACTGAACACACCAGTTAACCACTAATCTAGCCATGATTGACTCTAACTGAGTACTAATTGAATTGGAGTGCAATAAATGACTAAGTATAACTTAATATAATTCAAGTACATGTCACTACATGTCAATCAGTAGGTGGTAGTGCATCACTAACTCCAGTTAGCTTTGATGAAGTGAATTGAACTGATACTGGTAATCAGTAGTTGTTGGAGGCACATTAACTCACTCTAGTTCACCCAAATCAGCCCAAAATAGACAATGACATGAGGGAGGTGCCTTTACAACTCAAATTAACTGATTTTTAGGTGAAAAAACATTCACTTAATGGTTTGGTGCACTTCTGACACTCATATCACCCCAGAATTGCTCCCCGATTCAAGGAGGAAGCCTAGTTAGCCTCCCTAGTTGAAGGAGAAGGCTTAGTTGGCCTCCCTGATTGAAGAAGGGCATGGGTGTGCTCATGCTAATGTCATGGTGTGCTGATCATGATGCCAAATTGAGTCAATAAACTTATGATAGTGATTAATTAGTCCAAAATTGACCAAATAGGTGTGTGGGTTGGATAATGACTCCAACATGTCTTTGTTGTGAATCAGTTATGTTATTGTGATCTGTTGAATGATGGTACAATTATGTTAATGCATAATATGAATGATTGTATCTATAGAATGATGTTGCACTAAGTCATTAAGTAGACACATGGTCCTCCTCCATACTGCAAAAACTTAGTTTCGTCAGCTCTACCTCAAATATCTCGGGTTAGACTTCATTTGCTCTGCAGGTGTTGCCAGATGGGGTGAAACTTGTATGGGCTAGTGCTCAGGGAGATCGTGGTGCTTTGGGTGTCTACAGAAAGTGAACCCCTATCGATTAGTTTTCAACAGTGATACATACAACTAATATGCATCGATGCTCTAATAAAAACTCACCATTTAAATTGTTTTATTTTTAAAAATTTGTTTTACCTGAGTGGGCCTAATGTTTAAGAACAGGTGTTTCCTCCTAGGATTTCACAAGTTCAAAACTAGAGGGGGGTAGAGTATGTACACCTCGATTGACTTTAGTAATAAAATCATTATGTGGAAGGGGTCCCTTTTCCCACAAACAGGGGTTCCATACACAAATGTGGTGTTTGTCTTTGTTGTGACCTTAAATTCACATTGTTATTATTATATCATGTTTGCACATCATTCTATGTACGGGTTAATAGAGCATTGGTGTGTATTTCAATATAATGTGCACAGACTAACCAAGTATTGTTTTTACCTAAAAATTATTTAATTTATTTGTAAAATATATTTAATAGTTTATCTATTTAATGATGCAAGGCCTTCATTGATAGAAGATGGATGATAGAAGCTTAAGAAAACATTATTCTTGCAATGAGCACAATGGGAGCGCATCACAAAAAGTGAGAAAAACATGTTTTTTGAAATTTTACTATAAAATACTATGTTTAAATTATTTGTATGTTTAAATTATGTGTATTGGTTATGTACATGATGTAGAGCAAAAAATTGAAGAAAAATGATAAGAATGTTCGCAATCTAAGTGTAACAGGTCGTAAAACCTTGATGAACAAGTTACAAAGAGATGAATTATATGAGTTATAAGGTAATCAACGAAAAAAATGCTTGAATATTTAATAATATGTACTTCTTATGAATAGTTCTTAATATGTTTCAAACAAACTATTTCACATTTGTTGAGTGTTGTGCAGAGACCAAAAACGAGGGAAGGGAATGTTTTCCAAAGAAGATAAAAATTGTGATGGATGTAAATGATGATAAATCGGTCCTTAGTTCATCTAGAGTGGTGTTGAAAGTTAATGAGGTGGGGGGCATGGGTTATAAAACTATGAGGGATATAGCGGAAAGAACTTATGGATGTACTTTCCACTTATATTACCAAAATCAATCCAATGATTCCAAGAATCACGTTATATATAATCTATAGGAAGTGTTTCCATAACAATGATCAATGAGACTCGTCAGACCTGCAATACCGAAAACATACACTAACAAAAAAATTAAAATTAAAATAATATTCCTAGACATGTTTTTCTCTAATATGTATATACTATTACAAAAAAATATGAAATTAATATGTTGGTTATATTTACTTTCATATCAATATAAAAACTTGTTTTCTGTGATTTTTTGTTTTTTAAGGAATATTTTGAAAATCAGGATGAATAAGGTGATATGCAAAAAACTCCAGTAGGGATGTCCAAAAAAGTGTGCAAGGAGATGGTTAAATAATTTGGTGTAATTGCATAGTAGGAGGAACCATCTCAACCAAGATGTGCATCAAATTAGTATGTCATGGTATATTTTTTTGTGTATATAGGATTTAATTATTGCATGAAATATTAATTTCTAATTGTTTTGTTGTATAAAAGAAAGCAAAATGGAACACATTAAACACATAATTAATGACAACAAGAAAAAGAAGTGTTGATTGCAAAATTTGTTTCCATACTCAATATTTCATATATGTTGTGATATTTATATTTTAACTGTTTTACACTCGTCCTTGGATGTCTTCTTACAGGTGTTAAAATACAAAAAAGAGGAATCCAAAGAAATGATTGGCATTTGGGTTAAGTATGGATTTGTGAGTATATGTTTTGGTATTAAGACTTAATTGTGCAATTTGTAAGCAGTTGTGTTTTTTTACTTCTCTCGTTTTATAATGAATAGAACAACAACAAACTTTTGTATTAAATCTATGATTTGTCATCGTGTTTAAAAGTTGCAGGAAACAAAGCTGGAGTGGATCCAACAAAAGAGTTGTTGAGAAACACCACAAGGAATGACTTTGAAAGAATGTGCATCGACTATCCTTTATGAATCACTTCTTGCTATGGTATGCTTTTTTATTTACATAATCATGTATATGATTTATTTTTGAATTATTCTTTTTTATTCATATAATAATGTATATGATTTATTTGTTTGTAGATGGAACATGAAGAGCAGGAACAAAATCAAACCAATCAACGAAACATTCAACCAAATAAACCAAGTACATGAATACCATCTACAAGTGATGAAGAAATGAGGCACCATGAAAGTATATTGAGCATTGGCAACAATTCAAGTGAAGAATGATGATCAATATATATATAACTCAATTTTATTGCAATTTGTATTTTTTAAATGATTGTCTATGAAAATCAAAGATTTTGTTTAATGCACTAGACATATTGTCTCAATTAGTTGCCAACAAGTGTAAGAATTACATATTGACATTTTGATTATTCAAACCTTTCTGTTGTCCATTTTTATCATTGCAAGCCTTTTATTATTACATATATAATAAATGAGTTTCTTATTATATTGCATTGTCCATTGTTATAAAATGTTACATTGTTGCTTAAATATATGGATGATTAAATATTGCAATGAATAGATGTATCCAATGGTATAACACATTAATGCAGTCATTAGATCCAAACATAATAATTCAAATTCAAATATAAATATTATTATAAAAAATATTTCATTTTTTATGGCTAATGAAATGAAAAAATTAATAATTGAACTCTATATGTGGTGCAAGACATACACAATTCTTTCATGATATTTTATTCCATCTTAAAAGTGCTCTCCAGTGATTTTAAACCCATAAACCATATTGGTTCTTCAATATGATATAAACACCCTAGTTCTTATATACATTTAGTGCATCAATACACATTTTCTTAAAATGCACTGCTAATACCATTGAAGGATTATTGATGATTTCAAATTTAGTGGAATTTTCGGTGTGCACAAAACGATAAGCACAATTTGTTCTTTGTGAACCTTGTTTTCTAGTTTTTTTTGAAAAGATAATAAGCATCGATTCTATAATCCATACTTAACTGGGAGATGTTATCATCCGTGCACAATGAATTAGGCCATATATCAATGGACGGCACCCATATATCACATTTAAATTAACAACGTTGGTGCTTTTTGAGATACAAAGCACCAATTCTATAATACATATGTAATGCTTTGGCCCTGTCAATTGAGTGTAAAGCATCAGTGTGTCACATTTAAAGAATATCCCATGGTGCTTTACATAAATGGAAAGTACCAGCGTGGAATATTTAATGTATATGCACCAATGTGTGTGTTATGAAAATGCATTATTGTGTTTTCTCTATGTATGTGCACTAAGAAAAACCTCTGCTATAACCTCCAACCGCAGAAAGTTTTTTTTAGATACGATAAATTTCCATTACAACCTCCACCAAACCATCCATTACCTTTTTTGGAGGTTTTATGGGAGGTTTTTTAATTAATTTTTCCCAAATTCATAACACTAAAAGAATTTACAAAAACCTTCGCTAGAAGGTATTTTCCTTGTAGTTTTCAGTTCTCATTTAGGATCATCTTATTCAGGATCTTTATAGCTCGTATCACCACATTCACCCAGTGTTGCTAACCCTTTTGGGAAACCAACAACCAATATTTTTTGTCATATCCCCCCATGCTGATGCATCCAATGAAAATATATCGAGTGGAATCCAATTAGGTGCAATTCCATATGCACTTGGTGGAAATGCCAGTGGAAACTCGATCTCATCCAAAAATTTCGACACCAATTATTCCCTTTATGGGTAGTATAAACCTACTATATTTGTCCAAATTAATTAATGGTCCTATTTTTCCTCTAATGCCTACCAAGATACCCTTAGACATCCCTAAGTTTGAAGGTAAGGTGGGAAAATCATTTCCTTTCATCTATGGTGCTCCTCCAATAACATCATTGATGATCCTATCTGATTGCATTTTTTTCAAAGAACCCTTACTGGTGTAGCAATGAAGTGGTACATTGAACAACCACCTAGGACACATCCTAAATTTGTATCATCGACTTCCACTTTTCTAACATTTTTCTAGTTACCTATTTGTTATGATGAAGATGTAGAGATTCTCTTGTCATATCCTTAGACTACAATTACCCTAATCATGAACCATATCCACGAATGGAAAAGATAAAGGATACTTTGAAAGATCATGTTATATGGTTGCATCTTCCTATATTGATTCTTGAAATATCTACTACCCACCATAACTAAGGATGTCACTTCTGAGCAATTGTAATTGGAAGAGAAATCCATCTTGAAGGCTCAACAATATGACTTAATTTATACGCAATCCAATTATTTATACTTTTCCATACCTAATGCACCTCATAGTGATTCCTCACACTAAGATCAGTTAGGGACATCCCGTTTTGTGGATGGATTGATTGATTCCATAACATCCTCGCCAAACCCATACCACCAAGTTCCCACCTCCATGAGAAATTATTTGTATGGTAATCCCCCTAGTGTTGAGTGTTCTAGTGTAGGGAAACATGTTATGCCATACTACCCTCTCAATTGTTTGCACTCATCCTCACATGTAGAAGTGTGTACCTCTTACTTAGTTCATCTTGATGCCCCAGATGTTCATGGTCCCATGTGTAGTGAGGCTATGTTTGGTAATGCTTTTACCAAACAACATCATCATCATCCCCCTTTCTCGCAAGGGAATATTTATGCTAAAAAAAACACACCCACTCAACCTCTCCCCAAAAATTCAAATGTGCAACCTAATCCAAATAAAAAGAAGAAAAGGGGGAAGAATAAAGGAATTTACTATTAATGTTTGATCAAAATTGAAGATCTTTGAACTTTGAAACTTTTAGCAATACGAAAATACTGAACACTGAATCAATGAACCATGAAAATCATTCAACTACATAAATAATTCATCCACAACACAAGATGTACCCTAGGGAAAATACTCAAAACAGAAAGGATGAAAACCCACAACAATTCTTCAGAGTATAATAGATAGATTGCAGAGAATGACTTTTACAACATAAGCAGATTGCTTGATAAGAGAAAAAAAGGGGCAATAGAGAAGAGAGATCAACTAAATCAATTGTTATGAACTTTCCATGTGTCCAGTGTTAGAAGTTTAACAATTTTATGCCAAAAACAATAGGATCACTGAAAGAAAGACAAGCACAACAGCAAAAAGAGAACAAAAATATTTATACTGGGAAACCCTATTGGGGGAGAAAACCCAACAAAACATCATTAATATAGAATTCAACCAAGTACAGTGTAAAACCCAAAGAACAATACTAGTAGCTTAATCTCTCAGCGGGACTCCTTCTCACTCTTGCGCACTTGCTTGAATGTGAAGTGTGTCCAAATGAGGGACGCACCTCTTCTATTTATACTCATCAAGTGAGTGACAACTTAAACTAACTAGATCATCATGTTGCTCTAAACATGACCAAATTACCTATGTAAATCCCATGAAATGGCCTAGTTCATAAAGTTGACTCTTACTTTTGTGGGTACTATTGCCCCTACTTACAATGGAATTTTTACCTCGTGACTTTTACATGACCAATTACATCAATGACGTCTCTCGAAGGAGGAATAAAAATAATATAATAAATTACAATAAAATATCTTTCGAAGTTACATTTGTTTAACACCCATCACATTAATAACAAGCCAAAACAACCTCCATCCAAAGAATAGTGAATTGATGTGATGAGAATGCTTCCCTAGTGCATAATAATGTGCCTTGTATGCACTGGTGTCGAGTCGGTTCCTAGGACTCCTCACCATGCGCAAGATATGTGCCATACCTTTAATCAGGGTCATTAACTCGTAGTTGAATGACTTTGGAGTGAACTTAGCATATTTAAATGGATGTTGACCACTTAGTTAACATGATAGCATAAGTGTCATGGTGCTTAAACTAAGTGTCATCCATGCAAAACACTTTATTTACTATTATTAACTTTGCATGGATTTACTTAATTACTTAACTAAATGCATAAATTAATATTTCAACTGATGCTTTGATTGAGGCACTAATTAAGGCATTCATATTCAACTAAAGCTTACTAATTCAAGTTCATTGTTCATCTGCATGGGCAATTCAAATTCTCTTTTTCTTTATCTCTTTATTGCATATCTCTTTCTCGTATTGCATGGTCTATGTGTTAATATTAACCATATATTAGATCATATTATACTCAGAAGAATCGTCGCATGCTATGATCATATTATATTACCCCAAAACATATAGTCATATGCTAAAGTAATTCACTCTAAATGTTATCAGTCTCTAGAGGAGACTTAATAACTTTATCCATCTCGAATGACCATGGTTAGTAATATATCACATAACATTTTTTGCTACAACATGCAAAGCACTTCACATCTATAATCGGAGGCCCACCTCATAGGGTATTTTCTTTCATAATCATGTGACTTGATATCAAACACAGATCTAACTTCATATAAATCACAAGTATTCAGTATTGATATCAACCACAAGACTTTACAATACAACATCACCTCCTCAATCACATGAGGATATGTATGACTTGATACAAACCACAAGTACTAAATTTATATAAACCACAACTCCAGAGAACGACTCTTGATGTGGTACATTCAACACTTCCTCTCAATGAAGGAGAAATTCTTTGCTATTCCAGACATTCTCTTCCATACCAGACATTTTCTGCCATACCAAACATTTTCTGCCATACTTATATTGTCTTAAAATTTCCCATACTTCGTTACACATAGAGGCTTTGTTAACACATCTATATTCTTGCAATATTCCCTTCAATAAAAAAAAGTACCAAAGTATTACCTTATAGGACCATGACTTCGATAGAGTGATACTTCATCTTAATGTGTTTCAACTAAACATGAAACACTAGGTTTTCAGAAATCTTGACTCTAACACCTAATAATTGTAGGCTCAAGTCTTTCACCCCAGTAGGTAGCTTCCCAAGCTACACTACTCTTAGGCAGGTAGTACTACCCATAATACACTTTTCTTATGTATTACTCTCCGACATACATCTTGCTTTTGTAGTCCTAGTCGCAATACACTTAGATTTTGTTATACTAACCGCAATACACATAGTTGATCCCAAGCTATATAATAGGTCTACTATGTATAAAAATGCAACAAGGAACCTATTATAATGTACCTCAAAGGCACTCTAACATATTCTTAGTAATAAGCATAAAATACAACAAGTCTACCAAGTATATTAAGAGACCAACATGTTACTTATTTATGGTAGCATATTCTAGATCCGAACCAAAATGTAGTTTCCCTAAACTAGAAACTATGGATTTACAATCCATTATGTCAATCTTTTACAACACATAAAAAATGTGTAATTTTCTTTACAACAAGAAAATCTCACCTATATCAATCTTCAACATTGACTTATTAAATCTTCTACTATCTAGAGAAGTTTTCTCTGTGAGATTTCCATTATGTATGATGTTCTCCAAGGATTGAATAATTGGTGGGGAATTTATTTGCTACTACCTATGGAGACACATCAATACTCCCTCTTCAAATAGAGGATTATTTATGTATTACAGCAGGCTTATCCTGGACAGAGGCTTTATAAATAATGTTGGAAATTTTGCTCATCTATGGACATGTGTTGGAGTTGTATTGCTCCTTTATGCACCATGTCTCGGATATAAAAGACTAGGAACCTCTTAAATATTTTACTTCTTTAAAACATGCTCTATAAGGAGCAACATCTTTGATGTGATCTTTCTCAATCATTGCACTAGTCAGAATCCATATATCTTGAAACTTTCTTTCATTGACCAAGACATGTCTAAATCCACATTCACTCGTACCAAGTAGGTACTACAACACACTCTTTCTTGTACATGACTACGTACTGAATGCAAAGCATACATTCGATCATGGTGCTAACTAGGTATATCTAGGATATTCTCAACATCTTGTAAGATCCTTCAAATATGAATAGGAATCAGATTTAACTTCATGTGTGTGGTCATGGACTTACAGTCCATTGTCCTGAATCGTTTCAAGAACTCTACTAAACAATTTCCTCAACAAAGGAAAATATTATCTAGTGGCTGTTGGGGCGCATACCCCATAAGGGGTAACTCCGCGGTTAATTTATAAGCGGAGCTTTGGGTCAAAATAGTCTTAGGGGTGTCAGGGTAAGTCAAAACC
>LPNX010069990.1:168129-254088 GCA_001517045.1 Pseudotsuga menziesii
ACCCGAGAAGACACCGAGTGTCCCGGGATGGGCCACTAGTGAGTCTTAGGGGCCTGTTGGGGCGCATACCCCATAAGGGGTAACTCCGCGGTTAATTTATAAGCGGAGCTTTGGGTCAAAATAGTCTTAGGGGTGTCAGGGTAAGTCAAAACCCTCTCTTTTTGTAATAAGCCCATGGTTTAAATCCAGGGTTTAGGGTTTTGTGGGTGCCCATGGTTTAAGACCATGGTTTTTGTAAAGCTGCGTGGTATAAATAAGCGCTTATGGAAAATGGATAGGTTAGTCTTTTTTATGTAAGAAAGATAAGGTGAAGTAAGGTTGGTTTTTGGGAAGGAAAGGACAAGTCCCAGCTGTGTGCGTGGACGACCTCTGCAGCTGTGTGCGCAGAGGGTTTTTGTAAGAAAGTAAGAAAGGTCTGCAGCTGTGTGCGCAGAAGCCTGCGGCTGTGTGCGCGGCTGTTAAGAGCTGAAGGAATCTGCAGCTGAGTGCGCAGATAAACTGTGGTTTTGGCGAAAGAGGAATAAAACGCAGTTTGTGGACGTAGCCCCTACACTGGGGGTGAACCACGTTATATTTGGTGTTGTGGTTTTGTTGTGTTGTTCCTGTTTCTGTCATTTTCATGCATTAAACTAAATATATCTGATAATATAAGATCTCTGCTAATACTAAGCTTCGCTGTGAATTCCCTGTAGTGGGTTATGCAAGTTTGGTTTGTTTCTTATGCTGTGAAGTTATATGTGAATGAATGATAAGTAGTAAGAAGTTTATTAATAATTATTTAGAAAGGCTAAGGTACAGTAATACCCCTCTCTGCATGCAGAAACCTGATTCTGCGGCACCACATTGCTGTTTCGGGTGAGACTGCAACCTGCGCGTAGGTTGTTGCCGAAAGAGCCAACACAGTGGGTCTTTTGTTGGTGCGACGTATAAAGCGTTAACCCGGGTCTGCCCAAGTGCCCAACAGTGGCTGCTACACCTATAAACTCAAGAATCATCCAAGATTTTTAAATATATCTTCCTTATGAATATGAGCACCATGAAGGTCTCTATATAGCAGGAGCTTAATGAACTAGTTCCACTGGTTTTTCAGGAGCTAGAAAATCTAGCTTCTCTTTCTCAACATATGGATGTGAGAATCATAAACTATGTCCTTCTTCTTTAGAGACTCATGCTCCACTATACATACATGAATGTAACTAGGATAAAAAAAAATACCTTCAAGATTCATTTTTATATAGATTAGGGATTCCTTCTGGATAAACTATTGTTGGAGGTTTCTTCCCATAAAAACATTGGGTCCTCCCGATCTACGCATAGAAGCTTCCTGCTTCACAACATCCTATTTTCTTTTAGGACTTTCCATTGGAATGAATGCATGTTATTCTCGACTTGTAGGCCATAACATGTGGTCTTTCCCTACAAGACAAAGTTTTTCAAGTTATCAACAACCTTGCATAATCCAGTCATTTCAATGCAATGATAGATATCTCATACAGACATGCAAACATTTTAACCAATGTTTTAGTAGAACCATATCTCAAGAAATTTAATCACATGAATACTTTAATATGTTTGAAAATATTTATACAATTATGTACATATATTAACCAATTTTTTTATCATAAACCCATTCATATCTCATGAAGTTTTATGCAGCCCCGTATTCATATGAAAATTTCAGCCATATATCCATAAATATTTATGCAAACCTGTATATGCAGCCTTATATCCGTATTATATTCAGATATCATGAAAGAAATTAGTGCATCCCTTATATATTTAATTATAACATGTGCTTCATGAGATCTACTATTTACCAATAAAATAAAGGCAACAATGTATATGTTCAACATGTTTATACCATAACATTATTGATAATACTAGTAATACATATCTCTAAACAATTGTAATGAAATACATTCAAAACCCTTTAGATCTAGTTCATAAAGGCATATAATAGTCAAAATACAAAAACATATAGTTTATTGTTTTGTGTAGGCTCCCTCTTGGTCTATGTATCCTTATGGAGATTACTGAAGACCTTATTTATTCTCTGCAACTTAAAAATCTACAAAATTACTCTCATGCAATAGGTAGTGAATCTCTGCATGGGAAATAAGGATCCTGTGAACACTGAAAAGAGTGATTTCTTGCACCAAGGAAAATAATTCTTCCAACGATCACCCTCTTATTTGGATGAGTTCTTCTGAGGAGGTTCATCTTCTTTAACTAAAGAGGCATGAACCTGATATTCACCCTTTTTCTTTGTTTTTCACTCCCTTGCATAATGACCCTTCTTTATAAACTTGTAGCAATGAACCTTCGATATGTCCAAATGTTCATTGAAATCCTTCTTCTTTGAATGGAATATCTTCTTTGGAGCAAAAGGTTTCCTCCCTTTATTCATTATTGCCATGAGGGAAAGATTTCCTTCATTGAACTTCTTCTTATTCTTTAGGTTCCACAGCTAGTTCTTCAAATCCCTCTTTTGACTCTGGGCCTTATTTTCATAAATATGTGTGAGTGCATCAAAACACTCTCAAAATAATGATCATGGATATGAGATTGTCCTTGACCGAATCATAAAGGATATGCTTGGATCTTTTTTTATTCTTCTTGAATTTGATTTTCCCTTCATTGGTGGTAGGCTCATATACCACAATGGATATGTAGCCATCTAGCTCATGCTCATCAAGAATGTTCAATACACTCACCTTCCATGTGTTGAATTTGGAAGTACCCTTGAGATGGTCTTCTAATCGGACGGATATCGATTCCATGGCTTCAAAACTTTGCTCAATCCTTACGATCTCTGTAGGATTCTAGTTGCTTGCACAAACTCATCTCCTTCATGCCCTAATATCTGATACCGTGTTAATGTTTGATCAAAATTGAAGATCTTTGAACTTTAAAGCCTTTTCCAAAGTGGAAATACTGAACACTAAATCAACTAACCATGAAAAACATTCAACCGCATAAACCATTCATTCATAACACAAGATGTACCCTGGGGAAAATCCTTGAAATAAAAAGGATGACAAACCCCAAAAATTCTTCAAAGTAATAGATAGATTATAAAGAATGACTTTTATAACATAAGCAGATTGCCTGATAAGAGAGAACACAGAGCAATAGAGAAGAGGGATCAAAGAAATCAATTGTTATGAAATTTCCATGTGCCCAACACATTAATCATGATTTAAAACGACCTCCATGCAAAGAATAGCAAATTGGTGTGATGAGAATGCTTCTCTAATGCATAATAATGCACCTTACCTGCACTGGTGTCAATTCGGTGCTTAGGATTCCTTACCATGCATAAGGTATGTGCCATACCTTTAATCAGGTTCATTAACTTATAGTTAACTGACTTTGGAGTGAACTTAACATCTTCAAGTGGATGATGACCACTTAGTTAATAGGCTAACATAAGTCTCATGGTGCTTAACTTAAGTGTCGTCCATGCAAAACACTTTATTTACTATTATTAACTTTGCATGGATTTACTTGATTACTTAACTGAATTCATACATTAATATTTCAACTGATACTTTGACTGAGGCACTAATTGGGGCATTCATATTTAACTAAAACTTACTAATTCAAGTTCATTGTTTCATCTGCATGGGAAATTTGAATTCTCTTTTTCTTTATCTCTTTATCTTACTGCATGGTCTATGTGTTAACATTAATCATATATCATATCATATTAAACTCAAAAAAATTGTCACATGCTATGATCATATTATATTACCTGGGACCATATAGTCATATGCTAAAGTAATTCACTCTAGAGATGATCAGTATCTAGAGGAGACTTAATAGCTTTATCTATCTTGAATGACCATGGTTAGTAATATATCACATACTATTTTGAGCTTCAACATGAAAATCACTTCACCTTTATAACTGGAGACCCACCTCATAGGGTACCATCTATGAGAATCATTTTACTTGATGCCAACCACATCCTGACTTGATGTAAACCACAAGTCTTCAGTCTTGATATCAACCATAAGACTTTACAATACATAATCACCACCCAAAACATATGAGGATATGTAGGACTTGATACAAACCACAAGTCCTGACTTGATATAAGCCACAAGTCCGGAGAATGACTCCTGATGTGTGCATTTAACAATGACCAAAATCAAGAAGGTGGAGGCCAAACTCCTAACCCTCATGGAAATACTAAAGGAAACCCTAAATTTGAAAATGAGGACCCTATGAAACATGACAAGTAGGGAAAGAACCCCTAGTTATAGACTAACAATCTATGTTCCTTTTGTGGATTCTATAGACATGATGCCCATTACTATATATACCTCACCAAATCTCGCCATTTGTTGGATGAGGCTAAAATGTGTGAGGTTGTTAATGTCCCTCAAGGCCAGAACAATGCTCCACATCCTCAACCTACCATGACACAACCGATGGTACTGTAAATTAACCCCTTTCCTCCATGATAGGTAGTCACAACACAACTGATAATGCCACGTCCTACTTATCCATCTACACTCAAAAATACTAGTGACACATCCTTCAAAAATAGCTTCTTGACCTTCACCAATGTTAATATATAAACTCAACATAATCAATATGACATGCTAGCTAAACCTATCAGTTTCAACAAGGATAAGAATTCACCCTTACCAAAATGAACATTGCACCTACCATGGAGTAATGCAGACCTCATCTCAAAGGTTCCTAAGATTCCCTTATATTACACAATCCATAACCCCTACGCTAGAACCACTCACAACTATAGTGTTTTTCATGACCTTCCTCAATCCCCTGTTGCTACATCTACAGTGAAAATTCTCTAGAAATTTCCTATGCAATGTAAGCCTCTCCTATACGCATAAGGCGTGATATATCCGTATGATGTTAGTCTGATGTAATGTCCCCACTTTAGAGGCTCCATGGTCATGCTTTAAACCCATCCAATCCCTATGGGTTTATAAAAAAATCAAATAAATTTGTTGGGGGATCAATTTTGTCTTATGGATTATTTAGTTAATCAAATTAAATATTGAGAAGTGATGCGGTCCATAGTTGTAAATATTTAATTATTAGTTAATTGTTTACTGAGGTGGAAATGCATAGGTGGTCGAGGATGGTGCATAGGATATTATGTGAGCCTTATGAGTTGTCTTGCACAAAGAGATTGGAAGAAAGCATGAAAGCAATGAAAATCAGGAAATTGGTAGAAAGAAGGAAGGCAATTAAAATAAGGAAAGTGATAGAAAGCAAGAAAAGCAAGAAAGCAAGGAAAAGCTAGATAAAGCTGCAAGTCTCCAATTCAGTCAAGGAGTGTGCATTGAATGAGATAGATTTCCAAGTATAATGCATCTTATCTTGTCCAAGAATATTACAAAACTTATTAAAATGGGTTTAGCATGAACATTCACATCTTTTGTTAGTCTTTTTATTTGAATTTAAGAGCTATAAGCTTTTGACGACTTGGGAGATGTGTCCCTAATGTTCACCAAGCTAGTTGAGGAACTAGCTACAGATTGAGGAGGATGGAATTCATTCTTTCTAATTGAATTTTATTGCAGGATTTTTATGACATTTGTAGGTCTATTCCACTTCCATCCCGCAAGATATTGCTCTAGTAGTGTTGAAGACTCCAGCAATTTAGTGTGTTTCTGCAGTGTTTTCTAATTGTCCATGTTATTGAGGTAGGATGGTGAGTTCATGGGTGTTTTTTTATATAATTTCAGCCTTTCAATGTTGATTATTTCCTTTTCTAATCAATTTAATAGAGATTCTTCATATTCTACAAATTAAATCTCTCCCTTCCATGAATATATACTCCTAAGCTCATTTTAATGAAAAATCTTACTAGTTTTTAGAAATTGATACAATTACCTGACCTGTACTTCTCCAAATATCATTTTTTAAGTTGATACATTAATATTGGACAAAATCATCCCATCCTAATCCTCATACTTGCATTTTGTGACCTTTTAGCGCCTTTTGGATTCGTTTGGAAATGGGCTAGTTGAACAGTCCTGCCTTTGTAATTTTCTTTCTAGCTTCCCATTTCTGCCAAAATTGAGTCCAATATTTTATTATAGTGTATTTGGGTTTATATACAGACCAACCACTTCTATTCTGCACCATAATCCATTGATTTCCACATAAATCTTGGGGCCATTTCCTTGAATCCGTTGGTTTTTCCAGAGTCTACCCAGGCATGATGAAGCCGAAGAATGTTCAGTTGTCGAAGTGGGGAGCTTGATTTAGTATTATAAATATTTTCATAAGCCATATAATATCCTAAAACATCCATCTTGGGAAAATTTGGGGCATCCTAGGTCTGTTAGAGTCTAATTTTTAAAATTCTTGCCCTACCCTTGTTTTTTTATTTTTGGTATATGTCATGCCCGCATTCTGGACAATCTCGTTGTTTTCATATTTGTCTCTATATAATATACAGTCACTTGAACACTCCTGATATGATATATACTCAACATCCTGCATTTTATCTACCTCATCGAGGTTTCCAAGTAGGATATTGACACTTGGAAGTACCTTATAGTTGAGAAAATTGCAATTAGTGGGCAATATTAATGTACATTATCATTAAGAATGCATAAAATCCATTTTCATCATTGATTGTGTAACAAGGTTCAATAAAATATAGGGAAATCAATGGTTAGTTACCCTAGTAGTTCTAAGAAACACACATCTTACAGATCATACATTTCTTTCAAATTGTATTAGCAACATTGTTTCCCCTAGTTGGGTAGACATTGGCCCAAGCCCACAGAGAGTGGGGTAGAAGAAAATATCATCATTTTGAAGGAGGTATCACTGACGTGATCATAATACCCTTGTGACATGGGTAACCCATAAGAAATCATCCATATCCATTGTTGTCGCTTAATGCGCACCCCAGGTCATGTGGCAGAAATATTCAAGCCACTGGGTGTGACCTTGGGTGGAATCTATATCCAAGTGATGTCACCTGATACACCAGTCCTTCGTCTACGCCAAATCCTCATGAAGCCAAGGGGGGTGGTCCCTATGAAAATAATCTAAGGTTTTTAATTTATGAAACAAATGATTGATTTCTAGGATTTAATGTGAAATGAAATAAAATATCAACAACAAGATACTACAAATTGTTGGAGACATTTACCCAACATGCACACTTAATTTGGTCTTCTTGGCCTTGTTAAACCACTATCCTAAGTTTTATTGACTTGATCGGCATCATATGAGCACACTATGACATCAGCATGAGCACACCCACGCCTACCTTTAGCAAAGGAGGCCAACTAAGCCTTCTCCTTCATTCGAGGGGGCTAACTGGGCTTCCTCCTTCAAACAGGGAGCATTCCGGGGGTGATCTGAGTGTCATAAATGCACCTAATTGCTAACCGATTGTTACAATCAATTAATCTAAGTGGTGAAGGTGCCTCCACTCATTATATCGATTATTTTATTAATATTTATAAACTGGAGTCAACTAGGGTGCCTCCAACCACCTCTGATGACCGGTTTGACTTCAGTTAACCTCATCGGGATTCATTGGAGTTAATGATGCGCCACCACTTGTTGTTTGGCATGCATTGGCATGTGTCTAAGATACTTTTAGTTAGGCTCAGTCATCCATTGCACTCCAACTTCAATTCAAACTCAGTTGAGTCAATCTGGACTTTATCAGTGGGTTAACTAGGTGTGTTTACTGTGGCTTACATTCAGTTAAGCTACACCCATTCATTCAATTCGAATGAACCCCTTGGGAATTTGAATTGTCTTGGAATTCATGCACCTTACATGATCATTGTATTGTATTTTCATTGATTATACAGAGATGCTACTCCAATTGCAGCACCATTATGCCATTTTCATGCTTAATTGTCTGAAATCTCTTAAGAGACTGTGTTTTAGTCCCTAGATTACTGTGACATATTAATATGGTATCAGATCTCACAGTAGCACGAAGCTCAGATCTCTCAAAAACATGGTTTTTGACAGATATTGCATGGAAAATTGAGCAAAGCTCAAAATTCCAGCACCGCACCAGAAGCAAAGGCTTACCACTTAATACCCCAAGTTAAGGAATTGTTGATAAAGCTTGCTTGATAAACTATACTGGGTGTGATGAAAGCCTAAAATGTGCAGGCTTTTCGACATTACGATGCCCCTTTTGTTGTGATTTGTAGGCTTTAGCAGGTGAAAAGAATTCGCTACAGCAGTTTGAGATGGCTTCTTCCATCGAACTCTTGACTCCGTTCAATTTCCATTCATGGAAAGGAGATATGGAGATCTAGCTACATGCCAAAGGACACTACCGGGTCACTATGGACACTGAAGAAGAGCCTACTCATGTGATAGACAAATCTAGATTCTTGAACAAGAAAGATGAAGCATTCAGATTCTTGTGCCTCTCTATTTCCAGGGATCTTCTTTTCCATCTCTCGAGATTGAAGACTCCAAAGGAAATTTGGGACAAACTGGACACCCTGTATGGAAAATAGGATGATTTGAGAATATACTAGCTTGAAAACAAGTTGATGTCTCTCCAACCTTCCAATTTCAAGACCTTAAATGATTTTTTCACAAAGTTCAAACACATTGTCTTACTGTTGAAGCAATGTAAGGTGGAGAAGGAGGATGATCAACTCATCCTTTCCATTCTCTCCAAACTTGGAGATTATTATTCAGTGTTTGTTTCTACATTCCGTGCGGGGAATATCACAACCCCCGGATGGAAGATGCCTTCACTCAATGCCTTCATTGAGTCCCTAACAAGTGAACATGATAATCTTGTCCAGATGGGGATCATCAGATCCTCCCATGATCAAGCCCTCTATGCTTCGGGGCCCAAAGATCTGAAGGGTAAAGGAAAGTAGCAGAAGAACCCAAAAACCAAATTCGAAGCTCCTAATCCTAAATTTGAAAACCAGCAGCATGAAGTGCCTTCAGGCTCGAAGAAGAACAAAAGCAAAGGGCTTCATGGAAAGGAAAAAGTCAAGTGTTCATACTGCGGGAAGGGATTCCACCCTGAACATGCCTGCATGAAAAAGAAACTTGATGAAGCTACTTTTCTTCTTGAGAAAAATCACATCAATCTTCCAGAAATATTTCGGAGGAGAGATCAGAAAGATCGGGAACAACAGCATGAAAGAGGTCATGCTCTCATGGCAAGCACTTTGAAGTCCAAATCTCTTTTGATAGATTCTGGAGCTTTGAATCACATGATGGATGAAAGAGACTCTTTCTCATATTTGGAGACCGGTAAATCCATTACCATCCACATGGGATATGACTCCACAATCATATCCGACGGAAAAGGTACTGTAGATCTTGAGCATGGTTATTTTTCCAATGTTCTGTATGTACCATCTCTTTCATCAAACCTCATAGGTGTTTATCAAATGACACATACAGGAGTTCCCAAGAGAGTCTCCTTTAGCCCAGATGATGTAGAGATCACAGAACTTGCATCCAAAAAAATTGTAGCAAAAGGACTTGCAAACCATCATGCGAAATCCTACGAGTTTTCCCATTTTGTGGTGGATGCAAAGCCCATCACATTGCTGACTCATGGAAATGAGATTAGTAGACTGTGGCATGAGAGGTTTGACCACCTAAACTTTAAATACTTGTAGCAATTACAGAAGAATTCTATGGTTGAAGGTCTCCTGGTCATCAAAGCTACCACTGGAATTCACAAGGGCTGTGTTGTTGGAAACCACCCTGAGCATAAGTTTGATCGGGGGAAGGAAAGTCGAGCTTCATGCATCTTGCGACTAATACATTCTTATAGCAGCAGTCCTTTTATCACTGTAGGAAACTCCTCTAGGTTACAGCTCGAGGATGCCTGGTAACCTAAATTTTTTTAGGGTTTTTCTAAATGGATCAAGTCATATGACCTAAAGGACCTCACACACTCAACACATGCATAAAACTCAATCAAAAGATAAAGCTTCTAACTACCAATGTTCAGAGGTTTGATAATAGGCTAAAAAGATGGAGAACTTACTATGTTGGTAGGTTTATATATAAATCAATTACATATAAATGGCTAATCACAACAAGGAAAAGTACTTGTAATTCAACTCATCAACATACAGATAGGGTGACAGCTATCAGATATTAAATAACATGAATAAACCTGAATCAAACATTAAAGCACAAGCACAGAATAGAAAAGATATGGAACATGAACATATAATAGAAAAATAGTTTATATTAGATGATGAATAACATGAGAAACTTGATAATAATAGTGGTCTAAAGGTCCCCGAAGTTGAACCCTTGCTTCAAAATAAGTCTTAGGCTGTATAGCCTTTACCAAAATATTCAGATCTTGAAAAGTTGGATATCATTTACAAAAAATAGATAAAATAAATGTTTTTTGCAAAATTAGGTCAAAAACCCTAATTTAAGTACAAGTCTATCTAACTCTAACACTTGTTCACTCATTTAACTCTTTGATAATTGCAGTGATTAATAAAGTAGAGATGTTGTTGGAGGAGCAAGTCGGTAAGCCGACTAGAACGATAGCCGACTTAGTCGATTAGCCGGCTAAGTCGATCGGCCGACTAATTAGAGATTAGGTCGGCCACATAAGGTCATGTCGGTTGACCGAAACGATAGGTAGTTATTTGTAATTGTTTTGTAATTCATATATATTAGGCTATTGGGATAGATAAGAACTTGGTTCAGTTCTCTGTATTGTATGGACCCTGTCATTATAATATAATCTGTGGATCCACCTACTTGTTCTTGTCTCTTGTTTCTGTTATGTACGTATGCTTTTAATATGTATTATTGGTAACCCTATGTGATCTTATAAGAAAAATGTATAGTCTCTTTTTAAGGAGAAATCAGGACTATTCTTGCACTTGCCGAGTCCTGATTATTGGCCCCATCAGAAAACGTGCTCCATATAGAGGTGGTTACATCCTCGGGTGGCTGATAGGTAGGCTTTGCAAGCTATATGGATGTTGGATGGGAATCATCTATCTGCAGGATGCATGCCCCAAAGTCTGTGTCTACTGCATATATTGTATGGTTTATAGATTTTTTGGCATTACTAATGATATAGGTGAACTGGTTCTCCCTGTAGATTCTCTTCGTCTCCCCTCCAAAAATTGGAATTGTATGTAAGGTCCATTTGAAGGATACCACCCAGCCTTTTACTCCATGAGCGACACAAAAGGAGGCCAAACTTAGGTGGGATATCAGCTACCACTATGTCCATCACTATACTTTTTGAAGGCAGCTGGGAGAAGTTTATGACAAGGTCTGTGACGAGGCCCAAGCATTTGACCTTCCTGGAGTCAAATGAGAATAGATCATGGTATGGTTTTGTAATGTTGAGGCCAAGCTCATCCATTACAGCTTTTGGCATTAGGTTATGGGAAGCTCCTGAGTCCAGCAAATAGTTATGAAGGATTTTATCTTGCATATTCAGAGATATGTAGAAAGGTGGGAAATACTCATCCAGCTCTTCAATCATAGGGCTTAGGATTCCTGTGGGATTATCATCTTGAAAGTTCACGAATTCGGCATCTAGGGGAGTCCTTGGCTAAAGGGATTTCAGTATAGATTCCTTGAAGGCCTCATTCTTCATCAGTTCTATCAAGGGAAAAGGGATTTTTAACTTCTAAATTTCTGACTCAAGATTCAAAGCATAGGACAATTTGTCAGAAGTTCTTACCTCTTGTGGTGTGGCTTTGAGCTAAATAGGATCATGAGTTCGTTTTTGTAATGGAATTTGTTGTTGTTTTGGAGGAACAGTCATCTTCTTAGCAGGAGCAACAATATTCCTATCCTGAAGAGCAAGCTGCTTTGTAGGGGTAGGAGTCTTCTTTATAGGAGCAACAATTCTAGGTCTCAAAATATAACCTTCTTGATCATCTACTTGATACATAGACTCATCCATGATCTGTTCATTCATGAGAGATTCCTTGTAGTCTTCTTGTGTCAGAAAAGAGAGATCTACTTCATCCTCCATACAATTGATATTGTATTCTGCCTCTCCTTCTTCCTGAGTGAACTCTGGTTCTTCTTCTAGTACAACATTCTAAAAAGGAGATCTGATCATTTGATCCTCAACATGATTCATATCCCTTTGAAGGATCTGAGCTGGTGGGTTGTTTTTTCTATAAGGGACAAAATTAGGGTTTATGTTAGCAAAATCATTTGGCCCTTTACCCCTCACAAGTATTTTCCCTCGGTATTTTAGTCTAAACATTTCAGCTGTCAGACTATCTAACATTTTGGCCATTTTCTCCATCTTGTTCTCTGATGAAGAAGCCCCTAGAGGATTTGAGGGTTGCTTCTTCCTGTCAATTTTTCCTTTAACCTTCTGAGATGCAATGATATTGGATTCAACTTGAAGGGCAGCATCTTGCATGAGTAATAGCGAAGCTGATCTTCTTTCTCTGAGAAGAAGATAGAATTCTGAATCAAAGGCATTACCATATGTGATTTTGGCTGAAGTGTCAGTTGTCTTGACCTCAGCAGGGATCTTGCTGAACATCTTGTTAAATCTTTTGGTGAAATTGGAAACAGACTCACCATTCTCCCTTTTTAGATTGATAAATTCAATGATATAGTAAAGGTGGTCTCTTCTCTCTCCCCAATGCTTCAAAAATATGTCATCTAGGGATTCAATGCCTAATATGGATGCAGCAGGAAACTCTTTGAACCATTTCCTAACCTGACCATCTAGACTTTGCACAAAAACCTTAGTCCACACATCCTCTTGTTCAATGTTTATATTCTCAACATAATTGTAGAATGCCTCTAGGTGTTCTTCAGCTGTGAAGTCGCCCTCCCCAATAAAATTAGGCATGTATTTGAGATAATCTCCAGTAGGCATAACAGCGAGAGGGTTAGGGAGAATTAGAGGGGCATATCTGGCCACAAGGATCCTTTCCATTTTGGTCAAAGGGACATTCATATTGGAAGTGGGTATGGAAAGGGCAGAAAGAGATACTACTGGTGTGAGTGGTGGCTGAGAGAGTATTCGGGGTGGATTTATCTTAGTGAGGTCGTCATGGATTGGATCTACATAAGCAACAGTGCTTGAAGACACCTCAACCCTAAAATTTTCTGATTCAATTATAAAATCCTGAGAATTATATGTTTCAACAGAAGGAGATTGAAATGGAGGTCTATTTGATATAACAGCACAAATTCCTCTTGAAATACCTGATTTCGCTTCCCTTACAGCTCTGGAGGGCTATCTAAGTGAAGCCCTAGCTCTTCTTAGAATCTCTTCTGGATCTAAAACAGGTGTTACTAGTGGCCCTTGAGGGTTTGCTTTGGTACTTGGTATTCTTGATGCCATCTTATTCCAATGGAGTCGCCAGATAGATGATTACAACCATAATAGTGTCCAGACTTTGTCTATCATGGAAGTAGGATCTATGTCGTCTCCCAGGGAAGCTGAGCTTCAATCTCCTCTCCCCGGAAACGGCGCCAATTTGTTGTCACTCCAGGAAACTCCTCTAGGTTGTAGCTCAAGGATTCCTGGTAACTTAAATGTTTTTATGGTTTTTCTGAATGTATCAATTCAAATGACCTAAATGACCTCACATGCTCAAGACATGCATAAAAATTGATCAAAAGATAAGGCTTCTAACTACCAATGTTCAGAGGTTTGATAATAGGGTGAAAAGATGGAGAACTTACTATGCTGGCAGATTTATATATAAAGCAATTACATATAAATGGATAATCACAACAAGGAAAAGTACTTGTAATTCAACTCATCAACATACAGATAGGGTGACAGCTATCAGATATTAAATAACATGAATAAACCTTAATCAGACATTCAAGCACAAGCACAGAAGAGAAAAGATATGGAAGTTGAACATATAATAGCAAAAGAGTTTATATTAGATGATGAATATCATGAGAAGCTTGATAATAATAAAGGTCTAAAGGTCCCCGAAGTCTAACCCTTGCTTCAAAATAAGTCTTAGGTTGTATAGCCTTTACCAAAATATTCAAATCCTGAAAAGTTGGATTTGATTTACAAAAAATAGATAAAATAAATGTTTTTTGCAAAATTAGGTCAAAAACCATAATTTAAGTACTAGTCTATCTAACTCTAACACTTGTTCACTCATTTAATTCTTTGATAACTGCAGTGATTACTAAAGTAGAGATGTTGTTGTAGGAGCAAATCGGTAAGCTGACTTAGTCGATTAGCCGGCTAAGTCTATCGGCCGACTAATTAGAGATTAGGTCGGCCACATAAGGTTGTGTCAGTTGATCGAACTGATAGGCAGTTATTTGTAACTATTTTGTAATTCATATATATTAGGTTGTTGATCCAAATGGGAACTCAGTTCAGTTCTCTGTATTGTTTGGACCCTGTCATTATAAGATAATCTGTGATTCCACCTACTTGTTCTTGTCTATTGTTTATGTTATGTACGTATGCTTTTAATGTGTATTATTGGTAACCCTGTGTGATCTTATAAGACAAATGTATAGTCTCTTTTGAAGGAGAAATCAGGACTATTCCTGCACCTACCGAGTCCTGAGTACTGGCCCCATCAGAAAATGTGCTCCATACAGAGGTGGTTACATCCTCAGGTGGCTGATAGGTAGGCTTTGCAAGCTATATGGATGTTGGCTAGGAATCATCTATCTGCAATATGCATGCCCCAAAGTCTGTTTCTACTGCATATATTGGATGATTTATAGAGTTTTTGGCATTACTAATGATATAGGTGAACTGGTTCTCCCTGTAGATTCTCTTGGTCTCACCTCCAAAAATTGGAATTGTAGCATATGTAAGGTCCATCTGAAGGGTACCACCCATCCTTTTACTCCATGAGCGAGACAAAAGGAAGCCAAACTTAGGTGGGATATCAGCTACCACTGTGTCCATCATTATACTTTTTGAAGGCAGCTGGGAGAGGTTTATCATAAGGTCTTGGATGAGGCCTGGGAAATTGACCTTCCTAGAGTCAAATGAGAACAGAACATGGTAGGGTTTTGTAATGCTGAGGCCAAGCTCATCCATCACAGCTTTTGGAATTAGGTTATGGGAAGCTCCTGAGTGCAGCAGACAGTTATGAAGGATTTTATCCTGCATATTCAAAGATATGTAGAAAGGTGGGCAAGACTCATCCAGCTCTTCAATCATAGGGCTTAGGATTCATGTGGGCTTATCATCTTGCAAGTTCACAAAGTCATCATCTAGGGGAGTCCTTGGCTGAAGGGATTTCAATATGGATTCCGTGAAGGCCTCATTCTTCATTAGTTCTATCAAGGGAAAAGGGATTTTTAACTTCTAAATTTCTGACTCAAGATTCAAAGCATAGGACAATTTGTCAGAAGTTCTTACCTCTTGTGGTGTGGCTTTGAGCTGAATAGGATCATGAGTTGGTTTTTGTAATGGCCTTTGTTTTTGTTTTAGAGGAACAGTCATCTTCTTGGCAGGAGCAGCAATCTTCCTAGCCTGAGGAGCAGGCTACTTTGTAGGGGCACGAGTCTTCTTTATAGGAGCAACAATTCTAGATCTCAAATTATAACCTTCTAGATCATCTTCCTAATATAGAGACTCATCCATGATATATTCATTCATGAGAGATTCCTCATAGTCTTCTTGTGTCGGAAAAGAGAGATCTACTTCATCCTCCATACAATTGATAGTGTATTCTACCTCTCCTTCTTCCTAAGTGACTCTGGTTCTTCTTTTAGTACAGCATTCTGAAAAGGAGATCTAATCCTTTGATCCTCAACTTGATTCCTATCCCTTTGAAGGATATGAGCTGGTGGGTTGTTTCTTCTATAAGGGACAAAATTAGGGGTTTTGTTAGCAAAATCATTTAGCCCTTTACCCCTCACAAGTATTTTCCCTCGGTATTTTAGTCTAAACATTTCAGTTGTCAGAATATCTAGCATTTTGGCCATTTTCTCCATCTTGTTCTCTGATGAAGAATCCCCTAGAGGATCTGAGGGTTGCTTCTTCCTGTCACTTTTTCCTTTAACCTTCTGAGATGCAATGATATTGGATTCAACTTCAAGGGAATCCTCTTGCATGAGTGATAGGGAAGCTGATCTTCTTTCTCTGAGAAGAAGATAGAATTATGAATCAAAGGCATTACCATATGTGATTTTGGCTGAAGTGTTAGTTGGCTTGATCTCAGCAGGGATCTTACTGAACATCTTGTTAAATATTTTGGTGAAGTTGGAAACAGACTCACCATTCTCCCTTTTTAGATTGCTAAATTCAATAATATAGTAAAGGTGGTCTCTTCTCTCTCCCCAATGCTTCAAAAATATGTCATCTAGGGCTTCAATGCCTGCTATGGATGCAGCAGGCAACTCTTTGAACCATTTCCTAACCTGACCATCTAGACTTTGCAAAAAAACCTGAGTCCACACATCCTCTTGTTCAATGTTTATATTCTCAGCATAACTGTAGAAGGCCTCTAGGTGTTCTTCAGCTGTGAAGTCACCCTCCCTAGTAAACTTAGGTAGGTATTTGAAATAATCTCCAGTAGGCATAGCAACGAGAGGGTTAGGCGAAATTAGAGCGGCATATCTGGCCACAAGGATCCTTTCCATTTTGGTCAGAGGGACATTCATATTGGAAGTGGTCATGGAAAGGGCAGAAAGAGATACTGCTGGTGTGAGTGGTGGTTGAGAGATTATTCGGGGTGGATTTATCTTAGTGAGGTCCTCAGGGATTGGATCTACACAAGCAGCAATGCTTGAATATTCCTCAACCCTAAAATTTTCTGATTCAATTATAAATTCCTGAGAATTATATGTTTAAGAAAAGGAGATTGAAATGGAGGTATATTTGATATAACAACACAAATACCTCTTGAAATACCTGATGTGGCTTCCCTTACAGCTCTGTAGGTCTGTCTAAGTGAAGCCCTAGCTCTTCTTAGAATCTCTTCTGGATCTAAAACAGGTGTTACTAGTGACCCTTGAGGGTTTGCTCTGACACTTAGTCTTCTTGAAGCCACCTTATTCCAATGGAGTCACCAGATAGATTATTACAACCAGAATAGTGTCCACACTTTGTCTATCATCGGAGTAGGATCTATGTCGTCTCCCAGGGAATCTAAGCCTCAATCTCCTCTCCCCGACAATGGCGCCAATTTGTTATCACTCCAGGAAACACCTCTGGCTTGCAACTCGAGGATGTCTGGTAACTTAAATGTTTTTTTTGTTTTTCTAAATGTATAAAGTCAAATGACCTAAAGGACCTCACACGCTCAAGACATGCATAAAACTCAATCAAAATATAAGGCTTCTAACTACCAATGTTCAGAGGTTTGATAATAGGGTAAAAATATGGAGAACTTACTATGCTGGCGTATTTATATATAAAGCAACTACATATAAATGGCTAATCACAACAAGGAAAAGTACTTGTAATTCAACTCATCAACATAAAGATAAGGTGACATCTACCAGATATTAAATAACATGAATAAACGTGAATCATACACTCAAGTACAAGCACAGAACAAAAAAGATATGCAAGCTGAACATATAATAGCAAAAGAGCTTATATTAGATGATGAATAACATGAGAATCTTGATAATAATAAAGGTCTAAAGGTTCCCGAAGTCAAACCCTTGCTTCAAAATAATTCTTAGGCTGTATAGCCTTTACCAAAATATTCAGATCCTGAAATGTTTGATCTCATTTACAAAAAATAGATAAAATAAATGTTTTTTGCAAAATTAGGTCAAAAACCCTAATTTATGTACTAGTTTATCTAACTCTAACACTTTTTCACTCATTTAACTCTTTGATAACTGCAGTGATTACTAAAGTAGAGATATTGTTGGAGGAGCAAGTCGGTAAGCCGACTGGAATGATAGCTGACTTAGTCGATTAGTCGACTAAGTCGATCGGCCAACTAATTAGAGATTAGGTTGGCCACATAATTTCGTGTCGGTTGACTGAACCGATAGGTAGTTATTTGTAACTATTTTGTAATTCATATATATTAGGCTGTTGAGCCAGATGAGAACTCGGTTCAGTTCTCTATATTGTATGGACCCTGTCATTATAAGATAATATGTGATTCCACCTACTTGTTCTTATCTCTTGTTTATGTTATGTACGTATGCTTTTATTGTGTATTATTGGTAACCCTATGTGATCTATGAGATTACAGTATTTCAGAAACTTGTTAATGGTGTCCGACTAAAACGGTACATAAACTAAACAAGTCTAAACAAAAAAAAGCATATAACGACCATAACGGTTAAACAAAAGCTATTAAAATCTGAAAATCCAAAAAGAAAAATAGGATCGAAATACATAAAGAAGTATGACAGGGAATTTCCACTACGAGAACCGACATCATTCCCATCGACATAATACCATTGACCACTCACATGATCGACATCAACCAACGACCTTGAAAGTCCCATCACGTCTTCATGACTATGAGCGACAAAATCAAATCACCATTAATGCAAACTCAAGTGTTCATGCTGGACCATCACGTCTGCCATTAATACATCCATCGACAAAAACATCAAACGCATCAACTATAAATACTGAACCGCCAAAGGATCACTTACAGCACTTCAAACAAGGAGAGCAACTTAGCAACCAGATGACTGAAAGCCAAGAATACCAAAGTAAAGTCGACCAGCAAACCGACAAGATGGCACCAAAACAAACCAGAGCTACAGCCAAGGCTAAAGAACTACAGACCGCGGAGACACCATTGATGAGGAGACTCAAAAACATCAAGAACGCTAAGGTTCAGGAGGACTCATGGGAGAAACTATGGGCCAAGATTAAAGAGTGGGCCTATGTCGACAAAAAGCCTACACAAGCTGCAGAGAAAATAAATCATAGTACTATTGTGAATTACATAAACGCACCACTCATGGCCAGTTTTGGAGGCACAAAGGAAATAGCGGTAAAATTTATCATAAGATGGTACCACAACGGCAGATTTTACTTCGACAAACCAGTCGAAATATCCAAAGAAGTAATCTACAAATTGACTGGCTTATCAAACCAAGGTGATCCAGTACCAATCGAAATAAAATAAGGCCTAGTAGAGGAACTAACTGAATCAGCATCAGGCAAGAACTCCAAAGGGTTAATGATTAGCCAAATACAAGTGTGGATGCCACAAATTGTGGCTAAAATCATAGCCACTGCGATTACACCAACAGGTCGAGAAAGGGACCTCAAAGTGGATATGTTGGAGGTAGTAGATACCATTGTCGACACAGGAAAAATATACAGATGGGCTGAGTATGTCGTCGACATGCTCAAAGGCATCTGTGAAAAAATGCCAGGAGCCGAGAGGGATTATAATGTTCCTGTCCCTTATGATATGGATAGTCATGTACTCCTTGTGCCCTGTTGGGGTCAAACAATTTCAAGAACCCACAAAATTCCATATGTGGAGATTCAAACCGTTTTCCCAAAATGGAACAATGAAGGAACTAGCAAAAGGCAAAGTGTTGTTAGAAAACTGGTTCCAACAGTTGAAAGTCCAAACGACTAGATGGAGGGTGCCCCAGAACATCCGACGAAGTCTACCCAAAACTGCTCACATCCAATTAGAACTCGACCATACCACAGTATGGTACATGCAAGGCGCCAAGGCAAAGGCAAAGACTCTTGACTACTACTCGACAGTCGAAGAAATTTTTCGGGAGTTAGCTCGACAGTCGGGTACAAAATTGTTGATACCAGGAAAAGCAAAAGGGATAGACCTATCAATAGAAGAGCCACTAATAGACCAAGAGAAAGAATAATATTATGAGCTCAGCTTATACATCAGCACATTTGTGTCGGAGGAGACACCGGTAGAAGACACCGGTCGACTGCAAATTATAATAAAACCACCAACAGCACAGAGGGAAGAGACACAAATAGAACAACCGGTAACCAATCCAGCTGAAGAAAGCCTCATCTCGACTCAAGACTAAGGGGGAGAGATAGATACTGAAAACCCTGAGTATGTTGTCACCAAAGAAAACATACGCAGATTGTCGAAGGAGATAGCAGCCTCAAGAAAAAGAAAAAGAACTCAGAAACAGGAGCAGGGGAAGGGTAAGCACAAGCTTATCATTGCAGAGTCCTCGGAAGACGAGGAAGAACTAGTAGCTATGGCCTGTGACATTATAGAAAATGTCACAACAAACAAAGTGCCAGTTGAAACCCAGTTCCAAAGATTCGTAGAAGCAGGGGCACAACAAGGTTGGCCGAAGAAGGAGAAAAGCACAAATACCTTGATGGCTGAAAATGTCTTAGATCTCGTATCTACACCTCCACCCCCATCTCAGATCAAAATCATACAAGAAGCACTACTAGCACCTCCTTCCATAATCCTAATCGACAAATGCAAGAATGATATGCCGAAAACCTTGAAGGAGAGGTTCGACCGAGATAGAGACTTCCAGGCATATATTGAAAAATTGCCTGAGCTACTCACCTTGACACAAAAGATCACCACCAAATGACCTTTGTTTGAAGCTGGTGGATGTATACTACCCGCTCCTCAACCTGACCAAGTACCCCAGAGGACGAGGACTGTGGCAGTCATAAGTTCGGTATTTCAAAGAAACCCTGACAACCAAGCTGAAGTTGTCGCAAGTCAGACTACATCCCTCATTTCGACCGACCTCGAACCCAACCCACTAGCCAATGAACCGACAGGAGATGGGGAAGGAGAAAATATCGATGAAATAAATCGATAAATCGACGAACTATTATTTGACCTTCAAGAAAATTCAACCCCACAGATCCACGACCCGTCACCCGACCATATCTCCACCAACCCAATCACACTCGACCATTCACCAACGCCATCACCACCGCCCCCCAACCTAGAATCTGTAATCCAACCAGTTGCACCTGAACCACCTCCACCGCAACCATTAGCACCAACAACATCCACATCTGGACCCTCTGTGCACAACCAACCAGATGCACAACCAACTACAGCAATCATCCAACTGACCCAACCAGAAATACCTTCAACCACTGCTAGACAACAACCAAACAACCCAATTCTAACTCTTAAAGATACACAGGTGCCAAAGCAACTAGAGCAACAAAAGCACAAAAGAAAGAAAGACAAAAAGAAGAAGGACCATCAAATCCAAATGAAAATGGTCCACATCAGTCAACTTGGGTCGACCACTGTAGTCGATGCAACCAAGCTTAGGGATGGAGAATTAGGGCAACTCTTAGAAACACTAGAAATCGAAGCAAAAACAAGGAGCCAGAACAGACGTAAGGAGCTTGACAATAATGAAAAAGAACAAGTCGAGTTCCTTAACAAATGCAGAAACCTTGTGCAATCTGTGATACCAGGACCGAGAGAGGTCGACACCGACAAACCACTAGAAAAATCTTATCAGTTGTATGAGAGATTGGTGTCGGAACTACAAGCACAGATGCAGGACACAAGAGAGGAGCAGAAAGAAGAAACAGTTCGACTATTGATGCAGCAGCACACAGCTTTTTCAGAAGCATACAAGGTACTACAAGATCACATGGAGGATTCGGTCATTACGGAAGAAGTACTACGAGACTAGCTTGCTTATTATGGGCAAGTTTATTACCAAACCCGACAGACCCGACAAGAAATACAAGCGCTCGAGAAGAGAAAAATCACAAAGGAAGCACTCAGAAGCACAATTGAAAATCAAATAGTGCTCGAAACAACCAAATTGTAGAAGCATGAGTGACAAGCACACCAGTGGGTGCAGCAAGCAATTCCAACTTTAGAAAAAATAGACATCATCTGCCCGCAGATGAAATGACTTTTTGAAGCAGCAGAGGAAAAGGACCAGTTTATGGGTCCCAACATGGAAAGGATGGCAGAAATTTCCATTCCAGAGAAGATGTCGATACTATCAAGTCTGACTACATTAACCATCGACATACAGAAAATACTACAAAGTTGGATGGAATTCCAACATCAGTTGGCAGTGACAGCTGAAGCAATTGTCGAAGTCTGTGTACAAAAAAGACCAATCATCAAACTTCAGAGCCCATGAAGATCAAAACACCAAAATAACTACTTAGGACAGACAAAGAAATTTTTGTACCTCCCTGTTTCTTCGGGACAAATAAACGTTTTGTTCGTGGGGAAGATGTTGGAGGAGCAAGTCAGTAAGTCAACTGGAATGATAGCCGACTTAGTCGATTAGCCGAATAAGTCGATCGACCGACTAATTAGAGATTAGGTTGGCCACATAAGGTCGTGTCGGTTGACTGAACCGACAGGTAGTTATTTGTAACTATTTTTTAATTCATATATATTAGGCTATTGAGCTAGATGAGAACTCGGTTCAGATCTCTATATTGTATGGACCCTATCATTATAAGATAATATGTGATTCCACCTACTTGTTCTTGTCTCTTGTTTCTGTTATGTACGTATGCTTTTAATGTGTATTATTGGTAACCCTATGTGATCTGTGAGATTACAACAAATGTGACCTATTATCTCATAGATAATCCACGGTTGGTCAAAAACAGGTAGGGTTTGTGACCCATTTCTCCTTGATCGCACCCTCAAAACCGGAACAGACCCCCTCCACTAGTGCTTTTCGTCAATTTTGAGCTTAATCATTCACCCCTAAGGTTTTTGTACCCATCAAAACTGGTTCTATGTGTAAACATATCATTATGTACCCTTTTGCGCTTTCGGTGGTTAAGGAAGCAGAATCCTGGGTCTATTAGCTGCCGAAAGCTCTGCTTTCAGTGGCTAATGAACAGCTGTTGCGTTCTCCTAAGCCACCAAAAGCTTAGTTTTTTGCAAAATTTTATTAGCCTTTAAATCAATCTTCTACAGCTTTTACCTCTGTCTTTCTGGTAATTCTTCCATTTGCCTAGGGTTTGATTGAGTAGTAGCATCATGAACTGCCTCAGGATCCTGAAAGCTTGTTACTGCCTATGCTAGGGTTTCTAGTGAAAAGTGAGCCTGAGAACTAGGGTTTGAGTTGGAATTCTTCATCTGCAGCCTTAGAAATCTGATCATCCTGTAAATCCTGGTCTTGTCCTTCATAAACCTCTGATTCCTTCTTTTGCAGCAGGAAATACCTCCCTTTCATTTCTAGCAGGGAATTACTCAATTGAGTATTTTTCTTGGTTAATATTGCATTAGTTCTTTTTATCTCTCTTTATAAAACTTCCAGTTCATATACTTTCCTTAACAATTGGTTGACTCTTTGTGACCTTGGCTTGCTGGAGGAATCCTTTTCCACTGGTTCACCCAGGTCTTCTTTTGGTGTGGGTGATGGAAACTCTTCATTTTCTGCTGTAACCTGCTCTATTAGGTCAACTTCTTCCTCCCTTTATTCTTCTGAGTCTTAGTAGGGTAAGTTCAGAATATTCCCACTTTGTGTTGGGGCCTCCTTCTCCTTTCCACTGAAGTCCAAGTTTCTTTTATCTTGGTTGGTTCTATAAGTGGGAGAAGGTTGATCCACTGTTACTGGTGAGATAGCCCTCCTCTTCATTTTTCCACTCTTGGGGGTGGTGGATTTATTTGAAGGGGATTTTCCTTTATCTTCTGGTTGTAATCCTGTTTCAAAGTCATTCTAGAATAAAAAATATGCCCATGCTATGTTTCTCCTTTGCAGCAATTCTTGAACTATGAGTTGTATTAGGCCATGGTGAGATAACCTTCCTGCGATTTTAGTGGGATGGGCCTTGACCTGATGGGCCATCTTGGTTAAGATCTTGTGGAGGTAGAAGGGTAGGTTTAAGGGGCTTCTTCCTGTAAAATGATTCATTAATTTAAAGTGATATATCATCACCCTATTATACCTTCCTTCACAGGTTATGTAAAACAAGATTGCTTCCAATAATTGTTGCCACCTCTCCTCTAGCCAGGTGGATGGAACACTTTTCTTCCATACTACATCTCTGTGTTTGGGTTTTAAATATGATCTAAACTCCACATTTTTAGTAATGGTGGTCTTAAACCATTTATCCCCGGTTCTTGGGAGTTCTGTCACTTCTGCAATTAGGGTTTCATCCACTAGGAACTCTTCCTTGCCTATCAACAACTTAGAGCCATCAAAAGAAAGGGAAAATGCTTCTACTACTTCCTGGTCTGAACCCTCAATTTTTTCACAAAACCTGTAATGGCCTACATCCTTAAAGAATTGGCAGACTTCTAGATGTGACTCAAGATAGCTGATGTCCCCTAGTTCCTGTCTGAGAGCAGGTCCTCCTCCCTTTTTCATCTCTGAGTTGTGCTCCTTTGTACCTGTAAAAAAACCAAAATTCGAACTCTATGAAGGAATTTAGCGTGCTGGTTTCAGAAATGGCCTTGAGCAGTAAGAATGCATGCAGATAATGTGGAGTGTACTGAAGATATGGTGTTGATTTTGAGGGTTTAACCACTTGATTGGTACTTGAGTAAGCTGATGGTGGATTCTGGTGATAACCACGAGATCGTCAGCCTATTAATCATTTCCAACTAGGACTTGATGCTTCGTGGAGGTTTTACTGCGGTCGTGGCACAGATGGAGGGAAAGCTAGGGTTTTGATTTCCATCAGTCATTTTAGATCAATAACGACCTTTTAGCTACCAATTCATGATTTACTACAGTCCATGGGTATTTTCGCTGGTTTAAAGTGCTAGATTATGACATGCCTCATGCTGATGACTTTGATTTTAATGGACAAATAATTGTTTTCCTTTTTTGGCCTTTTCAGTGATTAAGAGAATCTAGGGTTTAATTCGCAAGCTACCAAAATCCAGGCTTTTTGGTGGCTAATGAATCGTTGGTACGTTCACCTAAGCCACCGAAAGTCTCCTTTCCAAAATTTATTAAAAACGACGTGAATGAGCCTTTTGGTGGTTAATGTCTTCCTGGACCCACTTGCTAAGCTACCGAAACCTGGGCCTTTCGGTGGCTAATGAACTGTTAGTGAGTTCGCCTAAGCCACTGAAAGTTCCCTTTCCAAAATTTTATAAAAAACGTGATCAACAGGATTTCGGTGGTTACCGTGGTCCTGAGTCGAAACTTTTAGTTTCCGAAAACTGGGATTTTTGGTGGATAATGAACTGTCAAAAAGTTTGCCTAAGCCACCGAAATCTAAAACTTTCAAATTTCTTGAAAAACAGAGCACCAGATATTCCAACTTTGTTAGTCACGCAAACATCTTTCATAATATGACATGAAATCTTCATCACTATCAAAAAATAAATTGTCTAAGTGGACTTATTGAAAATTGATTTATTTAAGAGATAACATCTGGCTCCTACTCGGGGATGGAAACCTCCCTGTGAGGTCCCAAGAACCCCAGACCAAAATGCCTTTCCTGAAAAAAAATAAGAATTACACCTATCTTCTACTGTTCCATTGGGCATGGGGTTTTTTTGTAAGCAAAAACAATCTACTAACTAATATTATACAATAACAAGGATTTAAAGCCTCAGATGAAATAGAGTTTCAGAAATTGCCCATTTACTAGGCCATCAAACACCTCTTCTCCTTCTATATTTTGCAATTTGAAGGTGTTTTTTTGTTGTACTTGAGCTATCACAAAAGGGACTATCCACAGAGATTCAAACTTTCCATGCTTTCCCTTGTCTTTCCTGACAGTATCCCACTTGAGGACCCAATCTCCAACCTGAAAGTTGTCCACTTTTTCTCTTTTATCAAAAATAACCTTGATCTTCTTTTGATGAGCTTCTAGCCTTTCCATCACCTGTTCCCTGACTTGCTGCAACTCCACCAAATCAAGCATCCTCCTCACCATGTTAATTGGTTCATCCTATTCCTCCTGAAAGAATTTTTCAACTGGTAGGATCAGCTGAATGGGAAAAATGGCCTCAGTATCATAAACCAACTAGAAAAGAGAAGTCCCTATGGATCTCTTTCCAGTCACTCTATTAGCCCATAGAGAAAATTTCAGCTTAGAATCCCATCTTTTCTAATTATTCTCCAATAGTTTTCTGATGATCCTGGCTAGGATTTTATTGGATGACTCAGCAAGGCCATTTCCTTGAGGGTAATAGGAAGTGGAATGCACCAGCTGAATTCCCATTGACTCACACATGTTAACCAATGCCCCGCCTTTGAAAGCTGGTGCATTATCAATCACTAGCCTTACTGGGCATCCAAACCTGATAAATATGTTCTCATATAAAAACCTCTTGATGACTTGGTGAGTGGCATTCCTTGTAGGGACTACCTCTATCCACTTGGTGAAATAGTCTGTGGCCACTAGGATACATTTTTGTTGACCACTTGATGAAGGATTAATTTCACCTATGAAATCAAGCCCCCACTGCTGGAAAGGACCATTCACTACAATAGGTCTAAGGGGAAAGGATCTAAGCTGCTACTTCCCCATGAATCTTTGGCACTTGTCATAGGCTCTTACAAAGGTACACACATCAGAGAAAAGAATGGGCCAATAGTACCCAGATCTCATAATCTTATGGGTTGTGTTCTTCCAGTAATGATGGCCTCCACATGTGCTTGAATGAAACTGATGCATGACCTAAACTGACTCTTCTTTATCTAAGCATCTCAACAAAACACCAGATAGATCTTTCCAATACAGCACTTTATCAATTACACAAAATTTAACTTATTTAAGTTTAAGAACCCGTGCCTGATTTAGAGTGAGTCTAGGGGGAACTTCTAACTTTTGTAGGAAATGAATAATACCTGAGTACCACTCACATGAGGACAAGTTGTCAGCTATTTGTTGATTTTCATTCTGCTCCTTAACTGTCTCTGCTGCTGCTTTTGCTGCAATATCTATCTGCAGGTTGGATGAAGTTATACAAGTGAAATTCATTCCCAAAATATCACAATTTTCTTTAGCCATGAGTTTAGCCAGACCTTTGCCTTTCACTAACTTAGTGGGCTTTACTTCTATGTCAAACTCAATAATCTTGGTAATCCATTTAGCTCTCTTTCCATCAATGTCAGGCTCGGTCAATACATCCTTTACAGCAGCTGAAGGGACATAGGCAAGAACCTTGGCATGTCGAATGTAAACCCGGAAGGCTTTCAATGACTTGATGAGAGAATAAGCATGCTTTTGAATGGGATCATACTTTAGTTCAATATCCCTCAATGTCTTGCTGAAAAAGGAAATAGGGTGATCAAGGCATTCATTATCTTTTTTTAATAGCACAGCTGCCACTGTGTCATAGGATGCAAAGGAGAAAATGCAGAAACCATTGGTGTAGTCTAGACTAATCAGAGTGGGCACTTCCATGATATCCTTCTTGATGTCCTCAAAATAGCTTCTTGCTTGCTCTATCCATTTGATTTCCACCTCCTTTTTTAACATAGAGGTTATGTGTTTTACCAGCTCAGAAAAGTTTGGGATAAACCTCCTGACAAAATTTATCTTACCCAGAAATGACTGAATATCCCTTTTTGACCTAGGTATGGACAACTTTTGGATTGCTTCAACTCAAACAGGATCAATCTTTACACCTTCAGCTAAGACTATGTGACCTAGGAGTTTTCCCTTACTGAGTGCAAATTGAGACTTCTTCGAGTTCAGTGATATCCCAAATTTTCTACATTTCAAAAATACCCTCCTCAAGTGTTGCAAATGTTCTTCATGGCTGTGGGAGTAAACAGTGAGGTCATCAAGGTATATGAGAACAAATTTGTATTTCAATCCTACAAAATCTAGGTGCATGGCTCTCTGAAAAGTGGCCCCATCATTGATCAGCCCAAATGGCATTTTGGCATGCATGAAGGTGCCCCAGGGAGTGGTAAACATAGTTTTTTCTTGGTCATCAGGGTGTATAGCAACTTGGTTGTATCTAGAGAAACCATCCAGGAATGACATGGCACTATCCCCTGAGATGTTTTGCAATAGGTGTTCCATCTTGTGTAGTGTATAGTTATCTTTCTCGGAGCATATGTTCAAGTTTCTGAAATCCACACATAACCTAATCTCCACGTTCTTCTTCCTTACCACCACCAAATTTGCAATCTGTTTGGAATACCTGAGGGGAATTATGATTTTGGATTTAAGGATATTTTGGATTTCTTTTTCAATCACAGGAAGTAGGAGAGGACTGATGGATCTGAGCTTCTGCTTGAAAGGGACAGTGTCCTTCTCCAGGCGAATCCTGTGTTGGATGATACTAGTGTCATAGGTTTTCAAGTCACTATATTCCTGGGAAAAGATATCAACAAACTCTTTCATCAGAATACAAAATTTTGACCTTGGATTAGCAGTCAACTCAGTGGACAGATTTATGGGTTTTGGATGACTTTGACTACCTATGTTTTGCTCTTGGATAGTAGGATCTTTCTCCTTTTTGGTAGGTTAATGTTGGGGCGCGCACCCTAACGGTCATTAAGGTGGGTAACGCCGTGGGTTTATGGGAGTTTGTAAGCGGAGTTACGACTCAAAATAGTCTTAGGGGTGTCGGGGTTGAGTAAAAACCTTCTTTTTTGTAATAAACCCATGGTTTAAGCCCATGGTTTTGTAATAAGTGCAATATAAATAAGCACTCTTGTAAAGAAGTCAGTTTAGGCTTTTGATGTAAGATGAAATGATGTGAAGCTAAGACTTGTTTTGGAAGAAGGTTAAGGCCTCTGCAGCTGTGTGCGCAGAGGGTTTTGGGTGATTAAGGAAATCCGTAGCTATGTGCGCAGAGGCCTACAGCTGTGTGCGCGGCTTTGAGGACTTGAAGGGATCTGCAGCTGAGTGCGCAGATCAGAACTGTGGTTTTTGTAAAGAGTTGAATAAAACACAGTTCTGTGGACGTAACCCCTAAACTGGGGGTGAACCACGTTATATCGTGTGTTTTGGTTTTTGTTGTGTTGTTGTTATGTTCTTTATGCATTGATAAATATATATCTAATAAGTAAGATCACTGCTAAATATTAACTTCGTTGGAATTCCCAGTAAAGGGTTAAGCAAGTCACTGTTTGTTTATCTAACCGCGAAGCTAACTAAGTAGCTATTAAAGCTCTGCATTGTGTGATTATAAGTGTTAGAAACTAAAGGTACAGTAATATCCCTCTTCTGCTTGCAGAAACCTGATTCTGCGGCACCCCTTAGTTGTTTCGGGTGAGACTGCAACCTATTCGCAGGTTGTTGCCGAAAGGGCCAACACTGTGGGTATTTTGTTGGTGCGAGGTTAATGGTATAAAGCCCGGGTCTGCCCTATAGCCCAATAGTTAAAAGGGACATCATTATGATCAATAGCTCTTCCAGGGGTACCAGACCCCGAGGTATATAATTGATAGGTAACTGAACAATGTTCTGATCACCTACTTTATCCCTTAACTTGAGCTTCTAGGATACTTCCATATTTAGGTTTTCTTGATCAATATGCATATTAGAGAATTCATCTACTACCTAGAGGAATTTACTAAGCTCATCATCATTCTCAAAAACCTTCCAAAATTTTACATTGTCAAGTAGGGATGGTCTATACTTGACTTGGATATCATAGCTCAACTTAGGAGGTAAAGGGGGAACAAACAGACTTGCAGAGACAGCAAGGGAATCAGCCAGATTATTCATAGCCCTAGGTATATATGAGAGTTCAAAAAACATGAAGGAGTCCCTGAGTTTCCATACCTCATCTCTGTATTCCTTCAATCTGACATTATTTGCTTGAAAACTATTGTTCACCTGCTGTATGATGAGATCTACATCTCCAAAGATCTTTATGCATATGATTCCCATTTCTTTACCAGCCTTCACTCCCATCAGCAACGCCTCGTATTCTGCTATGTTGTTAGTAGTATTGAAATCCAACTTATAAGAGAAATGTATAGTCTCTTTTGAAGGAGAAATCAGGACTATTCCTACACCTGCTGAGGCTTGAGTACTGGCCCCATCAAAAAACATGCTCCATACAGAGGTGGTTACATCCTCAGGTGGCTGATAGGTAGGATTTGTAAGCTGTATGGATGTTGGATGGGAATCATCTATCTGCGGGATGCATTGCCCCAAAGTCTATGTCTACTACATATATTGGATGATTTATAGAGTTTTTGGCATTACTGATGATATAGGTGAATTGGTTCTCCCTGTAGATTCTCTTGGTCTCCCCTCCAAAAATTGGAATTGTAGTATATGTAAGGTCCATCTGAAGGGTACCACCGAGCCTTTTACTCCGCCAGCAAGAAAAAAGGAGGCCAAACTTAGGTGGGATATCAGCTACCACTATGTCCATCACTGTACTTTTTGAAGGCAGCTGGGAGAGGTTTATGACAAGGTCTTTGATGAGGCCCAGGAATTTGACCTTCCTAGAGTCAAATGAGAACAGATCATGGTAGGGTTTTGTAATGCTGAGGCCAAGCTCATCCATCATAGCTTTTGGCATTAGTTTTTGGGAAGATCCTAAGTCTAGCAAACAGTTATGAAGGATTTTATCTTGGATATTTAGAGATATGTAGAAAGGTGGGAAAGACTCATCCAGCTCTTCAATCATAGGGCCTAGGATTACTGTGGTCTTATCATCTTGCAAATTCACAAATTCAGCATCATGGGCTCCTTTCCATGAGCTCCCTTTCTGTGACTTTTCTATAAGCTTGCAGTAGATACTCAAAGTGTAAGTTTGAGTAGTGTTCTCATCTCGAACAGCCCCTTCAACCGTACTTTCTAGCACTTTATCAGCAACAAATTTCTAGTACATGTTCTAACTCCACAAAATAGTCATGTTTACCTTTCACTTGACATCACCATCCTCATGATTTCCAAAAGAAACCATGACCTCTTGGTCATGTAATTTTAATCTTCAGACCTCCTGGATCCCACATCTTGCTTTGTAACTGCTTATGCTCATCAACTCTGCAATGATCTTCATAGTCTTCCACAATCATCCAAATGACTGTCTGAACCTCACTATCATTTTTCCTCTTACATCTATGCATGAGATTCCATAACTCATCTATCTCCTCATCCAGTTTGCTTCTTTACTGAAATATCTTTGTCTGGATGCCCTTCTCCACTGCAACTTTCATTTGCCTATAAGTATAAAGAACTTCCAAAGTTTTCTCCCTCTATTGTACAATAGGTTCACTATTGATACTTCCCCCATCATCTTCAGCTCTATTCTGAATTGCCATGCTGATTCTCAAGATAAATTCTTCCTCTGTCTAAACCTCGCTGCCATTTTTCCTCTTACATCTCTGCATGATATGTCATAACTCATCTATCTCCTCATCCAGTTTGCTTCTTTGCTGAAACATCTTTGTCTAGATGCCCTTATCCACTGCAACATTCATTTTCCTACAAGTATAAAAAAATTCCAAAGCTTTCTCCCTCTGCTATACAACAGGTTCACTGGTGCTACTTCCCCCGTCATCTTCATCTCTATTCTGGATTTCCATGCTCATTCTCAAGACAACTTCTTCCTCTATATTTTCCTTTAGCCAATGAAACGAAATGTTATTGCCACCAAGCAACTCGGGTTCTTCATCCACCATTCTAGATATCCACTTGCATAATACCTGCAATAAAATCAGAAAATAGATATGTAAAACATAGACATTCCATATGTCCATAGTTTTACCCTCATCTTCATCTTCTTCAAAATGTTGGACAACATACAGAAATTGTCCTTCTATTCCACCTATGCAACCTGTAATTAAACACAAATCATTAGCATCAAATTCACATGGCTCTTCAGCCTCCACTAATGCCTTCTCCTCCATTCTTCCATGTTGATTTGTTTCTGCAAAACAGTCTTTAAGATATTCAAAAGATCTCACATCAACGTCCCCTTCTTCCTTCTCATACTGATATGAACTATTTTCTTTGTTCATGAGCTTGTCAGCAAACCCTGTATCAACATCCTCTTTCTCTTCTTCAAGGTACACATCTTGCTCAGGTTCACTCATCATGTGAACTTCTTCCTCATGCTCAGCTGCCCTAAGCCTTTCCTCTTTCTTCACCCAAACTCGAAGTTTTTGCCTGATATTCCTCACACATAAACTCTTTACAGTCCATTTTACCCTCCTCTTCAACTTCCATTCATAACACTGACCTCCTATAGCTTCCTCATGCAACAGTTAGGTCACTTTACTAAGCAGCTCCTTCAGCTCAGTAACCTCTCTGCCAAAGCTGATTTGACTTATCCTCTTGACACCACTTGCTCTAGCATCTTCCCTTGTTTTATTGTGGCTTCCTTTTGAACCCTTTAGATGACTTTCAATAGCCACCTTCCATACCACCTCCATGAGCTTTCCCACACTCATGATGAACTGTAAACAAGCCTACCCTCTCAACACCTCATCAAGATTCCTCCTACTTGACCTATTGGCATTTCTCTGGTTCTCACACGAAACCTTTGAGCACTTCATATGCTCTCTACAGGATTGAGATTTGCATTCATTTCCTACAGCACTCTACTGTGAGGGTTCCCATACCATAGTATCCTTCGTAACTCCTTTGTTCAGAAATCAGCACTCTACCCTCAATCTGCAAATTAATATTGCAAGATTCCTCTCCATAGTGTGCAAATATTTTTGCACTCACTCTGATACCAAAAATGGTGCAGGTGGGGATCAACCATAGCCAACCCAACCAGCACCTCGAGGATCTAGTGGCTCCTACACTTAGCAGGACTGCCAAATTTATCCCTCGACCAAATTCTGCGCTAAAATTTCCTCTTTGTCTGGATGCCCTTCTCCACTGCAACTTTCATTTGCCTAGAAATATAAAGAAATTCCAAATCTTTCTCCCTCTGTTGTACAATAGGTTCACTGCTGCTACTCCCCCCATCATCTTCAACTCTATTATGAATTGCCATGTTGATTCTCAAGACAACTTCTTCCTCTATCTGAACCTCACTGTCATTGTTCCTCTTACATCTCTGCATGAGATGCCATAACTCATCTATCTCTTCATCCAGTCTGCTTCTTTGCTAAAACATCTTTGTCAGGATGCCCTTCTCCACTACAACATTCATTTGCCTAGAAGTATAAATAAATTCCAAAGCTTTCTCCCTCTGCTATACAATAGGTTCACTGTTGCTACTTCCCCCATCATCTTCAGCTCTATTCTGAATTTCCATGCTCATTCTCAAGACAACTTCTTCCTATGTATTTTCCTTTAGCCAATGAAAGGAAATTTTATTGCCACCAAGCAACTCGGCCTCCTCATCAACCAATCTAGATATCCACTTGCATAATACCTGCAATAAAATCAGAAAATAGATATGTAAAACATAGACATTCCATATGTCCATAGTTTTACCCTCATCTACATCTTCTTCAAACAATTGGACAACATACAGAAACTGTCCTTCTGTTCCACCTATGCAACCTGCAATTAAACACAAATCATTAGCATCAAATTCACATGGCTCTTTAGCCTCCACTAATGCCTTCTCCTCCATTCTTCCATGCTGATTTGTTTCTGCAAAACAGTCTTTAAGATCTTCAAAAGATATCACATCAACGTCCCCTTCTTCCTTCTCATACTGATATGAACTATTTTCTTTGTTCATGAGCTTGTCAGCAAACCCTGAATTAGCATCCTCTTTATCTTCTTCAAGGTACACACCTTGCTTAGGTTCACACATCAAGTGAACTTCTTCCTCATGCTCAACTGCCCTGAGCCTTTCCTCTTTCTTCACCCAAACACGAAGTTTTCGCTTGAGATTCCTTGCACATAACCTCTTTACAGGCCATTTCACCCTCCTCTTCAACTTCCATTCATAACACTGACCTCCTATAGCTTTCTCATACAACAGTTCGATCACTTTACGAAGCCTCTCCTTCAGCTCAGTAACCTCTCTGTCAAAGCTACTTTGACTCATCCTCTTGACACCACTTGCTCTTGCATCTTCCATTGTTTTATTGTGGCTTCCTTTTGAACCCTTTAGATGACTTTCAGTAGCCACCTTCCATACCACCTCCATGAGCTTTCCCACACTCATGATGAACTTGAAACAAGCCTACCCTCTCAACACCTCATCAAGATTCCTCCTACTTGACCTATTAGCATTTCTCTGGTTCTCACACGGAACCTTTGAGCACTACCTATGCTCTCTATAGGATTGAGATTTGCATTCATTTCCTACAGCACTCTACTGTGAGGGTTCCCATACCACAGTATCCTTCGTAACTCCTTTGTTCAGAAATCAGCACTCTACCCTCAATATGCAAATTAATATTGCAATATTCCTCTCCATAGTGTTCAAATATTTTTGCACCCGCTCTGATACCAAAAATGGTGCAGGCGGGGATCGACCACAGCCAACCCAACCAGCATCTCGAGGATCTGGTGGCTCCTACACTTAGCAGGACTGCCAAATTTATCCCTTGGCCAAATTCTGCGCTAAAATTTCCTCCCTGCAATTCGTCTTTTGCAACAAGGTTTTCCACAACAGTGTTTTTGAAACAGGCCTTCCGCAACATTGTTTCTACAACCGCCTGTACGCAACAGGCCTTCCTGCAACTATGTTTCCGCAATAGAGCCTCTCCTCAATAGGCCTTCCCGCGACTCTGTTTTCGCAACAGATTTTCCACAACAGGATTTTTGCAAAAGGGTTGTGGGATGCGGGATGCACGACCAACTTTCCAAAGTTACTCCCCCACAACCTTTCCTCTGCAACTCTTCCAACCGTCAGATCTTTGCAGCCTCCTCCACAACCATCAATCTACTCTTTGTTGTGGATCTCACAGATATTTGTGGATTTGTTATTGTCCTCGCAACTTCCATTGTAGATCTCTCCTGGACCTTCATATCTTCGTCTATGGACTCAATCTCCATCGTTCATTCTCTGCAAAACTAGTTAATGCAGAAAATATGCGTGTTACGTCGATTTATCATGGAATCGATCAATCCAGCCTGCAATATCTAAGATTAATAAGCCTAACTCTTCTATACATGCATTTACAACCTACTTCAACCATTCAAGCAACAAATTCATGTGTGAATCAACTATTTCACATAAATCCAAAAATGTTCAGAAAACCGCCAAAGTCGGCTCTACACAGACACATCATTCAAACAAGTAAATGCATCTTGGCTAACCACACTACAAACAAACAGCTAATCCTTCTATTAAGCAATAGAACAAACACAAAACTCAGCTCTCCCTCTTCATTCTTTCCAAAATATTTACAAGCGGAACCAGACGCAGGTATGTCCGTCTTTCTACAAATGGGATTCTAACCTTGAAGAACTGAACTAAAGAACAGAACCCCCTCTACTTCTCTAATCTGCCTATTTAACATAAAATGTTACCCCCATCCCTGAGTGGTCCTGTAGCCTAAAAACAAACCACTACAATGCATGATGAAACGTTCCTGTCCAAAACAAATATACTACGGCTTGATCTCCACGTAGGGAGTCATGATCCGCCATCATTCCTACCCTTCTAACAAACTATGACTCATCAAAACAAACAAACCAAAAAAATATGTCACGGCATGTGACCAACTCATCACATTGTTGGCATGCCATGATGCTCCTGCACCATTGGCCCAATAAGACTTACCTTCTTGTATTGAGCGCTAAATCATATTTACTAAGTGTCTTGCAGGGCGAGGCATAAACTGCTTGGAGTAGCCTCTGAACTTTGTGGTATTCACTCGTTGCGACCTCCCGAGGTCTTAAAGATTAGTTTTATGTGGATTGTCCTATTAAACTAGTCACTCTAATCCCTTTACGATTTTCCTACCATTCCATCCAAAGGCCTGTAGTGCTCACAAGAGCATACAAAGACTAAATCCTTGGTTTAGTTTAATTGTTAATCAAACGTATAGTTGTTTAAAGAAATCATAGCATTGATCCTCTTGTTTCCCTTTTCAGGTACTTCGGGAACACAGTCGTATCTAGTTAATTTTAAAAGGAAGGAGAATTAAACAAATTGAACAAAATAAACTGCTACTCTAACAATCAAACCACAAAAAGGAGACGACACAGATCCCCCTAGGGGGATTAGGTGTGGGCTCTTGGCTGCCCACTTGCTTTCTTTATTATGGTTATTACAATGAAGGGATATTTTTTATCCTTATATATTGGTATCGACAAGCTTACAAGTTTGAAGGTTTTATCAATTTGAGATAGGTGGAAGAGGAGAAAATGTCATGGATGGCTTGAATATTCAAAATTTCAGCAACATTTCACTCTGCCTATTCATCAAAAGTAAACACTAGCCACCTCAAAGCACTTTAAAATGTTAGATAAAGCGTTAAAAGAATTAAAAAAATATGGCCTCTATACTTAGAAAAATAATCGTTTCATGCGGTTAAATATGGATTGAGAAAAGACTATATCTACTTACAAAGATTAAGATGTAATACTTAAATCTAATCAAAGAATGCATACTTAACAAACTAGCATTAGATCTTCAAAAAAACCTAATTAGCTAAGCATGCAAGATCGTAACCAAAGAAAAAATTGATTGTAATGGTGAAGGAAAGAGAGAAGAAAGGAGTTGAAAGATTGGGAAATTGGGGCCGTGGAGTCTGCTTTGGTGGAACACTAAGGGACTATGTCTTTCACAAGATATTGAAGATGAGGAGGATGCAAAAAAGCTCAACCCCTTCTTCAAGTGAGACCACCTACAAACTTAGAAATCCTTGCACAAAAATGGTCAAAACCTTGGTGCCACCTACAACAAAAACTTGGAAAACATGAGCATTAAACAAAATGAACATGTCATTCTAAGAGATATACTTGTAAATGAACAATAATACTATGAAACAAACAATATTTTCTAATCTTATCCTACTAGGAGATATCTCCCTTTCAAAGGCCAAATTGAACCAACAAAAAACAAAGAAAACAAGGCAAGTTATACCTCATAAGCACTTGACAATTACCATCCGCACATGAAAAGCATTACACCATAGTTCTTTCTCCAAAGCCTTTTATTATTTCAGAAAATATTACAAACTACAAGAGCAAATCTTTAACAGCCTTTCGATACCCTAACCATGAGAAAATGAGAGGCAAAGCCTTCCTTAAATAAAAAAGCTCATGCCCAAGAGAGGACGCACTTGCCTTAAAGAAGTGCCTTGCTTGATTAGATTAAGTTGGATCTAAGTGCTTTGTGGATTGGACAATGGAAAGATCCAAACCCCAAAGTGCCACCTCTCAAAACTCAAAAGTCATACATGTGCCTCACTTTCTAAAGCAACCCACTCTCATGATGAAAAAATCCAATGCTTAGATTTTTTTAAGTGTTTTTAGTTTTGGAAAAAACAAACATAATAACCATGTAAATTTTACAAAATTTAACTAATACACCCATTTTGTCCTATTGTTTGACTTTCCAAATGTCAAAATAATATTAAAAAAATACATTTTAACACATGTTTTATTCTATATTCTATAGTTAAGCTTAATAATTTGTTTCCAATTTCTATAAACACATCTTTTGGTCTAGCTAGATATATATGGGTAGTTACAAATAATTTTATTTTAATACAAGTTGAATAAATAAAGAATATAAAATTTAAATTAAATGTAATGCAGATAAGCATTTAGATATTATCTCAGATTTTGGACTTTTTGAGAGGATCAACAAGATTAATTAATCAAGTGTAACAGTATTTTTCATATTAGTTTTTTTTGTTTTTACTTGTGTCTCTCCTAGTATGTAAATGCCTAAACATAACAAGCTAAATAAATAAAGAATATAAAATTTGATAATGTAGTTATATCATTTTGATAACTAAAAATAAACCACTTTACTTATGGCTCTGCTAATGCATAACAAGTTGAATAAATAAAGAATATAAAATTTAATTTAAATGTAATTATATCATTTTGATAACTAACTTAAAAAAAAGTAAAGTGAAAAGCTAATTGATCAGTAAAAAATAAAAGAAAGTGAAGTGAAAAGCAATTTGTTTTTGTTTTTTCATATCAGTTATTGTTTTTGTTTTTTCATATCAGTTATTGTTTTTGTTGTTTATTAAATAGTATTTGTTTTGTGACTATATTAACTCTCACCATCTGGTATGAATAATGGATATAAAATTATATATTTTAGTCTTTGTTTAAGAGCCAACTATCTTCACAAAAATTAACATGTTGATTGTATCTATTTTACCTTTAAACATTTAAAGCTATTTACTAACCATTTTACTTATGGCATTGCTATTCAGATATTATAGAACTGCTAATCAATATCTGGAGGACATATTATTTAATCCATCAAAAAAACTCAATTGATACAAATGGTGTCAATATAGTGTTGGTTGTATTGAAAAGACTAACTTACATGCAAAGATGATGGAACTTATTTACAGGAGATGTCGAGGGTTCGAGCTTGGACGTGAATGGCTTGCAGCATATATGTCAAGGATTCAAGCTTGAATGCAAACAGCTCATGGCCGAAGACCAACGATCCCGAGCCTGCAGGCTGCAATTCGAAGGACCCTGAACAAAGAATTATGCCATTTAAAGCTTACCAGTGGGCTAGCCATTATGGTACACGTCCAAGCTTTTCGTGAAAACAGGTGTGGAAATTTTAGCTCAAACGCAAACATTTGCATGCAAAACACTCATGCATGCAACCTGCCACAGTTCATTCATGCAGCCAGCCACATAAGTTATTATATAAAAGATTTAAACTAATTCATTTTTTTTTGCTTGGCATTATCAAATACAAATTTATGATGTAACCAAATACCAAGTGTTTCATGATCCACACAGTATCCTTCAAGTTGAATCACTAGTAAGATGTTACGTACAGTATCCCACATGCTTCTTTGTAAGTTTTTAATGGAGAGTGTCTCTCCATTTGCTTTTATAATAGATGAAGATTATTATACCAATGTTTCAATGGAATATTGATTATTTATTTGAAGAGTTAATGGTCAAATTAGTTTAGAGCATAATGTTTTATAAAACAAAGTAAGTGAAGCAACATATAAGTGACGTCTAAATGACCGTATTGTCTAAGTGGAGAGTATCTCTCATTTCGTTTTATAATGGATGAAGATTATCATATCGATACTTTATTGAAATACTAGCTATCTACATGAAGAGTTAATGATCAAATTAGGCTAGAATTAAGTGACACATATTGTCTTGCTTTTGTAGCATGTTATCATTTTTTTTAGCTTCATACACTCACTTAATTTTGGTTCTACAAAGCATTGAGAAAAATTAAATTTACAAATCTTTCACCACTAAACTAAAGAACACATCTCTTTCACCACTATGCTACAACACACTTATGCTTGCATTCTTTGTCAACACTATTTTACAACACACTAATGCATGCATTTTTTTTAATTCATTTATTTTCATTTTTTACTTTGATGGGACAAAAGGACTATTCTCTCTCACCACTATCCTACAACGCACTGATGCATGCGTTCTTATTTTTTATCATTGTATGGGATATACAAATACTTCCCCCACCTAGGCTATAGAAATGTGTCTTCTCGACACAATCAATCTCATCTTACATTGCTAAATTGATGTTTAAGCAATGGAAAAGTAATGCATATAACATTTTTTTTCAATGTGTTTTCACTTTAGCAATGCTAAAGAAACATTTATTCCATGTAAACAAATTGTCAGCAAAACATGTTAATGCAATTCCCAACATTTTGGCTTGTTGACTTGTGATCTAGTGGATCCAAACACAAAACAAAATCAAATTTGTTCTTTGATGGAGCTTCCATGGCTTACACTTGCATGTCTTACTCCAACTATTGGTTCTTGATTCTACCATTGCAAGTCTTTCTTCATACTAAACATTCTTCTCCCATATCCAACTTTGGATTTTGTTTTCAGTTATATGACAATAATCTCAAGCTTGTTCCACCTTGCCCTCAAATTACTAAGGACAATCAATCCTTCATAAAGGATTTAATCTCATTTTGTATTATCTTGACCTCATGAACAATTGTTGCACATTAGAGAAACGGAAAAATGCAATTGGGTGTTGTTTGTGCTAGAAATTGTTCCTAGACTACCACAAGAACAAGCTAACATAATCTCACAAATAAACAAAATGAAATTGGTTTTTAAATGGTTTTGGTCTGAAAATTCATCAACAAGAGGGTAAATACGTAACAAGCTAAAACAAGCACTAAATCATGCAAAAATAAAGGACTGAGATGAACAATATATGAAATATAAACCAAGAACAGTATAAGCATGGCATTGGATTTCACCCACAACCTACAAGCATTTCATGAATAAAAACATCAAACAAGAAATGAAGTTGTACATTGAGTGACCAAACAGATCAAAAATGAAACCAGCAAATAAGATAATAAAGGCTTATAAGTTTGTATACATCATAATCAGTCTTCCAAAATCACATAGGAGTTTTGAGTCTTAGCTTTATACACAGTAGCTCTAAAGCCTCCCCTTGCACAAAATTCCTCCCTCAATTCCACTAAATTTTCCTCCTTTTATCATTTAAAAACTAGAGCAGTTCCATAACTTCCTTTTAGGTCTATTCTGATACAGTTACAATAAGTAGTTACAAACTAACTTCAAATCCCTAAAGACTAATTAACTGAAAATAGCAAATCGGATTTGGGGAAATTTGGCGAATTTCTGAAAATTTTGGTCTCAAAAACGCCTCCATATCTCTCGATCCGAGACTACTGTGAAAACACTGAGAGAGGTTTTTCTAAACGAGTCTGTTATGAACAAAAACCGCTCTTTTTTTTTAAAAAATCCCCTTAAATTGATTGGAATACATGCTGGAACTTTGTGACTAAAATAGGAAACTATTAAATAATTCAAACCCTGAAAAATAGGCCACAAAGATGAATTCAAATCTATCAAACGATAACAATTGTTGCAAAACTGAGAGAGGTTTTTGTGAATGATTCTGTTGTGGACAAAAACCTCTTTTGGTTTTCCAGAATTCGTTTCTATCAACTCGTAATATGCTCCCACTGATAATGAAAAAAAACAGGAAAAACAGAGCTGCTACAGGAATCATTTTTTGAATATTTTTTGGACAATGACTCAAAAACGAGGGTCAGGTCATAAAGCTAAAGCTTAGAATGGATTTTAATGTAATATTTTTCAGACTTTAAAGATATATAACCCCTAATAAGCTAAAGGAAAACTTTAAAATAAATAAAAGGAAATAAATCAAAACCATTATAATCATAAAATCAAACAAAAAGTATTTATCACTATGAAACTTCAAAACCAAACCACAGATGAAAAGTAATAGGAAATCAATCTTTGAAAAATAGCACACATAGACTAGGAACAATATTCAGTCTTAACATCTGGCTCTTTTTGCGGGATGAAATCCTCCTTGTGAGGTTTCAAGAACCTATAGACCTTGTGCCTTATTCATTGGGTGATTGAGTCATTTGTATCTAGTTCCCACCCTACCATTCACTGCTAACCAAAGGCTGCAAATTGTTTTTCCAATCAAAATTTGAACCTTGTTATGCAAACTGAAGTTACTCTGCAACTGATAATAAGAAGCGTGAGTGCTTCAATTGGGCTATGGAATCTGTTGCCGCCTTTCAAACACCTGGGGGGAACGTGGCAGAAATATTCAAGCCACTCGGTGTGTCCTTGGGGGGAATTCTCGAGTCAAGGCTGTCACCTTGTTCTTAACTCCTCCATTTAGGCAAACTCCTAACGAAGCCAAGGGGGTAGACCCTACAAGTTACTAAAGCTGGTTACTTAGATGATGATGTTATTCAATGAGTAAGTTTTTTAGGAGTTTTGATTTAACAATTGTAAACAACAGATAACATGATGAGACAATCACAAATAAGCACGATGTGACACCAATCACATATAGATTGAAAGAAATAAATAGTTGACCAGTGCCTTTAACTGGAGTCGAAAATAATTAAGAGTGCTTGCAAGTGCTGAAGTGAATGTTGTGCAATTATATCTTGGTACATTTTAAATTAATGTGAAAAGATGAGTGAATTAAATTAGGCGGGGGGACTCCAAATATACTCGAGGGGTACTTGGAGTATGTCCAAAAGTAACAACCGCTACGACTACCCACAAGGAATGTGTAGGCTGGATGGAGTCTCTGAGACTATGTTCATAATACACCGCTAAAATGTAACAGAGATCGGTGCCTCAAGGTCATTGTCTAGTAGTTCCCACTTCCTTTGGGTATTTTGCCACCGTTTACGGTTTAATCGAGGCGTTGGATTTTCGCCTGCGGTGGTTAATTGGGAAAGTGAATCCTAATTATTCTAGTCACTCATGTTTCTTTTGATGCAGCTTGACTGATCAGACGAACCGCAGACAAGTGCAGAGCATACACACCGGAGTCTTGTAAATTTTAGTAAATTTTAAGAGCGTGTTCTTGTTAAAAAAAAGACCCTTCATGAATCTCTTTCGGTCCAAGTGGACCTCAATCGAGAAATTAATGAGGGTTTAATTTTATTGCTTGCTTGTGAAAAGTAACAATGAAACTAGAAGCAAAAACACACACCACATTTTTTCTAATCAATCCTACCACGGTCCTCTTTCACCTTTCGGTTCAATCGAGGATTCGTGGGGTAAGTATTAGTATTACTTTTATTTCAAAATATGGAATAATGACAAATATTATCAAATTATACAATCTTGCATGACAAGACTAAGCTAGAGTAAAAAATGGGAAAAAATGCAAAAAGGTGAAACAGACGCGGATCCCCCCAGGGGGGATGGGGAGTGGGATCAAAAGAGCCTACTCGAAGTGATTATTTATTATTAAAGGTTACAATATCATCAAACTAATTTTCACTTTGTTCCTTGTTATCCGAGATCCAAAGGCTTACAACAAGCTTACAACAAGCCTAAAAGGAAGCACAACGGTGGGGGAAGCCTCCAGGAAGCTCTAATTCACCCAAGAGTCAGAAAACGGGCAGAGTCTCCTTCTTATTTTTGTTAAACCTACTCAAAAATAGCAAGATATTAAAATCAAATGTTCCCAAAAACACTTTAAAAGTGCTTTGGGTCACCACACTAATTACCGAAAAAAGGCTAAGTTAAAAAATGTTAAAAAGGAACAATTTAGTTTTGCAAAAGGGAACCAAGAAAATCAAGCTTTCCTTGGGATATTGGCTTGATTTTTGGGCAGCCAATATGATGTGCACTTTCTTACATAATTTAAATCTTTAAAGAACGAAAAAATAAACTACCTTGTGAGCAAGCTTTAGATCTACGATTTAGCTACTTGCAAAAAGGAATTTCTTCACCTAGATCTATCTTTAAAATATGATATTCTTTATGAAATTTCAGATCTAAGCAACAATACTCTTAGGAACTAGATCTAACAATATATAAGAAATTTTTAGAAGTATATCTGATCATAAGAGGACGAACAAGTAACCAAAAGATTGATTTTAATAGAATAGAGGAAGAGAAGGGGAAAGGCATGTTGTTGGATAGATCTGCAATGGAAACTTGTTAGTGGAATACAGAGGGGCAATGCCTTCGCAAAAATGTCGTATGTACAATGGATTCAAACTAGACCCACAAGTCGTCCAATCCTTGCCACCTAAAAGCTAAACACACAATCCTGCACAAAACCTTATGAGATATGGATATATATATGAAAAAGAGACAATAATTACATGCAAATAAGCTTATTAAACATGTATAAGATAGATCTTCAAACATATATGCTATGAGATACAGAAAAACAAGTAATCTTACTTGCCCAACTACACTCCTATTGATTCAGTTGAATCATTCAAGCCAGACAAGGTTCAAATGCAGAAATTAAAAGAAAAACCAGCAACATCAATAGCCGCAAGACAATGCTTATTCCACACACATGAGAGCATTACACCATTTAGCCTCCAAAGCTTCTTTAATCCAACAATGAAAAGATTACAACAGTATTACAATATCAAGCCTATTCTCTCCAACTCGAACTAACTTCGAGAAGGGAAAGGCTGCTTCAATTTATAGCCAGACTGGCTAAGAGGGGCGCATGCCTGACTGAAGGAGAGACTGCAGCTGATGGAGAGTTAAGCTGAGCCTAATCTGATGATGAACTAAGTCTAATTGGACTGGAACTGCAAATCAGAGTGACACCTCACTCAGTGAACTGACCCATCCATCAAACCACTGCCAGATTGATCCACACGTGTGGAGGAGAGAGAAAGGAGGGTGCAACCCTCAAATCTGCATGAGCCAGTTAAGCTCCTCTTCAGCCCTGATCAATGCCTTTATTCAAGGACTGACAACTCCCAGTCAATATGAAGCCGATGAGACTGATTTCAATAAAATCATATCAAAATCCACTGATTTTGGATTTTGGATTTGCTCCATTATTTAATTTAATTAATTAAAATTTGATTTTTTTGGATTTTCTTACTTGAGTGATTTAACTTAGGAAAAGTGGGTTTATGGGTTAATCGGGTGCTCTAAGTTAGAAAATGAGCACCCCCATGGCTGAAACTTACTTTTAACCCCACTTTTATTACAAGACCAATTTTTCCATTTAGACTATTAAAAAAAATAGCCTAAGTTTTGTGGAAAAATTAAAATTAAAAATTAAAAATAAAAAAAAACCTAGGGGGACTTAGCACATGTTCATATGACTCTACCATAATTCCTAGCATGTTTATACATTGACACACAAACTCTAATAACCTCAATAGGCATAAATGTCAAGCCGACCACCCCAACTTTGGAGGTATTGAATGAAAAACTTAGAAATTATCAGTCATTTATTCAACAACCAATAATAACCAAGGGAAAAAACACTCTGGGCTGATCGGATTGAAAAATGAGTCCAAGGGACTGATTCTTTTATAGACACTACCATGCTAGAACATTTTATTACAACTCTCCCAAGGGGGTATGAACATGTGGTAGATAAAAAAAAACACTTCCCAAAAGCAAGTCTGAAGGTCTTCTGAAGTCCGAAAAAATCATCTTTGTTCAGTTCACTTGGCTCACTTGATAACACCGACTAAGTACAACTTAGGTGGTAACAGATTCATTTACCAAATCTCTGCAACTTTCTCAAACTCTGAACACATACCTCTGAAATGACAAAATACTGCTAAAAACCAGCATACTGAAAAGAATCTACATGCTCGTATAGTGAGCTTATTCTGCTAATTCTACTCCTACTTCTAATTGGAGGACATAACCCAATCAAGTGTAATCATACTTCCAGTGAATCCAAGAAACCATTTGACTGAGAATCATAATTCCATGCATGTTATTGTTTGAGAAGACCCACAAAAGATGTGATAAATGCAATAAAGAGGCTATAGGTAGCTAATACTTACGACTGGAAATAGGAAGTATGCCAAAAGATGGAGCATTAGAAACCTTTGAAAAATACAACTCCATCCAAGAAGCCACGGGATCATGAAACTCATGCAAAATTATTCCTTCATGTTGTTAAAAAAGAATGGACTGCAAATGGGTGTCCTCAATTCTCAATACTCCATGAGATAATGCAATAAGAGAACAATATATAAAATCTTCAACTCTCTTGAGGTTATATTGTTTTATATCTTCCACTAACTCAAGCTGACTGATTTCTGAAGAGTGTTGATCATTTCCCTTAATGCCTGGGTCAAATTCACATTCATTATAGAAATGATGATTTGAAAAAACATTAGCATGATCTTCCTCATCATTATCATCTGTTTTATCTAGATTTGAAGTAACGGGTACATAAAGGGAAAGAAAATCCTCTTGTTGTTCCTCTTTGGAAATAGATGATCTCTGCAAATCCAGTTCTTCATGGTTGGCGCAATTTCCTTTTGTCTGAAAATCTGAAAGCTGAGGATTGCCCTTACTGATTTCCATTGACATTTGACCAAAATACAACTGATCATTGTGTTTTGTATCTAAAGAAACCAAATCTTCGAGTTTATAATAATCAGAATTAATGATAATAAAACAACCTTCAGCTTCTTCATTATTCACTTCTAGTTCATATTTATGGGAAAACCTATCATCTTGAACATCATTAGAGAACTGATGAAGTTTGTGAGGGACCAATTCTTCTCTATCTATATCTTCAATCTCACCGTGCAATTCCTATTCCTCACAACAATTTTCAAATAGAAGATCTGCCGGATAAAATCTTTGATAATGATGATGAAAAATAGTATAAAACTCCTTCAAAGAATGAATGCTAGCAGCGGGAAGAGATTGACACCATTCACGAGCATGTTCTTCTAAAGAAAATCTGAACATCTTGATTAAGACATCCTTGTGAACAAAATCATGTTCAAGCATGCATTTATGAAAATTTAATAAGTGCTCACGAGGATGCTCATACTTGTTTCCTCTAAATCTAGGAAGATAGTCACCCCACTGAGTTATAGAAATCACTGGATGTGGAAAACCATCAATATTTGAGAAATGACAGAAAGCATACATCGCGGCCACAATGGCTTCCATGCTCATTGACATCTTGAATTGGTGGAGTGGCTAACAAATCTTTCTTCCGTGGAGTCGACGGTGAAAAATTGTAGTCTAAAAGATTTTCTGACTTTGTTCACCTCTCAAAATCAGATGAATAATGATATCCCAAGGAATATATACTTCAACTTTGTCCTCGGAAACGGCGCCAAAGATGTTTGTGCTAGAAATTGTTCCTAGACTACCACAAGAACAAGCTAACACAATCTCACAAATAAATAAAACGAAATTGGTTTTTAAATGGTTTTGGTCTGAAAAATCATCAAGAAGAGGGTAAATACTTAACAAGCTAAAACAAGCACTAAATCATGCAAAAATAAAGGACTGAGATGAATAATATATGAAATATAAACCAGGAACAGTATAAGCATGGCATTGAATTTCACCCACAACCTGCAAGCATTTCATGAATAAAAACATCAAACAAGAAATGAAGTTGTACATTGAGTGACCAAACAGATCATAAATGAAACCAGAAAATAAGATAATAAAGTCTTATAAGTTTGTATACATCATAATCAGTCTTCCAAAATTACATAAGAGTTTTGAGTCTTAGCTTTATACACAGTAGCTCTAAAGCCTCCCCTTGCACAAAATTCCTCCCTCAATTCCACTAAATTTTCCTCCTTTTATCATTTACAAACTAGATCAGTTCCATAACTGTCTTTTAGGTCTATTCTGAGACACTTACAATAAGTAGTTACAAACTAACTTCAAATCCCTAAAGACTAATTAACCGAAAATAGCAAATCGGATTTGGGGAAATTTTGTGAATTTCTGAAAATTTGGGTGTCAAAGAACTCTCCATATCTCTCGATACAGGACACCTGTACAAAACTTGAGAGAGGTATTTTTAAATGAGTCTGTTATGAACAAAAAAATCTCTTGTTTTTTAAAAATTCCCCTTCAATTTATTGGAATACGTGCTGGAAATTTGTGACTAAAACAGGAAACTATTAAATAATTCAAACCCTGAACAATAGGCCACAAAGATGAATTTGAATATCTCAAACGATAACATTTGTTGAAAAAATGAGAGAGGTTCTTGTGAATCAATATTTTTTGGACAAAAACCTCTTTTTATTTTTCATAATTCATTTCCATCAACTCATAATCTGCTCCCAATAATAATGACAAAAACAGGAAAGACAAAGCCGCTACAGGAATCCTTTTTTGAATATTTTTTTAACAATGACTCAAAAAAGAGGGTTAGGTCATAAAGATAAAGCTTAGAATAGATTTTAATGTAATGTTTTTTAGACTTTAAATATATATAACCCCTAATAATCCAAAGGAAAATTTTAAAATAAATAAAAGGAAATAAATCAAAACCATTATAATCATAAAATCAAACAAAAAGTATTTATCACTACGAAACTTCAAATCCAAACCACAGATGAAAAGTAATAGGAAATCAATCTTTGAAAAATAGCACACATAGACTAGGAACAATATTCAATCTTAACAGGTGCAATTAGGGAAGTTGAATTCTTTTGATAACACAATTCCATAGTAAAATTATGTTCATGTATTTGTATTTAACCAACATAATGAAGGTAATAGGTAACAACAATAAATACATAATTGATATGAAACATGTTACAATTTGTGTTGGCTATGGATTTATGGAGGATTTCCATCACCATCTCGTTATATGTGTCACACGGTTGAGAGGGGATATGAGAAGCTCACTATATTCCCAAAGGCACTTTTGTGGCCATACATCATGCTTGGATTTTACCCTCATTGGAGAGGGGATTATTCTTAGCAAAATTCCCTACACTTGAGCACTACACTCTAACATGAGAAAATAAGTAATTCCATTTTAATTATCTCAACACTCACCCCTTGATGCAATGAATTTTCATTTGTTATGTCTCATTCTCATCACACTTCCCTACCATATTTAAGCTTGAGAAATTCCTACCTAACCACTTTATTGGCCTATATAAAGGAAGGCCACTATTCCCTTAACTCTCACCATAAGCTTGAGCAATTCCTACCTAACCACTTTATTGGCCTATATAAAGGAAGGCCTCTATTCCCTTAACTCTCACCATAGAATACTTCTCTCCTATTTTTCATGATTGAATGGCATCTATGACTTTCTACAATTGCACCACTAATCATCCAATGGATGCACTTGATCCATCATACAGGCCTCTTTTTCCATTCTATCAACTTTGTTGTTAAACATCTTTCAAAAATGACAAACGTTGAGAATTCAAACTACTACAAGAGGTTTATACTATAATTCCATTGTTTATGCACCTATACGTCAAGCGAGGAACTTCTCTCCACAAAACCTATATTTATGAGCATAAGTCATACACTAGTTAATTCCATCTTGTGAGTACTAGTAGTTGTAGCAATGCATGTTATGACACTACAACTTTGGCTAGGTTATTAGGCATCTAGCATAAACCCAAACCCCGTCCACATTTTCCAAATATTTCCTCTTTCTCATCCACATTTTCCAAACACCTTCTTCCCTTGCATTTCTGAGGTTAACCATAGAATCTCCATCAAATAATAGGTTGAGTTTTTGTAGCTTTAGATCCAAGAGTTCACATTGCCTTCTTAAGGCATTATTATTTATTCAGAATCTAAAAGCCTTTTGCAAGGGAAACATAAGTGTGTATTTTTAATCCATTTATAAAGACACATGTATTTTAGCCATTCTATACATTGTTTATACTCAAAGTCAGCTAGAATGTTTTTCGTGGGATAGAGAAGGGTTGATATGTGATTCATGTGGGAGTATAAAAGTTGTCTTTAAAAACTTTCAAATTTTGAGCCAGTGATATCTTCTGTGAGAAAACATTGTGCACCAAGCAATGAATTTCCATACTCGCATCATACATTTACATTCAAGAAATAGATGCTAGTTGATTCTTATTCATTGTTACTTAATGTAGGCTAGTAAGGACCTTGAATCCCTTTCTTTTGTGTTATCCCTTGTAAGTAACTTTGTGTACATCAATAACTATAGGAAACTCTTAACCTTTAGGATGACTGACAAACCCATATATAGTTATATATATTGTATCCCTCGTATATCCATCCAAACATGAACCTTTACCCTTGGATTTGTGTATTTGTGAATACAATCCCCCACAAAGATAGTTTTTCAAATAACTCTTATTCAATGAGGCTTGCCTTGTAATATTTTTTCGGTATACCACCTAATCTTATCCAATTTTCCTAAGAGATTGATATCTTCTACATATTTCCATATTTTCCCATGTACTATCCGGCCTCAACCTCCCTAAAAGAGTATATCAACTCAATTATGACTGCATTAAGCCTTCTTACTACAAACTTGTGTTCCCATATCAAAAAACAAGAGATTTTACCGAGACGAGTAGAGGTGTTGAGGCATATTTCCCTTTGTAAGAGGTGGAAACCAATTGGAAATTTTTGTTTCCTAACTCCCTTGCCAAATAAAGGTCCAAATAAACTTTATTGTCTCTTTAAGGACATTTGTAGTTGTAGCTAGCACAAAGAATTTATACAATGGTAGTGAGAGGAGGCCAAGGAGGTCACAAGGCCAAATCCATCTAGGTGCTCATTTTTTACAAGGTAGAGAGACAGAGAGAGAGAAAGAGTCTAAGGCTAACCAAGGGTTATCTCAAGTGGTTGGATTGCCATGTTGAAATTGTAACTAAAAGGAGAGTGTAATACCCCAATTTTGAAACCATGGAACGATAATATAATTATAATTAGTAAGTGGTGCAAAGCCTAAAATTGATGATCCATTGAGACCGAGATGTAATATTGTATGTAATCATTAATACAAATCATCCTAAACAACTGCAATCGAGAGGGACAAGAATATATGAGGGGGCAGGAATCCACGAGTGAGGAAGAAAGGGTGCTAATAGATGGCTTAGGCGACTTGTCATGCAACCCTAGCCTAGCCTTTATTACCTTTAATTAAGGAAATTAGGATCTAACTTAAGTCGTGATGCTAAACATTAATTAAGGTGTTAATTAAGGATTGTGTGCATGGATAGTACGTGAGTCCCCTTGAGAGACCACGTGGATGTGTTTTTCCATGTGTTATCCACTAAGTTGCACTGAGGGGATCTTTCAAGTGATACACCAAGGATCAAAACAAATCAATTGTTCTTATTCGGTGCTCCAGAAGTTTCGTGGTTTCATTGGGGCTACTTGTGGTCCCTCATTTCACATGTTCACACCCTCTCAGGGGAATTGTAGTAATGACATAGCATGATGGTTTCTTTTTTCAAAAGTCTTGGCCTCCTTAGTACTTGGTCATCAAGGTCATCATCCTCGATTTTTTTCCCTCGTCAATTATGTGACGCTTTTTTAAGAGACATAATTTTTCGAGTTTTTCACTCAAAATCCTCCAAGTCGGGATGGTGAAATTGGTGGATTTGTCTTAAAAGGTTATTAAAGCCTAGGTTCTATCTATTATACCATGGTAGTAATAGTCCTAAAGTTTCGTGGACATGCGCTAAGTATTTCATAGGATTTTTTAATTTTTAGATTTTTAATAAAATCATCGATAGGACATATTTTAATTGTAAAATTTTAAAAGGTCATAAAATTGGGCCTAGGGGGCCAATTTGGTCATGGGGATGCTCATTTTTGGACCCATATCCCCCACTTAATCCCTAAACCCATTTTTGACAGTCAAATTAGTAATTTTCAATTATTAATTTTGATTTTCTCTCCAAAATGACTCAGAGGGTCAAATAAATGGGAAAATTGGAGAAAATCGAATTCCTAAATCAAAGGAAGCTTGTCTAGGACTTGTCTCTGAGGTGTAAAATTTGTTGAGAATATTGTCTGGGACATTTATGAGCATAGAGGAGCATCTTCAACCATCAAATGAGGGGCTCCAACTCACTTCCACAAAAGGGGGGCGAATTTTCTCATGGAGGGTGGTTTTGCCACTTGGATGAAATGGTTAGAGGAGGTAAAGGCTTCCCAAACCAAGTGGAATACCTCAATATAGGTGGAATCATTCCCTCCCAGGAATTCAAACCTCCTCCCACTATTATCTCAACCCCCAAAACCACCTCACACTTGGCAAATTCGACCCCTTGGGGTTTGAGCTTCTTTTTTGCTATAAAAGCAAGGTTTTTCTGATATTTTTTTAATAAATATTGAAGGATTTGGAGGCTATTTTGTGATTTCATTGTGATCTTGTAATTTGGTCAAAATATGAGCTAAAATCTGTGGAATTTCATGCTTTATTTCTTTCAAATGATGTGTTTAGATCCAGTTAAATTTCAATAAGTATTTGTTGTTGTAAAGTTACTTATGCTCATTTTATTATCAGATTTTTTTAAGAGTAGAAAATTGTTGTTGGTTATACTTATGCTCTCCTTCTTCTTTTTTATTAATGAAATGACTGGATTAACCTTGTTCTTTTGAGAAATTGCCTAGTTTTTGCAAATTTGTCTCAGAGTGAAGGGGATTGGATCTCGGTTGCATCCAATTCTATTTAAAACATCCAATTCAAAACATCCATTTTGTTTTTTATAATACAATTGTTTTACATATCCCTCTCTCCTTCATTTCTTTCAATCACTGGCTTGGGAATTTCATTCTTTTTCTCTTTAAAATTCAAGCTTTCTTCTTGGTTTCTGTTACTTGATGCTTAGTAAAATTGGATAAGTAATTTTGTATTTTAAATATGATTTTATTCAGCATATATATCAGATCTAGATTCATTTTTAAAGGTTTATCTTAAACTAGATCCATTTCAATCTTTCAAAGTGCCATTTTCACTAAAAAATCTACAATTTTATGAGCATTTTGAGTAGGGTAGATTATGCATTTGCTTTGATAAATTTAAAATATTCCAACACATTTAACTCGCTGTTTTTTATCATTTTTTGAGAAAAGGAGGAGGACATACTGCTCAAATTTTAAATTTTGGTCATCCTGGACATAAAAAAAATTACATCCTCTGTCCCTTTTCTTCTTTCCTTTTCTCTCCTGGCGACATTGTAATCCTTTCGATACCTTTCAAGGATCAAAGTGAAAATAATAATTCATTATTTATCATATTGTAAACTCACTAATTAAATAAAGAAAGTGGGCTACACAACGCCCACACTCCATCCCCCTTGGGGGGATTTGCAGTCTCTTTCATGGTTTGAATTTTACTAATAAACACTTGCACACAATCCACCTTCTTGAAAGGCTGTATAGATTAGTTTTTTTTATTTTATTTCATCTCAGATTAAGTTTTACTTTCTTACCCAACTCGTTTCCACGAAGTATTCTCTCCCCACCAACTAAAGGCTTTGTCGATTATTGGTGGATGATCAGAAAGTGACACATGGTTGAGGTTCTAATTTGTCATTAATCCTTTGATTTTACAAACTTATTTGTTGTATCAAATTGGAATAACCATTTTGTCATCAACTCATGTATTCCCTTTCCCTCTATGGGCTTCGCCTGGTCATTTGGAAATCAAAAGCGGTTTTCGACACTTTCTAATTTATTCACATTAATCTAATAATTCATTAATAAAATCAACTCCCCTTACAGATATTACAAAATATGGCATATGATAGTTGAGAATCGTGGGAAAATTTCTCAAAGGAAGCGAGAACAACTGAGTAGTGATCTCGAGATATAGTCAGGATACATCCTTGTTGGTGTAGTGTTGAACACCTTCTTAGAGACTCTAACTCAACCCACATTTATGAGTGAGGAGCCACTTTAGTCATATTCCAAACACATTCTCAGTACTTCCATTATATCAAGCATTCCCTTCCCATAACTCAACTCATCTCTTAATAATAAAACTGACCAAGACACATTTACAAAACATTTTACTTCAACAGCATTATTTCACTTTGACTCCATTGGAGCTAATCTGATCTGTAATTATTGTATTCTAGATTTATGTGTTGATGTTATGTTGTTGAATATTTACTTAAATTTGCAAACAATCGTATATCTGAATTTACTTCAAAAAACTCCTAAACAACTTACTTCCATCAATAACGACTAAAACATAAAGAACCTTAGAAAACTCTTTCTTAGGAACCACCCCCCTTGCCTTTGTTAGGATTTTGGCCTAAACGGAGGAGTCAAGATCAAGTGATAGTACTTGACTCGATACTTTCCCCCAAGGACACACCTAGCAGCTTGAATATTTATGTTGCGCTTAACCCACAGGTGTGTGAAAGGCAAAAACACTTTTTGACGACGTTGTCAGGAATAAATATTTTTATTCTCGTGGTACGACTTACCCCTTTCCTTTTTGTTTTTTTACCCAATAAATTTTGTATTGATCTAGTCGAACAATTTTGAAATTCACTTGGTCCATCTAGCGACTCCACAGTTTAAAATCACTTCAGGGTATTCTACGAGAAGAAAATCACACAAAGTATCTAAACATTTTTTTGAGCCTGAAAGGGTCTTACGAAAAAGATTGCATAGACTTGAGTCTTGTAGAGTCCTTGAAAATATAGCGGTTGAGTCTATTTCAGACATCCAATTCTTGTTCACACTGGCATCTCCCATTAATCCTATGGCTAATCCTCTTAGTCCAATTGATACTTTCTTTCTTCCCCTTAATTTCACTAATATAGCAGGTCATCCTCATGCCATACCATAATAATAGAGCTATAGAGAAGTTACCTACCTTCCAAGGGAACAATTCCATTTCTGCAGCAAGTCATCTTACCAAGTTCTCGAAATGTCTCCTTAGTTGGTGTCGATATCTTGCCAGTCAACTTGATGACATATACATGACACTTTTTGCTTTATCACTTGAAGAAGATGTCTATGACTGGTACATCAACATTGTCGATGATTCATATAACCCTTAGGACACCTTCAGGAAGGGATTCAAGGAAATATTTGGTGAAAATAAGGATCCTTGTTTCTTATTAAATGCACTCCACTCCATCAAGAGAAATGAAAATGAAACGATGGAGGAATTCAATAAAAAAATTCAGAGATATTATTGCAATCATGGATGATGAATTCAACCCTCTTGATAAATCCATCTTGTTTTATTACATAGAGGCACTGAGTGGGGAAATGAGATACCAATTGAAAGACAAAGAACTCGTTGATCTTAAAGCTTCCCAAGCATTAGCCATTAAAATTGATGCAAACATGCAGGCTTCAAGTAAGTCTAACTTGTTTGGTTTTACAAGAGGGAAGGCCAAACAGGAATCCAAAGGAAAATAGCCCATGCAAGAGGCATATGATAAGAATACTAAGGAGTTAAATGAAAAAATGGAATCCATGGAAGCCAATTATACTAATCAGTTCAAACACATGCAAAACCGGGTAGTGACCATGGAAAGATCTAACTCTAATCAGAAAAATTTCCAACCTAAAGGTAACTAGATTCCTAAGAAATCTCCTTATAAAGATAATAATCTTCCAAATTAACTAGATACAACCAATGTGGTTCAGTAAGTGATCCCTTATTGTAGACCTTGTGATTCACTTCATGAAGAAGCTAGTTGTTATGTGGCATGTCGAATTTTAGAACAATGAATTCCTGAGAGTGGCAGTAGTGAAGAAGTTTCAAGTGACCCTGAATACATCAATGCAGTTGGCCATATGTATCCCGTGTCTAAATAATATTGGAAGAAAGAAAAATACTATAGTCAAGAGGTGGAAAATTTAACTAAGAATTGTGGTGTTATGCCTACACCAGAGAAGATTCAAAAAATGCCTAGTTCAAAGGAATCACCCATCAAAGAAGAGAAAATGTTGGAACTCCAAAAAGTAATCAATATTAGGTAAACTCTCCTCATGTCCCAAATGATATTCTTGATATGGGTGTTTGGTTTCAAAAAGTTAAAGTATCAATTCCTACAACTGAAGTTATTAAAATTCCAGGGCAACTAGAAAAATTGATGAAAGTGTTAACTCCTACTCCTCCTAAGAAAATAACCTTTCAAGAAAGACAAGAAAATATCACTCCAATAAACAAAGACTCGCTCCGTCGAACTTCCAGTTATTTTACAAACTAAGGAACAAGGAAGAGAATATCATCCTCCATTCTATATTTCACTATTGATGAATGATCTTCTTATTCATAATTGTATGTCAGATTCTGGGTCTTCATCCAACATAATGATCAGGAAAATCATGGAGTAGTTAAATTTAAAAATCACTAGTCCATATCATAATGTTTTTTCCATATGTTAAATTTTATCATTTAATCAATATGATCTAGGATATTATCTGAAAGAATAACATGCATGACAATAATCACAAGAGACAAGAGACACAAAGAATTTTCCTCAAGGAAACCATAAAGGCGAAAACCCCACAACTTCCTCAGAGATAGAATGAGCACCAAAAGCAAAAGTAAAACCTAAAGACAAAAGGATGATCTCCGACAGTTGTTCTCTCTCTCACCTGTGCGAGCTCCTCCTCTCTCACTCATGCGCTACAGTTGAGTGAGTGTGTTCTCCAAATAGAGAGTCTCACTCTCTATTTATACTTGTTTTCCACTTGGCATTTACTCTACAGGGCCAACTTCTCTAGGAGAGTCTAATAACCCTAATAGCCCTCAACTATGGGGACTATTGCCCCAACTTACAACATAGGGTTAACCTCAATGACTTTACATGACTTTATTATATTAATGACTCTCCCGATCGGAGGAACAAACATCTCCATCAGGGTACAATGAAATACAATATAAAATATACAAGTGAATACATTCCGAAGTTAAAAATACATCAACACTTCCTCTTAACTAGGAAGGTATTCTCTTGACACAGTTCATCAGCATAAGTCTTCATTATTGGATCATCGTCAAAGTTGGATCATTATCAAAGTTGGATCATCATCAAAGCTGGATCATCATCAAAGTTGGATCAATTATCTCGACCAAATGGTTCTATCTCTCAATTCTACTCATCATAGGAAGTTCTACAAAGCCAACCCTTTTTCATGCCAGTTGTAGGCCTAGCCTCCATGTAGGTATTCATCAAAAGAGCCAGCCCTTTTTCATGTTGGATGTAAATCTATAGTGCCATCCCTTTTCCATGTTGGATGTAAATCTATAGTGCTAGCCCTTTTTCATGCTAGATGTATCTCTACAGATCCAACCCTTTTTCATGCTGGTTGTAGGCCTTTCCCTCTACAGGGTCTTCCTCTACAGAGCCAACCCTTTTTCATGTTGGTTGTATTTCTACAAATCTAGGCCATTTTCATGTTGGTTGTACACCTTCCCCTCTACAAGGTCTTCCTCTACAGAGCCGGCCCTTTTTCATGTTGGTTTTAGGACTTGCCCTCTAAAAGGTCTTCCTCTATAGAGCCAGCCCTTTTTCATGTCGGTTGTAGGTCTCAGCACGTATATCCTACCATGGGAGGAACCAATCCTACCACCATGTTAAAAGGGCATAACACTTACATCTGATCATGGGAGGATCCAATCCTACCACCATGTCAAAAGGGCACATCACTTACATCTGACCATGGGAGGAACCAATCCTACCACCATGTCAGAAAGGCCCAGCACTTACATCCATCAGTATGGTAGGACACACCATCTACCATCCGAAGAAAGGCCCTGAACTTACATCTGACCATGGGAGGCCCCACCTACCACCATGTCAGAAAGGCTCACGGACTCATCACTTCCCCTTGGAAGGAACCTCGATCTAGAGAACACCAAGCTTATCCCTAAAGTACTCAAACTTCACTTTGGCCATTTCTAGCATAGAATCACATCATGGTTGATTACATCCAAGGATAACCTATGAGATTCTCCAGGACTTATTACATTTGAGGACAACCTATAGGACTTATTACGTCTGAGAAACCTACGACCTTCGCTAGGATTTTATGCTCAGAAAACCTGTTTCACCTGCTATGCTAGACATCCCTCTTTTGAGAGATATCGATCTGGATCACAAACTGGAGCTTCACTGCTCCTCTATACACCATATCCCTGATATAGTGATATTTGATCTTGATATGCTTCACTTTGTCATGGAACACCAGGTTCTCCGAAAACTTCACACAACTCTGGTTGTCACAATATATACAAGTAGCATCCAAATGGAGATCAAACAAATCAGATAGTAGCTTCCTCAGCTACACTGCCTCACAACTAGCCAAACAAGCTGCAACACACTTTGCTTCAGCTGTACTCAGTGCCACGCAGGACTGCTTCCTGTTAAACCAAGAGATCGCACCTGAGCCCAGACTGAAGCAGTACCCCGAAGTGCTCTTCCTATCAATGGCTCTACATGCCCAATCAGAATCCACATAACCATGCAGGTTAGTCTTATTATTCGTATCATGTTCAACTGTACCCTTTAGGTACCTCACTGCATGCTATACAACCAAGTGAGAAAAATCTCAGATATGGCAGGATCATCAATGGAAAAAACATCTGACAATACATCGTGGCATGAAACATCACTCAATAGCTTCAGGTTCAATGCCATAGGTGTGTCCATTTCCTTGCACTCCATCATCCTGAACCTCTTTAGGATCTCCACAGCATACTTCCCTTGTCCAAGGTAGATTCCATTCGCACTCTGCCACACCTCCATGTCTATAAAGTAATGCACCATACCCAATTCTTTCATCTCGAACTCGACAACAAGTCTCCTTCTTGCATTTTTAATGAGTTCTACTTTTTCTATCAAGGACAAGTCATCGACATATAACAGGAGCATCATTGGTATTCCACCTTCAACCTTGAAGTAAAGGTTGGAATCCGCTTTACTCTCAATAAATCCTAGATCCATCAGTAAGTTATCCATCCTATCGAACCTCAGGATCTTCTCCAGTCACTCCCTCTGAAGTGGAGCATCATTCTCCCTCTGCCTTTCGTACTCTATGTATTGAAACAGTATGTACTGGAGTGACAAGTAGCTTCCTCTACTACTAATATTCTATGTATCCATCTAGGGTCACTAGATACCAAGATCCTCTATCTTGAACCTTTTCAAAATTTCTTCTCGCACCCATCTGTGAGCTTGTCATCCTCTATAGGTTTTCATCTTCAGCCTTGTAGCAAAGGTTAAGATATTGATTACTCTAGGTGATCTCCAAGCTCCTCATTTATGTGTTATCCCATGGGTTCCTTCTGAGCTCGTACAAGGCCTTCTTTAATTTGCACACATGAGCCTGATTGTCATGTGTCTTGACTTCCAGTGGCTGCAAATGTCTCTTTGTAGTCTATGCCTTCTTTATGTGAGAAGCCTCGTGCTACGAATCTTGCCTTGTATCCCACGATGTTGTTGTCTACTTCATACTAGATCTTGTAGATCCATATGGAATATACTAGGGACTTCCCTTCAGGTCTTAGACATTGCATTCTAGTCATCATTCTTCATTAGAGTGAATCTTGAACTGTTGTCACTTGTTCTTTGGAACAAGTCTCGTCCTTCTTTTCTTGTAGGCGATTGTATGCGATCTTTCCTACAAGTCAAATGCACCATTTATATGGTTAGAAACATTTTATAATGGAAAATTATTATGCATAAATATATAATCATGCAATTGTTTTAGCCAATACAACATTCATCCATATCTCACAGAAACTTTCTAGATTCCTTCCATCTCTACCATGACATCATTGAGATTGTGCATTAATCCGAAATATGTCAGCAAAGAGGTTTCATTCTAGATAAGTAGCAATGGACAGTTGTATAGCACCATGAGCTACTTACCCGTCACATGCATATTAGTAGTATATTGTCATTAATGCAAACATTCTATCATGCATAACACATCAACTGAATATAAACAAATGCATAACCAAACAATATCATGAAATGACAATTGAACACTTATCTTTATCTGTTTCATGGGTAGACTCCTTCTTTCAGCTTCATCATCTTCTTCATTCATAACAGCATCATTTCTTATCCAAATGCTAAGATGGATAAGAGGTTCATCAAGAATTGATTTCTTCATATTCCTCATTGCTTGAGGGATCTTCTTTGGATCGTGAGAGCTTGATCTTCAATTGCTCCCATTTTCTCTTCTCTTATTATGAATCGAGCTTCTTCTTGTGTGCACTCTTCCCAGAGTCTGCTGAAGGTAATCATTTCCTTCTGGCACACATTCCTTGAATGAATGAATCCCATGATCCTGGGAGGCCATTCAAGGTGGTTATAAAAATATCTTATTCTTCTTCGATTGCTTCGTCATAGCATCAAACACTTCCTTTTGGTGTCTTCAGGGATGACACATGAGAGATGATTTTTAATAGAATCTGCAATGATTCTCTTAGCTTTGTCCTTAGCCACGTCTCCCTTTGGCTCTTCGAAATGATCCAATTCAATTTATTCAAGGATCATGGAGGTCCTATAATTCCATACTTGGAATTTTTCAGCTTCACCAAGCTTGTCATCAAACTGGTGTGATAGGTCATTTTGAAATCAGAACCTCAAATGTAAATAGCAAAAATTAGATCTTACTAATTCGAGGTCTATGTTTTGGTTCTGGATTTGGCTGATCTAGGGTTTTTCAGAGAAACCCTAATTTTCAAAACTTGAAATATTTTAGATCTATTTGGATAGAAATATGCACCTCCTCAAGTTGAGCTGAGCAACATACTCATTTTCCCAAAACTATAGTCAGAACTGCAAAACATCTGATGCCCTAGTTTTCTTTAATTTCTTCTGCAGAATTACCTGAGATTGTTTATGAAATATATCCAAAAGTACTGCTCCTATGTGTCTAAAACTATTCACTGAGGTAGCCTCATCTGTCCTCTTTCCAACACTGTAGGTTTGAGAATAATTGGTTTCACCAATTGGGACTTATGATATTTTTACCAAGGTGACTTATTTCAGGACTATTCAGCAAGGCAAACTTGTGCAGACTGCCACATGTCATTGTTTCACCTTTTTGATCTGAAAATTTTACCATAGAAAGTGAAGTCCGTAACCTATCTAGAAAATCTTGATAAATTTCATTTGTACCTTCGTATTCCTATATATAGCAATTCTCCCTAGGTTTCATGTATAGGGATGAATCCTGGGAGAGGCTTGAACCCTAATTTGGAGGAATCATATCTCCCGAAATATAACAAATCTAAGAGGATGAAACTTTTACACATGGTACATAAGGAATTTATATTCTACATGTACAATTTTAGGCTCTTGATCCTTCTCCATTATATATATATAGCGAATGCCCCAAAATGACTATTTTTAGTCTTTTAGGGTTTTCAAGCATAAAACCCTAATTTCCATTTGCTGCCATTGCAACTGTATTTCAGTTGTACAATGAACCTTCTCTTATTCATATTTAATGAGACCCTCGAATGGAAATACAAAATATTTATATCTTACCAATTTGAGATGCCCAAACTGGATATGGAGCTGATCTTTTGCAGTGTTGATTTTGTGGTTCGGGGTCAAATTAGGGTTTGAATTTTACGGAGTTTTACCCAACCAAAAATTTCAATATTAGTCTCTAAATTTCGATTTTGAGGAGGAGATAAATCATATGCTGGTCTCACTCAAAAAATCCTCTTTTGTGAAAATCCCTAATTTCCCGCACTAGTGACAGGTCAAAATTTGAAAATGCCCAGAATCAAATTCTGCTTTGACAGAAAGATATGCCCTTAAATGGAGAGTTAGCCTAGCATCCTTTTGTTGATGATCTGTGGAGAGAGACACAAAAAATAAGAAGGCCTAGCTTCTGCAGCTGCACAGTGTCTTCTTTAAGAGAGGCTCTGATACCTAGTTAAATTTTATTATTTAATCAATATGATCTAGGATCTTATCTAAAAGAATAACATGCACAACAATAATCACAAGAGATAAGGGACACAAAGAATTTTCCTCGAGGAAACCATAAAGGAGAAAACCCCACAACTTCCTCAGAGATAGAATGAGCACCAAAAGCAAAAGTAAAACCCAAAGACACAAAGATGATCTCCGACAGTTGTTCTCTCTCTCACTTGTTCGAGCTCCTCCTCGCTCACTCATGCGCTATAGTTGAGTGAGTGTGTGTTCCAAATAGAGAGCCTCACTCTTTATTTATACTTTTTTTCCACTTGACATTTACTCTACATGGTCGACTTCTCTAGGAGATTCTAATAACCCTAATACCCCTCAACTGTGGGGACTATTGCCCCGACTTACAAAGAAGGGTTAACCTCAATGACTTTACATGACTTTATTATATTAATGACTCTCTCGATCGGAGGAACAAACATCTCTGTCGGGGTACAATTAAATACAATATAAAATATACAAGTGAATACATTCCAAAGTTACAAATACATCAACACCATAGACTCTAGAGAAGTTGAGGTTGTTGGTATTATTTTGGTTTTTCCAGTCAGTTTGGATAAGTACCCTGATATTCATCTAAACATGGATATTCTTGTAATCGATGTACCTGACAAATGGGGTATGTTGTTACCAAGAAAGTGGGCTATAGATTTGGGGGGATCCATTCAAATGGACTAGAATTATGCCACCGTTCCTTTATCTGAAGATACAATGGTGAAGCTGCATAGTGAAAAAGAAAATAAAAATCATGTAGAAAACCCCAAGAAGCCTTCCAATGAATATGTTTACCACACATATAGTCTTGGAAAATATTCTTGCTACTCTGCCTTTTTTTCCCTAGTTAAAGAAAAAATTAACGATGAAAAGGTAGATGAAATATGGAAGATGAATTTTGATGGTGCTCATTCAAGATATGGAAATGGAGCTCGAGTTGTCATCTCTTCACCTAGAGGACAAGTTTGTAACTTTTCATTTAGGTTAGAATTTGAGGAAACCAACAATGTAGCAGAATAGGAGGCACTCCTACTTGGTTTGAAAATAGCTAAATATATGACGATTAAGATGTTGAATATAAGAGGAGACTATGATTTAATAATCCTCCAAGTTAAGAAATTTTTCATGCAAATGTAAAATATTAAAGAAATATAGGAATGCAGTGTGGGATACACTGGAATTATTCGATGCCTTAAATCTGACTAGCATCCATAGAGATCAAAAGAGCTTAGCAGATAATCTAGTTGTAGTAGCTTCAACTCTTCAACCTTCAGAAGAACTGATAAATGGTGATAGTAAATTAAAGATTAACTTTAGACCATCAGTCCCAAATAACATGGAGCATTGGCAGGTATTTCGTGATGATGAGCAAATTTTGAAATTTATCCATAACATAGAGGAATTTTCAAACTTCAATGTCAGTTTTTAGGAGGAGGGTAAAGAGTATCAAGGTAAAGGTGATCAATTCAACAATCCAGTACCTCGTGGTATAGTTTCACTTGAGCATATATTTGATAGGCAGGATAGAAGGAAAAATAACATAGACTCAACGAATCCTGGGATTACATTGAGATCAACATTGGAACAAATAATAAACCAAAAATGATAAAAATTGGAAAAGGTACTTCTGAAAAGGAAATGAATGACTTAGTAAATCTTGTCAAAGAGTATAAATATTTCTTCGCTTTCACTTATGATGAGCTCAAATATTATAGGGAGGATGTGTTCCAACACACTATACCTCTCAAACAAGACATTAAAGAAGTTAAACCTTTTGACAAAAATTGAGACAAATCAACCCCAAGCTTGCACCAATAGTTAAAAAGGAGCTTGAGAAAATGTTGGTTGCTGGGATCATTGCACAAACACAACATTCATCTTGGTGTCCAACTTGGTGGTTGTGATAAAAAAGAATGGGAGCATAAGAATATGTATATATTTTTTGAATCTAAACATTTCTTGTCAAAAGGACAACTATCTATTGCCGAATATAAAAACTATTCTTCAAAAGGTAACAAGTTCTGAAATGATGTCTATGTTAGATGGTTTTTCGGGTTATAATCAGGTGATGATCCAAAAGGAGGAAAAACATAATACTACTTTCACAACCTCATGGGGTACCTTCTAATATTTAAGGATTCCTTTTGGTTTGTTGAATGCAGGAGGCACTTTCCAAAGGGCCATGGATTATGCATTTAACGAATTAATTGGAAAGATCATAGAAAATTATCAAGATGACTTAACAGTTTTTTCAAAACAAATAACAAGTCATGTAAGTCACCTCAAGCAAGTATTCAAAATATCTAGGAGATATGGTATCTCTTTGAATCCAACAAAGTATGTCCTGGGTATTAAAGAATGGAAACTGTTAGGACATATCATTTTCAAATATGGAGTAACGATGGAACCCGAAAGGATTGAGGCAATTAAAAATATCCCTTTTCATAAAGATGTGAAATCTTTCCAATCCTTTAATGGCCAGATCAACTTTATAAGAAGATTCATCTGTAACTTAGCAAAGTTAATGAAGCCAACCCAGAAGTTATTAACAAAAGATGCTAAGCTTCAATGAACTGATGAGGATCGAGAAGATTTCATATGCATCAAGGATGCAATTACCAGATCACCAGTTCTTGTTAGCCCTAAATATTCTAAAGATTTCTTTATTTTCTCCTTTGCTTCTGAAAGTACTATCGCAGGATTCTTGCTCCAGAAAAACAATGAAGGATATGAGCAACCCATTGCTTTCATAAGTCGAGCTTTACAGGATTCATAATTGAAATATACAATAATGGAAAAGCAAGCTTATTCCTTAATAAAGTCGTTAAAACATTTCAGAACATACATTGTCTACTCAAAAATAATTGGTTATGTACCTCATGCAGCTGTAAAAGATATCTTGTCTCAACAAGATTGTTTGGGCATAAGGGATAAATGGGTCTCTAAAATCCAAGAATATGATCTATAAATTAGGCCCACGAAGCTAATCAAAGGTCAAGGTCTAGCCAAGATGTTAGCTCAAGGGAACGAGGAAGCTTTAGGGATGGTGTGTCAAAACAATGATCTAGAGCAAGTAAAGTTAGCAAGACTTCAATAGTTAGAGAAGGATCTGTGGTATGCAGATATAATCTTATTTCTCCGTAATTTTACATGCCATGATCACCTTAAGGGTCACAAAAGAATATCTCTGAGGCTTAAATCCATCAATTATTGCATCACTCAAGAAGGACTCGGTTGGAGAAACCCTGATGGAATAATACTTAGATGTGTAAATGAACAAGAGTCTAAACAACTCTTAACTTATTTTCATGCAGGATTTTGTGGGGGGAATTATGCAGCAAACACAACAGTCCATAAAATCCTTAGAGCAGGTTAATATTGGCCCTCATTATTCATAGATGTACACAAGTTTGTAAGAATTTTTCATGAATGCTAGTTATTCACGGGAAAGCAAAAGCTAGTATCCTTTCCTTTGCAACTAGTTGTGGTGTTAGCCCCTTTCCAGCAGTGGGGGCTTGATTTCATTGGGAAATTCAAAGACAATTCAAGCAATAGGTTTTCTTGGATCCTCGCGACAACTGACTATTTCATCAAGTGGGTAGAAGCAATACCCACCAAAAAGGATACTGATAAATTTAATATGGAATTCCTTGAGGACAAGATTATCACAAGATTTGAGGTTCCATTCAAAATAACAACCGACAATGCCAAAGATTTCAGTTCAGCAGAGATTACATCATTCTGCTTCAAATATGGCATTATCCTATCCCACTCACCGACTACTATCCACAGGGGAATGGTCTTGCAGAATCAAGCAATAAAAACTTAATGACCATCCTTAAGAAAATAGTTGGAAGTAACAAGAAGTCTTGGGATAGTAAAATAAAATATGCACTTTGGGAAGACAGAATAACTAATAAAAGTGAAATAGGAAAGACTCCTTTCGAGTTGGTATATGGTTCAACTGTTTATTTACCTATATATCTTCAGTTGCCATTGTATCATATGCTTCAAGAATATGGCTTAGAATATGGCTTAGTAAATAACAGAGAATGATGATTTATTTTTATAAAAGGCTTGGCCTCCTTAGGACTTGGTCATCAAGTTCATCATTCTCAAGTGTATTTTCCCTCATCGATTATGTGGCGTTTTTTTAAGCGACATATAATTTTCGAGTTTTTCACTCAGAATCCTCCAAAGCCGGGATGGTGAAATTGGTGATTTTGTCTTAAAAGGTTATTAAATCCTAGGTTCTATGTATTATACCATGCTATTCATATTCCTAAAGTTTCATGGACATGTTCTAAGTCTTTCATAAAAAATTTTAATTTTTAGCTTTTTAATAAAATCATCGATATGATGTATTTCAATTGTAAAAGTTTAAAGGGTCATAAAATTAGGCATAAGCGACAAATTTGGTCATGGGGATGCTCTTTTTTGGACCTAGAGCCCCCTCTTAACCCTAAACCCACTTTTGAGAGTCAAATTAGTAATTTTCAATTATTAATTTTGATTTTCTCTCCAAAATGACTCAAAAGGTCAAATAAATGGGAAAATTGGAGAAAATCCAATTCCTAAATCAAAAACAGCTTGTCTGGGACTTGTCTCTGAGGTGTCAAAGTTGTTGAGTATATTGTCTGGGAAATTTATGAGCATAGACTAGCATATTCAACCATCAAATAAGGGGCTCCAACTCACTTCCATAAAAGGGGGGTGAATTTTCTCATGGAGGGTGGTTTTGCCACTTGGATGACGTGGTTTGAGGAGGTAAAGGCTTCCCAAACCAAGTGGAATACCTCAATATAGTTGGAATACTTCCCTCCCATGAATTCAAACCTCCTCCAAACACTATCTCAACCCCCAAAACTACCTCACACTTGGAAAATTCTCCCCCTTGGGGTTTGAGCTTCTTTTTTGCTATAAAAGTAGGGTTTTTCTCCTCAAACAGGAGGATGCATTGAACCTATGCCCTTTGTACTTATTTTTCTGATATTTTGTTAATAAATATTGAAGTCTTTGTAGGCTAGTCTATGATTTCATTGTGAGCTTGTAATTTGGTCAAAATATGAGGTGAAATCTGTCACGAATTTCATGCTTTATTTCTTTTGAATGATGTGTTTAGATCCTGTTAAATTTCAATAAGAATTTGTTGTTGTCAAGTTACTTACGTTCATTTTATTATCAGAATTTTGTAGGAGTATCAAACTGGATTTGGTTATACTTATGCTCTCCTTCTTCTTTTTAATTAATGAGATGACTGGATTAACCTTGATCTTTTGAGAAATTGCCTAGTTTTTACATATTTGTCTCGGATTGAAGGGGATTGGAGCTAGATTGCAACCACTTCTCTTTAAAACGTCTGTTTTGTTGTTTCTAACACAATTTTTTTGCAGATCCCTCTCTCCTTCGTTTCTTTCAAGCACGAGCTTGGGAATTTCAGTCTTCTTCTCTCTTAAATTCAAGCTTTCTTCCTGGTTTCTGTTACTTGAAGCTTAGTAAAATTGGATAAATAATTATGTATCTGAAATCTGATTTTATTCAGCATATATATCAGATATATATTGACTTTTAAATCTTTATCTTAAACTAGATTCGTTTCAATTTTTTAAAGTGTCATTTTCACTAAAAAATCTACAATTTTATGAGCATTTTGAGTAGGGTAGATTATGCATTTGCTTTGATAAATTTACAATATTCTAACACATTAAAATCACTGGTTTTTAGCAGGTTTTGAGAAAAGTAGGAGGACATACTGCTCAAATTTCAAATTTTGGTCATCTTCGACATCAAAAAAAACCATCCTCCATCCCTTTTCTTCTTTCCTTTTCTCTCCCGACGACATTGTAAGCCTTTCGATCCCTTTCAAGGATCAAAGTGAAAATCATAATTCATTTTTTGTCATATTGTAAACTCATTAATAAATAAATAAAGTGGGCTACACAATGCCCACACTCCATCCCCCCTGGGGGGATTCGCAGTCTCTATCATGGTTTTCTTTTGACTGCTAAAAACTTCCTCACTATCTGCCTTCTTGAAAGGTTGGATAGATTAGTTATTTTTATTTTCTTTCATCTCAGATTAAGTTTTACTTTCTTACCCAGCTTGTTGCCATGAAGTATGCTCTCGCCGCCAAATAAAGGCTTTATCGATTAATGGTGGATGATCAGAAAGTGAAACATAGTTGTGGTTCTAATTTTTCATTAATCCTTTGATTTTACAAACTTGTTTATTGTATAAAATTGGAATAAACATTTTGTCTTCAACTCGTGTATGCTCTTTCCCTCTGCGGGATTCACCTGGTCATTGGGAAATCAAAAGCGGTTTTCGACACTTTCTAATTTCTTCACATTAATCTAATAATTCATTAATAAAATAAACTCCCCTTAGAAAGGTTACAAAAATCTGTCATGCGATAGTTGACAATCATGGGAAAATTTCTCAAAGGAAGCGGGAACAACCGAGTAGTGACCTCAAGATGCAGTCAGGCTACATCCTTGTTAGTGTAGTGTTGGACACCTTCTCAAAGACTCCGATTCAGCCCACATTTCTGAGTGAGGAACCACTTTAGTCATCTTCCGAACACATTCTCAGTACTTCAAGTATATCGATAATTCCCTTGCCATAATTCAACTCATCTCTTAATAATAAAACTAACCAAGACATATTTGCAAAACACTTTACTTCAACAGCATTATTTCACTTTGATTACATTGGAATTGATCTTATCTGCAATTATTGTATTCTTGCTTTATGTGTTGATGTTATGTTGTTGAATATTTACTTAAATTTGCAAACAACCTTGTATCATAATTTACTTCAAAAAACTCCTAAACAACTTACTTCCACAAATAACGATTAAAACTTAAAGAGCCTTAGACAACTCTTTCTTAGGGACCACCCCCCTTGGCTTCGTTACGATTTTGGCCTAAATGGAGGAGTCAATATCAAATGACAGTACTTGACTCGAGACTTTCCCCCAAGCACACACCTAGCAGATTGAATATTCATGTTGCACTTAATCCCCGGGTGTGTGAAAGGAAGCATCACCATGCAAAGAATAGAAGGCATGCAAGAGGAATGTTAGAATAATCAACCCATAGTTAGCTACCTTAGACATTAATTAATCTAATTTTTGTCTTATTTGCTTAGTTTCCATATTCCACCTTATGCAAGTTGTCCTCCACACATACATAGTGGTCAAACTTGCTAAATTTGAGTCATGGAGCGCTTGGGAAGCCTCTTGGAATCAAATCTACTTTATTCCTGGACTCCCTAGTGGATGTCTGTTTTTTCTGCTTTATTGCCTGCTTTTTCTGAGTTTTAAGGAAATTGGGAAAGTTTGACTAGGTGAAGTTAACTTTTTTTTTGTCCTCAACATCCTCCACTCTTTTCTCCTATGAAAAGCATGTATGATTTGTCCTTCCACCACCTATTAGCTTGCCTAATTGATTTTGCCAATTCGTGAGCTCCTAGACAGATTTGGAAAGTGCTTTATGCACCTATGGGGGATTTGCTTAGATTTAGTAAGCCTGCTTTTGAGTAAATTCAAATGGCATCTTCATGCATTCGAATCTCTCATGTAATTATTTATTGTGGCAGCCTATGACTTCACAGGTTTGGCTATTGTACACTTATTCAATACAGATTAGTGTTCAGCTCTATATTCAGTCTCTTTTGTGAGTAATTTGCATGTGTAATTGGTAATTGTTGTGAGTGTAATTGTTCTAACACCTGGTTTCAATTTCCACATGGTATCAGAGCCTTTGTAGATCGATTTCTCTCCATCCAATTTGTTTTGCAAGTTCTACATCATTGACTGGGAGCATTATGCTGACTAACGGGACAATTTCTGAGCTATGGATCAATCTCATAAGATCATCTTGACTCCATTTAACTTATTTGAATGGAAAGCAGAGATGGAGATACTATTGAGAGTGAAAGGCCTCTACAAAGTGACTATGGAAACAGAAGCAGAGCCCAATGTAGCTGCAGAGAAGATTAAATGGCACAACAGGAGGGATGAGGCCTATGGTCTCCTGTGTCTGAGTATATCCAGAGACCTCCTTTTCCATCTTGATGGATTGACATAACCGAATGAAGTATGGGAGAAGCATGTTGATATTTTTGGAAAGATAGAAGAGATGAGGGGACATCAAATTGAAAATGAATTGATCTCCCTGAGTCCCAATAGCTTTGAATCCCTGCAAATCTATTTTTCCAAGTTCAAAGCACTTGTTTTGTAGCTAAAACAATGTGGAATCGAAAAGAAGGATGATCAGCTAGTCTTGGCCATACTCTCAAAGCTTGGCCCTGACTATTCAGTGTTTGTTTCGACCTTCTATGCCACAAAGTTGACAGATCGAGCCTGGAAAATGCCTAGCCTTGCAGATTTCATGGAATCTCTCACACAAGAACAAGATAAATTGGTGATGATGGGCACCATCAAACCATCCAAAGACCAAGCTCTGGTTGCTGGAGATTCGAGGGTGGATTCAAAAAGAAAGAAGAAAGCTAAAAATCCACTTGAGCAAAAGAGAGACAAGAACAAGTCTCCAGAGGAGCCTCAAGGTTCCAAGAAGAACCCCCAGAAGAATAAGAACAAAGGAGAAATGAGCAAGTGTGCATACTGCAGTAAGGGAAATCATTTTGAAAGATCCTGCATGAAGAAGCAAATAGACATGCTGATCCAACTCCTGGAGAAGAATGGCATCTCCCTTCCAGACAGCTCAAAGAAGAGGGAAGGAGGATCAAATTCAGAAGACAGAGAGAGAGTTCATGCATTGGTTGCTGGCACATCAAGCTCACCTAGTTTCATCATTGATTCTGGAGCTTCAAGACATATGGTTTCGACCAAGGAGGCATTCACCTCACTTGACATGTCGAAAGGTCCACCAATAGTACTGGGAGATGACTCTCTCACTGAAAGTTTGGGCAAAGGGAGGATTGATCTTGACCATGGTAAGTTTAGCAATGTGTTGTATGTTCCAGGTCTTGCCTCTAACCTCTTATCAGTGTATCAGATGACCCACACAGGGCCTCCAAAGAAATTCATATTCTCCCCTGATGAAGTTGAGATCACAGAGATCTCAAGTGGTAAAGTCATTGCAAAAGGAGTTGCAAATCATACTTCAAAGGTATACATGTTCTCACACTTCCTACCCTACTCAAACCCCTCTGCTCTTCTGATTCATGCTAATGAGGCAAGCAAGCTTTGGCATGAAATATTTGGCCACCGAAATTACAAGTATCTTTCTGATCTTAGTGAAAAAGAAATGGTCATAGGGTTACCAAAGATTAAGTTTTCCAAAGGAGTCTGTCAAGGTTGCATCCTAGGAAAACACCCAGAGCATAAATTTGAGAGAGCTAGTCATGAGAGAACCTCTGCACCTCTTGAGTTGATCCACAGTGATGTTGCTGGCCCATTTCCTCATATGTCAATGATTCAAGCCAAATATGCATTGACATTCATAGATGACTTTTCCAGGTATTGCTGGGTTTACTTCCTAAAACACAAGTCTGAAGTTTTTGGCCTCTTCAAAGTCTTTAAGGCCTTAGTTGAAAACCAGTCTAGGAGGAAACTAAAAGTCCTCAGATCTGACAATGGTGGTGAGTATGTCAAGTTTGATTTTATTCAATATTGTGCAGATGTAGGTATTCAGATGCAGCATTCAATCCCTTACACACCACAACAAAATGGTGTTGTTGAGAGAAAGAACAGATCACTGAAAGAGATGGCAACCTGCATGATGGAGGCTAAGACTTTGCCACCAAAGTACTGGGTCGAAGCTATAAACTGTGCAGCCTATATCCAGAATAGGGTGCCTCATAAACATCTTGATGGTATGACTCCTTTCGAAGCATGGAGTGGGCACAAGCCAGATGTGACCCATTTCAGGATTTTTGGCTCAAGGGCTTGGGCTAGAATTCCAACAGAAAAGAGGAAGGCTTTGCAGCCCCAAAGCCAAGAGTGTCTATTTGTTGGGTACTCTGAAGATTCAAAAGGGTACAATCGAATCAATTTGAGCACAAACAAAGCCTTCATTGAAAGGTGTGTTCAGTTTCAAGAAGATCCCCTAGCAGCAGTGGAAGTTGGAGAATCCTCTTCACCACCAGAACCTCTGAATGTAAGTGAAGAGATAGTTGAACATGCTGATTCTGATATGTCTGATAATGATGATTTGATTGCAGATCCTAAAATTCCTACAAGACCAAAATGGGTATCCAAGACCATTCATGCAGTTGGAAAACTAGCTGGAAATCCTAATGATCCTAGGAGGACTAAATCTCAGTTTGAGAGTGCTTTATGCATGAAAGATCCTATGTTTGCAGAGAAATGCTATCTGATGGTTGAATCAGATCCACAGACATATGAAGATGCAGCAGATGATCCAAGATGGCAAGTAGCCATGAAAGAAGACTTCAGCTCACTCCAGAAGAGCAACACTTGGGAGCTGGTTGATCTTCCCCCAGGGAGGAAGCTAGTTCAGTGTAAGTGGGTGTACAAAACCAAATTTGCTGCTGATGGTTCACCTCTGAAGTACAAGGCCATATTGGTAGCAAAGGGCTACTCACAGGTTCATGGCATAGACTAAAATGAGACCTTTGCACCGGGGGCAACGATGGACTCCATCAGGGTAGCCTTAGCCATTGCAGCTTCAAAGCAATGGGAGGTACACCACATGGATGTGAAGTGTGCTTTCCTGAATGGAGATCTCATTGAAGAGATATACATGCAGCAGCCTCAAGGATTTTCTACTAACCCATCTCTTGTGTCCAGGCTAAGGAAGTCATTGTATGGGCTTAAGCAAACCCCCAGGGCTTGGTATGCCAAGATTGATAGCTTTCTGCTATCATTGAAATTTTTTCGATGCAAATCAGATCCAAATGTCTATTTGAAGCTGATTCATGGTTCATTAATGATCATTGTTTTATATGTTGATGACCTTCTCATTACAGGAATCTCAAAGGATGAGATTGCCTCCTTGAAGGATGCAATGAACCATGCCTTCTCAATGACAGATTTGGGCTTATTGAGCCAATTCTTGGGGCTCGAGATTGCTCAAACCAAAGAAGGAATCAAAGTACATCAGTCCAAGTATGACTTGGATTTTCTGAACAAATTCAAGATGAAGGATTGCAAGCCAAGCAAGACTCCTTTCCTTTCAGGAGTGAAGCTTGAAGAAGCTGATTCTTCACCTATGGTAAACAATACACTGTATAGGCAATTGATTGGATGTTTGTTGTATCTTACACATACTAGACCTGATATTTCTTATGCAGTAAGTGTGGCTTCAATATACATGGATCAGCCTCATGAGATCCATTGGAGAGCAGCCAAAAGGATCCTTAACTTTGTTCAGGGAACAAGGACTCATGGGATCTTCTATAAAGCTAAATCTGATCTTGATCTGATTAGGTTTACTGACAGTGATTGGGCAGGTGACAGCACAGATCGAAAGTCAACATCAGGATATGTGTTCATGCTTGTAGAAGGGCCAATCAGTTGATCAAGCAAGAAACAGAGTGCCATTGCACTCTCATCTACAGAAGCATAGTATAGAGGAGTTGTAAATGCAGAAACTCAATGTTTATGGTTGCAGGGGTTACTTGGAGAATGTGGCTTCGAATCAGAATACTCAACTACTATCTATTGTGATAATCAGAGTACCATTCGAATCTACAATGATCCAATTTAGAAGCAGAGAACCAAACACATTGAGATCCATATGCACTACATCAGACAACTTGTGCATGATGGCACCATTCACCTACTCTTCTGTTCATCTTTAGAACAAGTAGCAGATATCTTCACCAAAGTTTTTTGTCAGAAGACATTCAGAAATCTCAAATCACTATTGGGGATTGGTGATCATGCTGTGAAGCATGAGTGATGACAAGATTTCTAAATTTTGTTTTACAGTCCATGTTTAAGGGAGGATTTTTCCCACTAGGTTTTTGCCTCTTTCCTTGGTTAAATGGACATGCAGTATGTAAAGGGTGACTAAGCCTTGTTGCTAGGCCCTATAATTTTCTGATATTTTACTCATAAGTCAGGCTTAAGGGGGGGTGTTAGAATAATCAACCCATATTTAGCTACCTTAGACATTAATTAATCCAATTTTTGTCTTATTTGCCTAGTTTCCATATTCCACCTTATGCAAGTTGTCCTCCACACATCCATAGTGGTCAAAATTGATAAATTTGAGTCATGGAGCGCTTGGGAAACCTCTTGGAATCAAATTTGCTTTGTTCTTGGCCTCCCTAGTGCATGTTTGCTTTTTCTGCTTTATTGCCTGCTTTTTATGAGTTTTAAGGCAATTGGGAAAGTTTGACTAGGTGAAGTTAACTTGTTTTTTGTCCTCAACATCCTCCACTCTTTTCTCCTATGAAAAGCATGTATTAGTTGTCCTCCCACCACCTATTAGCTTTCCTAATTTATTTTTCCAATTCGTGAGATCCTAGACAGATCTGGGAAGTGCTTTATGCACCTATGGGGGATTTGCTTAGATTTAGTAAGCCTGCTTTTGACTAAATTTGAATGGCATCTTCATGCATTTGAATCTCTCGTGTAATTATTTATTGTGGCAGCCTATGACTTCACAGGGTTGGCTATTGTACACTTATTCAATACAAATTAGTGTTCAGCTCTATATTCAGTCTCTTTTGTGAGTAATTTGCATGTGTAATTGGCAATTGTTGTGAGTGTAATTGTTCTAACACCTGGGTTCAATTTCCACAAGGAAGGGGCACTTTTTCCCCTCATTGGGCCATGGTGAAGAATGATTTGGGGAAGGAAGGAGAATGGAAGACAAGGAAAGAGCGTAATCTTGTGAATGCAATTCAAATTTTCCCATGTAACCCGTACGTCTGTAGCGAGGTGTTGTTTGAGAGATTAACTTTGTAATTACTCCTTATGGAATATTGGCCCCATCTTAGGGGTGGATACTATGCTAAGATATAGTATGTGCATTATCCTATGGTTGGGTGGAATTTCCACTTGTTGTAGTCAGTTGGAGTCATTTAAGATAAGCAATCGTTTCCTTTGAAATCCTGTGTAATTTTGGTTCAAGTTTGCTGCTAATTTATATATACAAATGTAAAAATATATATAGGTTTTGTGTTCAGGATTGTATGTTTATCCATAGTTGTTGAGGCATGCTAAGTTTTATCAATGTTATACTCAGTTTTTGTTCCCTCGTGCACTTCTATTTTGTTGGGCGTTTTTTTCATGGTTCTTTGTTTGTCTGGTTTTTCCATCCTTGATTTTTCATTTTTGTATAACAAACCCATGGGTGAAGGAAAGAAATAAAAATTGTTCCTGGATAGCGTTTTGGGGGGTTTCTGTTAGTTTACCTTGTTTGGAATTTAAATTTTACTTTCAACTACTACCTTTCCTTGTGAAAATCGTATTCTACATTTCTAGCCACCATATGAAGGTTTAAAAAGTGTTTTCATGTTTCCCACAGTCATAAATCAGTTCACATTTGGATAAAGTCATAAATCAATTCCCATTTGGATTTCACAGTATTCCATTGTCGTACTTTCACTTAAAAACACTTATACATTGCCTAGTTGTGTTAAATTCTCCCCCTTCTCTCATTTCATTTGAATGTGTGATGAAAATTGCCCTTAAAATGAATTATCAGTCTTAGCTCTTGTTTCCTACCATAAAAAAACTGTATTTTGTTGGTAAAGCAGCTATATAACCTTGCAAATTTTGAAATCCAACTCCTTGTTGTTCTAAATCAGTTCACAAGGAATTTTTGATGTACACGGCAATTGTATGACTGCATGGGTGATGAGTTCAAGCTCCCAATTGTATGGTTTTTCCTTGAACTTGTTTTGTGCAACCACACTTGTTAAATTTGTTTTGAACTTATTCTATATTGCATTGAGCCATGTCGATTTTGAAGACAGTTTTGATTATGGCTTTAGTTTTGTGCAAAGAATTCAAGAGTAGTTAAGGCTTACATCTAATTCATAATGTAAGAGCAAGTTCATTATTTGGCCCTTTTGTGTTTTTTATTTACCCATCATCCAAACAAGGGAGTTGGATTCCTTTCCAAGTTGGTTGATGGAGAGGCCATTCAGAAATATCAATGGATATTATTTATGGTGTTTAGTTGCAAGTTTAAGTTCCATACATATCGAGTTCTCGTATATCTCCCTCTTCTCTCATTCATTCTTCTCCATTCCCACACACTCTCATGTTGATGGCGCACTTGTTAGAGTGGTGATTTCTCTTTGTTGAGTCCATTTGATGCCAAAGATTGGGGATATGATGTATGTATATATACTTTCATGTTTATATTCTTTGTAGCTCTAAATCCAAGAAACTCATGTGTGAAAAGCTTGCATTCTCATGCCATTGAATCACTAATTTTCATGAATTTGGTTTCAATCTTGAAGGAGTTTTATATCAAATTTGTACGAGGGTTATTCTATAATTTTTATCATGTTGTGGAAGCTATGTATGATATATGACTCTTTAATTTCATTTCCATATTCTCTGTATCTCGAAATACAATAAACTCATGTGTGAAAAGCTTGTATTCTCATGCCATTGAATCACTAGTTTTCATGACTTTGGCTTCAATCTTGAAGGAGTTTTATATCATATTTGTATGAGGGATTTTCTCTGCGTTTTATGTTTTTGTGAAAGGAATTTTTATTATGTATATGCCCACTATATTTCATGTTACTCTCTAAACCGTCTATTCTACTTTTCATGTGAGCTAGTAATGCAATTTCCCCTTAAGTAATTTCCATGAAAGTTACCATACAAATGTTGCACATCATAATTAGTTTGCAGAGATTAATAACCATGATTGATGATATCCATTGACATCCTATATTCATCTCCATACTCTGTTTTGAAATTTGGGATGTTCGTACTTGAGTTGGAGAGCCAAATTGGCCTCCACCCCTGGGGGAATTTGACATCAATTTCCTAGAAAATTTGCACTTTTTATCCTTAGCCCCAAACCAAGTTGAAAAAAACTTAAATTTAGATACAAAGTGTTCATAGGTCGTATTTGGATGTTATAAGACTCATCGTACCCTTTCATTTCAAATTCGAGACCATTTGTATTCAATTGGAACCCCCTACAATCTTGACTAGTAAAGCTCAAAAATTGCCCAAATTGCGTTTTTCTCCAAAACTCCAAGTAGGGACATTACAATAGATGCAAGTTGATTCATCACCATAATTCAAGGAAAAACACACTCCCTGAAATATATTTCTGGTGGTCTTTGGGGGGGGATTCCACTCCTATTAGATGCCTCAGGGTCTTGGACCATTAACAACGTGTCCCTACATCTAAGGAAGACGATCTCGTAAGTAACCAAAAATATTTTTACGCCTTACTGAAGGACCAAAAGTAAATTTCCACAACAACAAAAAAATGTCCCTTGTGGTCATTACCAAGGCTACCTCCAAGGGGGGCATTTTCTTTCTAGTAGGATCTAGCCTTAGTCCCATACATTAGACCTTATCTTTCTCTCTTGCGAGTCGTTTAACCCCAAACTCTATCTTCTAAAGAGAAAACATTCATTTGCAGAAAGGGTTTGAATGTTGTCCACAACATTAGGAAATTCATACAAAAATGTAAGGTAGGAATTTCAATCCCTTAAGGGAATCATATTATTTTCATTATTTCTATGACTAATAATGTATCTAAAATTTCTTAAGATACTTAGAGAAGTGCAAAAGGTTCTCTTGCTTTTTACTTATATAGCACTTTTTTCTTTAAATTAGTGATTTATGCCTAGAGGTCCTATTGATTTTTAAGGGCTCAATGGAAGCGTCCCTAATGGATTTCCAGCATGCTTGCACTCTTGATCATACCAAGGGTTGGTCGTTCTATGTCAGAGAAACAAATCCATAATTAGAATATATATATATATATATAAAGGAAATAAGCAATGCACAGATTGAAAATCAATATGTATGCTTATAAATGAAGACAAGATTCAGAAGAAAGGAGAAAAAAAGAATTGGTGTACTTCTTTCGAAATTTTCAAAGATGCCTATATTATGAGAGAACTGAAGGAAAATGTTGTGTTTTGTAATGTATGCTCCTAGAGGGAAATTCAAGTTTATTCGATCAAAATAAAGAGATTGTTTTCCTTGGAGAAACAAATATATATATATATATANGTTTATATCCCTTAGTGAGCCGTAATTATTGATGTTTATTTAATAACTATTATTATTTATTAATATTAAGTATTTATAATTTATTTAATATTTTATTATTACATTGTCATCTTTAAAGGAGCTTTGTTCTCAAAACTATACTAGATGTTATCATCTTGATTATAGGTCTATTTTGACGCGACAATTTGAGATATGTGATCATGATTACAACAATTGTTTCCTATATCTTAATATGTTCATGGACCTTTTTTTCTTTTGGAATTCCTTCTCCTTGATTTGTGATGCTTGTAAGATTCACAATCCATATAACTTGTAATTATGTCTTTGCCATTTATATTTTATATAATATTCTTGTAGGTTGGTGGTGTAGGTACCTAATTGCATTAGTCATTATGCTCCAAACACTATATCTAGTCCTTTGAGTGGTAAGGCGTAACATTTGATTTGAAGATTAAAGTCTTGTATTTGTAAGGAAACCTTATGGAATTTCCTTACTCCTTCCACATGTCAATCATTAATAGTTGATACTGTGAAATTTTTCACGAGGTATACAAAAGGACTAAGTTCTTTTGCAATTTTAAAATCCACCAAATTGTGTTACTTCCACAATCTACTAAAATTGTGATATATGTATTCCTAATAGTTCCCTTAAGTTTTAACCTCTTTGGTTTTATCATTTTTTATTTTGTCACATGGGATAAAAGTTTTCCAACCTTAATGTTATCATTATTTCTCAAATGGGGTGGAATATATTATCTTGTGAGATACCGAGTTTCTTTCTTTTGGGTGGCAACTTTGTTATGTATTAGTGAACCTTCTTCTTTACATGTTTGTTGGATGTATGTGATTGTTGATATTGACACCTTCAATGAGTTTATATCCATAGCAAATTCAGATGTATTATCTTCGGTGAAAAGTTGTACTTCCCTCCCATCTATAATTTTGCATTGATATGTATGATTGGATACACATTTATGACCTTGATGACAAGTGTTTTTCTTTTTTCCTATCATTGTCAAAAATGTTAGTGGATGTGTCTGATTTTTTTCAGCTTGATATCCATATCATTTGGAATAGTTACACCTATGCCCTGGTGAGGACTTGTCTCTGCAATGTTTGCATTGTATCTTTTTTGTTGTAAATAACCCTTGTCAAATCCTTATTTGGATATCCCTTCTAATTTTCCTTTTGTATGCTTTTCCTTATGCATTGCTACTTCAACACATGAAACGTCATGAATTTTTAATTCGTTTTGGATATGAAGTTTAAGGCCTCCCGGGTAAGTTGAGTAATTGCTTGCTAGACAGCTAAAACACTAATGTGGTGAGAAATTCCCATTGATGCATGAATTCATCAATACTTCTCTTTTATTGTACTATGGTAAGTTTCATTTTCGGCAATTCCTTGGAATCTCTTAACACAATCATTTAAAACAATGTCAGTTATATGAGTTATTTTCTCCTTTCCACCACATATACTAGTTGTATGCATCACCTTCTAGATGCATGGAAGCATATTTTTTTCGTCATTCTTCATTTGACGTAATCTTAAAATACTAAAATATTCACACCTACGTTTTATTTTTTTTGTTGTGTGTTCCCTCTGCTCTCGTGCATTCCCTCTCGGTGTTCTCTATGAGATTGGCACCACAGTCGTGGCTTCAAGATGGGACTCTAAGGATCCCCCCTCCTACCAACTTAGCAGCCTTTAAGAATCTTGTAGCGACCAGTAGCAAGCGCCCAGCGAGTGCGTCCCAGCAGAAGTTCATGAAGAAATTAGACATTATTCAAACAATTTCCCTTCAAGTTGAAGAACCTTGTAGGACTACGCTGAATATAGCAGAACGGGGACTCATCGGACAATTCATCTGCTTATGGCCCTCCTCCAAAGCTATAGATTCATGGGTGCAAAGAAACTAGCAACCTCTAATCTCGAAAGGAATAAAAATCAATCTCATTGGTAATGGTTATTTTGTTTTCATTTTTGAAAATATAGAAGACAGAGATCTCATCTTCTGTAATGGGCCATATTTTATGGGTCCCTAGGGTTTGTATCAGAGAAATGGATGTCGTACTTTGATCTGACACAATACGTGTCTCCGGCAGTCCCTTGTTTGGGTGCACCTCCCACATCTACCCTTGCATTGATGGAACCCGAAATCTCTAGAATCCATTGGGAAACACTCTGGGGAAATACATCAACAACGCTGAAAGGAAGGACCAATACACATGTGCTCGAATATGCGTAGAGATAGATCTAGAAATAGGGCTCCCATAAGCCATAAAACTCATAGTTGTAGATTGGTCTCATATACAAGAATTATACTACGAACAAATTTCATTTAAGTGTAGGCATTGTCACGGGTATGGGCACTTTTCCCGACAGTGAAAGAAGAAAGCGGAGGAATATGCTGAGAAGGTGAAAGGGGAGCAATGGACATAAGTGCATAAATCGGCCTTTGCAAAACAACCTAACAAAACAGAAGAGAAAGGGGCTCCTACGGGGCCTAGTGTGCCTTCCACAGGGTAGTTTCAAGGGGAGGGGAGTGCAACTCCAGCACGGTCAGAGGCTTCCAAAAACCCTTTCGAAAGTCTAAGTATCCCAGAAGAGCTTCTTGAAACAGCAGTGGTTGACACCGAACAACATACCCAATCTCTTGCAGTTGAGGAAGGAAATGAAGTTGTGGCACAGAATCAAACGACTCTCCTTCAGGAGGATCCTCCTCTCCCTCTTATGCAGATATGACGAGGAAGAAACCATTGGAAAACACTGGATCCTCAGAAGAAAAGACACCTGAGAAGCCTTAAAAAATGGCAGGAAGGAAATCCTTAAGGAAACAAGAGAAAAATAAGTGGAGAAGTAAAAAATGTAGGGTAGCCAATCAACTATTGAAATGTCCATTGGCATAAATACCAGATTTAGGACCCCAAAGGGAGGCCCTTCACCCTCCATCCATAACCCTCCATCCATATTAAATAATGTGAATAGTCTCTTGGAATTGCAGGGGATTAGGGAACCCTTTGAAAGTCCAAGCAGTCAAAGATATTTTGAAAATAGAAACCCAAGAGATCCTCTTGCTCCAAGAGCCTAAAATAGAAGAGGAATCTCTTCTTTATTTAAGCAGACTGAAATGGAAGAAAAATGTCGGGAAGGCAGTCATTGCAAGGGGCTCCTTAGGAGGGCTTGCAACACTGTCATTGGAAGACAATTTTCAGTTGTAAAGCTATTTCAAGACACAACACTGGATATACACCGAGCTTTGCCGAAATTCTAGTAAGATTATATTTGCATGTTTCAATTTATGTGTGCCTATCCATTACCTTGAGAAGAAAGAATGTTGGCAAACGTTAACAAATTTCCTAGAAGTCTACTCTCCTAAGAATATCATAGTAGTTAGAGATTTAAATATTGTTCTTGACCCAAAGGAAAAAAGAGGAGGCATAAGTGGTAGAGACCAAATGTTTCCTTTAGTCGAGGACATGATACAACAGTGGGACCTTCTAGAATTCAAGCCCAAGAAGGGTCTCTACACATGGACCAACAATAGAGTAGGGGCAGCGCACATTTCTGCTCTCCTGGATAGGTTTCTTGTGCAGATCTTAGTATTGATGGAGAGGAAACTAATCTCCTCTAAAATCCTCCCAAATCTAACTTCAAATCACTAGGTTTCTTGTGCAGATCTTGGTATTGATAGAGAGGAAACCAATCTCCTCCAAAATCCTCCCAAATCTAACTTCAAATCACAAGCTCGTCCTCTTCTAGTTGGAAGAGGAGGAAAACCCGGGTCCTATACCCTTTTGATTCAGTCCTCTTTGGATAGAACATGAAGGTTTCATGGAAATTGTTATAAAGGCTTGGTCCACCCCAGTCATAGGATCACTCAGCTTTGTGTGGGAGCATAAATTAAAGGCTACCAAGTTTTCTTTGAAAGAATGGATTAAAAATCCTTCCATAACCCCCTCTATCCTTGGAAGGGAGACAGTTCAACATTTAAATGATTTGCATATGGATATGGAGAATAAGGACATCACCAACTTAGAGTTGGAAAAGGAACAATATGCCCAGCTCTCTTCTTTCCATTCTTTTCTCCAAGAAGAAGAATATTGGAGGCTCAAGTCTCGCAGTCTGTGGTTAAAAGTGGGAGACCGCAATGTCCTTCTTTCACAGGAAATATAGAGCCACCCTCTCTAGAAACCACATTTCTGAAATCTCCTCCCTAGATGGGACAGTCTATAAAGAATTTGATCAACTCAAAGAGGCAGCACAATCTCATTTTCAAAAATTATTCAAAGAGGATGGAATTGGCAATGAGGAGGCCACCTCTAAATTTCTATATCATATTCCTTTTCTTGTCAACACATAGGAAAACTTAAGTCTCATGAAGCCCTTTACCAAGGAAGAAATCAGAAATGTAATATGGTCTATGGATCCTGACAAAGCACCAGGGCCTGATGTCTTCTCTATACACTTTTATAGAGATTGTTGGTTAATAATAAAGACTGATATGCTAAGAATGATAAACGCCTTTCACCAAAAATCCAAAGTGGGAGGTTGCACCAACTCCACCTTTCTCGCTTTAATCTCCAAAGAGGTGAATTCGGGAACATTTGAAATATTCAAACCTATATCACTTTGTAATGCATCCTATAAAATTCTCTCCAAGCTGCTAGCAAACAAAATAAATCCTTTACTAGGAAAACTCAACTCACTCGTTTGGAGTGGCTTGTCAGAGGGAGACACGTTTTAGATAACGTGATCCATGTGCATGAGGCTTTGCACTCTAGTCATCAGCAGCAGGAGAAAGGGATGCTCATAAATTTGGACATGGAAAATGCTTTCGATCAGGTAAATCTTTCCTTTCTTTACAAAGTCCTTTCCTTTGGTTTTAGCTCAAAATTTGTCAATTTGATAAAATCTTGCACTGAAAAGCCCTAGATAGCTCCTCTAGTAAATGGCAGACCTGACAATTATTTCCAAGCTATGAGGGGAATAAGGCAAGGCTGCCCTCTTTCACCTTTCCTGTACATTCTAATGGCAGACTCCTTGAGCAGAAAGTTAACAACAGCAAAATAAGTAGGGACAGTTCTAGGTATTAAGGTGATGAAAGGATTACACCCTATCAATCATGCCTTGTTTGAAGACGACTCTCTTCTTCAGGGAGGAGATTCCTTAAAGACCGTAAGGATCTTCAATGAGATCCTACAAAGCTTCTGTAGCATCTTTGGAGCGCTAGTCAATAAAAGCAAAAGTGCGGTGTATGGGTGGAATACAAATCAACAAACAATATTACGAATAACCCACTTCTTGGTGTTTTCTGGATTTGCTTCTTGGGAAAAAATCAAATATCTTGTCTTACCTTTAGCATTTGGACCCAACAGACCCTTGCTTTGGCTCGAAGTGACCAGTAAGATCAAATCCAAAATTGTTTCTTTGGAAGGCATTAGAGCAAATTTCAACTCAAAATGGGCCTCCTATGGAAAATAATAAAATAATATTTATTAATTTTCGAGAAGAAAAAGAAAAAACTATTTTTTTTGTTCGTATTTTCGACATATCTCCCTGTGTTTTTACTCAAATTTCGGTCGGGAGAGCTCATTGGATGTGGAATTAAATTTTGCATCCAACGAGTACCCACTCTGCATACTTTTGGCAGACCCCGTTACCCCAAAAACAAGAAATACATGAAAAAACTGATGATGATGTCATCATCACGTTTTTTTAGGTATTTCTTGTTTTTGGGGTAGCAGGATCCGCCAAAAGTATGCAGACATCGTCATCACGTTTTTTCAGGTATTTCTTGTTTTTGGGGTAGCGGTGTCCGCCAAAAGTATGCAGAGTGGGTACTTGTTGGATGTCATCATCACGTTTTTTCAGGTATTTCTTGTTTTTGGGTTAGCAGGGTCTACCAAAAGTATGCAGAGTGGGTACTCGTTGGATACGGAATTTAATTCCTCATCCAATAAGCTCTCCCGGTCAAAATTTAAGTAAAAACACAGGGATATATGTCGAAAATATGAACAACAAAAAAAGTTTTTTTATGATACCTATCCCAAAATTTATATTAAAAAATTGTTTAAGACCTATACGGTATTTCAAATTTAAAGAAATTTCATTGGCTAACACATGATGACATGGAATTTGAATTAGGTTTGAAAGGCCCATTTTGAGTTGAAATTTCCTTTGAGTTGAAATTTCCTCTAATGTCAGTGGCTCACAAACGCTGGAAAACTCACTCTCATCAAGTTGGTTCTTTCTCCCCTCCCTATATATCAGTCCTCCTTCCTTATGGCCCCAAAGTCAATCATGGAACAGGTCTCTAAGCTGATCAGATATTTTCTATGGTGATGAGGTAAAGGAAATCAAAGTAAAATTCATTTAGTAAGTTGGGAAATAATTAAAAGACCAATTTTGGAAGGGGGGCTACAGATTAGAGATTTTGGTTTAGATAATGTTGCTCTGGGATGAAAAATCTTATGGAAACTCTTTTCAAATCGCAACCATCCAGTTATCCAAACTCTCTAGAAAAAATATCTAAAAGGGGGCTCTCTGAGAAATCTTCATTTAGACAATATCCTGAAAGGAACCATAATCTGGAATTTTTTTCAAAGAGGGCTCGAATTCTTTCAAAAACATCTGTTTCAGATTCCTCGAAATGAAAAAAAAAACTTCTTGTGGAATGACATCCTTGGAAATTCATCTTTAGAAACCTCTGTAGATATAGCGGAGATTAGAAATTGGCTCATTCAACATGGGATTCTTTGTCTGATAGATGTTTCTTCTTGGGACACCACAGGGAACTAGATGGCATGGACCATCCCAGGAACTCCAGCACACCTGCTACTTCAAGAGAACTTGCTCCTCGCTACATTGATGGGTTTGGATCCTATTCATATCCATTCAACCGACAAATAGGGATGGGGAAAGACTGGAGTCTTCTCTACAACACAAGGTTTTGCCTCTCTACAATCTAGCCAAGCTCCGATTCAAACCACATTTCTCTGGAAGCATGTATGGAACCCCTTCGGCCTACCCAAAGTAAACCTCTTCACTTGGGTATTGATGCACAGGAAAGTATTGACAGGTGAAAATATGCTTTAGAGAGTTATACTAGGACTTCACAGGTGCCCCTTCTGTTACCTAGCTCTTGAAAACATCAATCATATGTTCATGGACCGCTCCTTTGCCCAAGCGGTTTGGAAGCACTCCCTCCAAGGCCTAAAGTACCAATCCCATCGCAAGTTTTAGTGGTCATGCTCTTCTCCACATGGCAAGTCGGCGGTACCCTTGCGTGTTCAAAATTAAATCCCTCTGGAGCAAGATTTTGCAAACCCTCCCTAAGTATATCTGCTGGAAAATATGGCTAGAAAGGAACGAGCATATTTTCAAGAACACTATGCACACTCCTTTGATGGTGGTAGCTAAAGCAAAAGTGTTTCTTATGGAAACATTGGACAATCACTCCTCCTCGGTTGAGCCTTCTTTCCTTCCTAAAGAACGAAGTTGGTTAGGCATCCTTAAGATACGAGACAGGCAAAAAGCTATCAAAGGCCCTTATCCACCCCTGGTTGGCGTTTACGAGACCTAGGTGTAGATTTTCAAGTATGGTGGAACAAGAAAGGAAAAGCAAATGTCTCCTTTGATAAGGCTTCCAAAGGAAACCCAGGGGTAGCAGGAGCAGGTGGAGTGATTTATTCCCTTGGGGGATCTCGAGAAGAAAGATTCAACTGGGGTTTAGGACAGGGCACAAACAACCAAGCAAAAATTCTTTGCCTCCTCAAAGGCTGCAAAATAGCTAGTCTTCAGGTTTAAAGATATAAAAAATTTTGGAGACATAGAAATTTTAATCAAGGTTTTAAATTCTGGGGATCAATTCAGCAATCCACCTCTTAACAAGACATTGCAAAGGCTCTGGTTTTTATTGCAAGACTTCAACTACACCTCCTTTTTCCACATTCTGCGTGGATCGAACAAGGAAGCAGATACAAAGGCAAATGTGGGTTGTCTTTTTCCACAAGGAGCATTCAGCAAGAGCGAAGAAGCACCCATGTGGACTCCCATCCCTTAGACATTCAGGCTTTTATCCGATTTTGTTTTGTAAGAACCATACAGGTTGTAGTGTGGTTGAGTGAGTCTCTTAACCCATGTAATTTTGGTTGATTTGGCTACGGCCCAACCGGATCCATAAATAAAATAAAATAACCGTTTTAGTTATTTTTAAAAAATACGAAAATATTCTTCAGTCTTATTAAACCCTGTCACACATTGATCTTTGTTCCCATTGTATTTTGATAGTTCTATTTTGGCCCTAAGTAGGCATATCATAAGGGGTTGACATTGGATGTCTCCTGATCAATGATGGGGGGTGGAGATGGTGACGAAGAGGAGAGAGATGAGGAGGTAGACATGCTTGAACTATTCCGTCATTTATTGCGACTTCAATAACCTTGATTTTTTAAAAGGTCTACGAGCATGTCATATTTTGTATTCTACTCTTATGTCATGGCGTCCATATTGTTCTTCATTTCTACAACAATTTGATCTTTGAGCTCGCAATAGTATTCTTCTTCATTTTTTCTCTTAGATCCTCACATTTTTTGGGGTTTTGGGTTTTTTTGTGACTTCCCTTTCCATATGTTGGAGCTGATTCTTTAGACCCATCATGCTTCAAATGTGAGGTGTATATTTTTGTGTTATTTTGATGTATAGTTGAATTGGGCAAATTGGTTTTATGGAGGCCGAGGTTGAGAATGAATAATTAGAAATATTTTTATTAAAATATA